>CM076578.1:1774421156-1774729863 GCA_034641835.2 Pinus albicaulis | reverse complement strand
TCTATCATATATATATATATATATATATATATATATATATATATATATATATCTTGAGCACTAATTCCTTACCACAACCAAGGGATTGTTTCTTGAGATACAACATATTTTGGCGCCATTTCCAGGGAGCGAAGAAGCGGAGTTCATTCCATGGTTTCTTGTTATATTTCCTCTGGTTGTTCAGAGAGAGGGAAATATCAAGCTGTGTTTGCTATTCCATAATTCTGGCGTATAAAATACCTCATACGAGGTCAGATACCTCGCAACAAAAAGTTCCTATTCTATAAAATCCTGAAAAAAAATGGTTTCTAAAAAGGCTTAGAAACCAAAAACCCCTTCCAAACCTAATCCTACACTGCCTGCACCTGGCAGTAGTTCGCATAACCCTTCATCTAAGGATATTTCTAGGGAACTCACTTTCTTGGAACAAAAATCCTTTTCCCCACTTGTCCATTGTCAAGAACCAAGGTTAGAAGAATAATATTTTGAGTATGTTTCATCTACCTTCATGCAAGCTCAACCAAATAAATTTGTTGGTTCTTCTGTCGTCGTTCATCAATCCCTTCCCATATCAGTCGTTTCACCCCCTTCATTCACATTCACAATTGGTTCATTAACCCCACCTACTCAAGGAGCGGTTAACCAAGGCGTAAACATGGCGGTCCTTGCTTTCTTAATGGATAGGTATGCCCCGTTAAATCTTCCGCAACATATGAATGCCATGCCCCAAGAATACCTCAAGTTACTTCCTCGTTTTACTGGTGAAGATGAAGTGACTGCAAAACAACACGTGCCATTGTTTTTTACTTTTACTAAGAATCTAAATCTAGAACATCTGGATGTAGTGATGAGACTTTTTGTATAATATCTGAATGGAGAAGCAAGAAAATGGTTTAAAGGTTTGACGAATGGCTCAATTAATAATTGGGATGAATTAGAAACACAATTCACCCCAAATATGGGGTGAAAAAAGAGATCATGGTTACTGATTAATGAAGTTTAATGCAATCAAGAAAAATTCAAATGAAAACATGACTGATTTTATTAAAAGATTCAAAAAATTGTACAATAGCTTACCCATAGAAATGAATCCCCTTCCTGTTGGGGCAAGGGTAGCTTTTGCTGGAGCCTTTTAATCAGACTTCAGTTTCACTCTAAGAGAAAGGAGATCTCATACTCTTGAACAAATCCAAACTGATGCTTTGGAAATTGAAGCAAACATGACTTCCGCTGGGAAAACACAAGAAAAGCAGTCATTCAAGAGAAAGGCAAGGCCAAAAAAGAATAACCACAAGATTAGAGGATTGATGGCATGAAAAAGGTTATCAATAATTTTTCGAATAAGTTAGTAAATATGGATTTAGAGAATAAAAACTCCCAAAGGCATACACAAAAGCGGAGGGAGAGAAGAGATCAAGACCAAGTTCAAGCACCACTGTATATAGAAGCAACACATTCACAGTCTACTGAAGATGATCAAAGGGAAGTTGAAGATCAGATATCTGCTATTTACATGAAAGAAGATGAGGAAGAGGAAGAATGTGAAGAAGAATACACCGACGCTGAACCGACGCTGAGGTGTCCTTCAACCAAGAAGAGATGGATGAGTATTGTAGGAAATTTACATATTTTATGCAAGCAGAGCTACATAAGAAATATGATTTAAGATCAAGAAAGAGATCAAGGACGTAGGATGATGAAGAGCAACAACAAGAGTCAGTCCCTTCTCCAATGGCAACTCCACAACCAAATAACTTAGTAAAACAATATGATAAAGGGAAACAACCTATGAATTCAGCAAGTGGAATAGAAATACAGCAGGCTGAGACTTCCCAAAACAAGTCTATTGATACTAGTAATTTGGAGAAGGTCGTTACTGTGCCTGAACATATTTATAATCCTAGCAGAAATCAAGAAGAACCTGAGAAAATTTTCAAACAAAATCAAGCTTTTAGTCTATCGAAGGAGCTAGAAAAGGTAAAAATCTAAGTACCCTTTCTTGAGCTAGCTAAGACACTAGGTTACAAGAAAGAGATTGCATGATTAATTAATCTTTCTCAGTCTAATGACATTGGTGATATTGTGAATTTGCAAGAAGAAAAGCCAGTGGTGACTTTTGGTCCACATGTGGAGGAGGTAGATTATTTTGTTCCCCCATTTTATATATTACTGCTTCTTGATGATTTCATTCTTCATAATTGTATGTTAAACTCAGGTGCTTCACATAATCTCATGCCATTATCTGTAATGAAAGAACTGAATTTACAAATTACTAAACCCTATAGAGACATATATTCATTTGATTCTAAAAGGGTGAAGTGTGTTGGGCTTATCAAAGACATGGTGGTATCCTTGGCCCAAATTCCAGCCAAAAGTATCATGATGGATGTAGTGGTCGCAGATATTCTGGCTAGGATTGGTATGCTTTTGTCCAGATCTTGGGGAGCGAAGCTTGGAGGAGTT
The DNA here is from genome assembly GCA_034641835.2 of Pinus albicaulis. Lineage (NCBI taxonomy): Eukaryota > Viridiplantae > Streptophyta > Pinopsida > Pinales > Pinaceae > Pinus > Pinus albicaulis. The sequence goes on along the minus strand of CM076578.1, from coordinate 1,774,727,400 downwards.
TTAAAACTGGACTTCACGTATGCTATTATTCCTATTTTTAATGGGGATGAAAGAAGGTTATATAGAGAAACAAGATTTGTTAAAACTACCACAAAAAAAGATGCAGGAAATTCCCCCATTTATGGTCAAGAAAAAGAAGATATTTCTTGTTTTATGCTGCATGAAGATGCAAAGTTTGTTGAAGACTCAGAGAAGCACCTCTCTTCGGAAATTGTACATAATGAGTTATGTTCAAACAAAATTTGGAAGTGTTACTTTGATGTTTCATATTCAAAAGATGGCACAGGAGCTAGATTTTTATTGATATCTCCAGAAGATAATCTTTTTCCTTTTTCCTTTAAGCTTGAATTTGAATCAACGAATAATGTAGCTGAGTATGAGGCATTAATTTTAAGTCTTCAAAGTCCTAAACAAATGGGAATCTAGTGTATTTCCATTTTTGGTGATTCTGAGTTGATTATAAGGCAGATTAAAAACCTTTGTCAAACCAAGCATCGAAGGCTAAGATCATATAGAAACGAAGTGTGGATTTGGTTGAGAATTATTTTGAATCTTTGAATATTCAATTCATTCCAAGAGAAGAAAATAGAATGGCAGATTCGCTGGCAGTTGCAGCTAGTACCTTCAAGCCACTTACGAATCCAAAACTAAGGTATGAAATTGAAATGAGGCACAGACCTTCTATTCCTAACAATGTCAAGCACTGGAAGGTCTTTGAATATAATGAGAAGATAAGTCATTTTATGACAATGACTGAAAATTTTGAAGATATTGAAATAGACCAAGAAAGTGAACATATTGATCAGAATGAAAAGCTGAAAATTCTTAAGTAATCAATATGTGATCAGAAAATAATCCAGTTGAAAGATAACATATTGCACAGAGGATTAGTTCCTCTTGAAAGATTATTTAATTCAAATGATGTAGCAATGGATCAAAAGAAGGTACCTCAAGAGTGTGAGATGGAATATTGTAATCTGGGAACCCATAGGAGCCCAAGGTTGTCAAGTTATTCAAGGGTTTCCCTAAGAATTATAAAGAAAGGTACATTGACCTATTTAAAAAATATATGGATGTGTTTGCATGGTCTTATGAGGATTTGAAGACATATGACATAGACATAATTCAACACAAGATACCATTGAAGGATGGGATCAAGCCTCACAGATAGAAACTTAGAGAGATCAATCCATTGCTCCTTGCTCCAATTGAAAAAGAAGTGAAAAAATTGCAGCATGCAAAAATTATAGTCCTACTCATATATTGAGACTAGGTTTCTAACCTAGTTCCTGTGAGGAAAAATAATGGATAAATAAGGTTATGTGTTCACTTCAGGAATTTAAACAGGGCATCACTTAAAGATAATTATCCTTTTCCCAAGATGGATTATATCTTACAGAAAGCGACAGGAGCATACAGATTGTCTATAGTTGATGGTTTCTCCGGATACAATCAGGTAGCAGTTGAAAAAAGAAGATCAGAAGAAAACAACTTTTACCACACCCCGGGGAACGTTCATGTATGCAAGAATTCCATTTGGCCTTATGAGAGAAGGTTCCACTTTTAAAAGGGCAATGGACATAGCATTTGTGGGTGATAAGTTTGTAGTTATATATTTGGATGATGTGACCATTTTTTCAGGTTTGAATGATGAACACTTGGAGCATTTACAGAAGGCTTTCCAGAAATGCAGAAAATTTGGGTTGTAATTGAATCCCAAAAAATCTTTATTTTATTTGGAGGAAGGAAAGTTGTTAGGACATATAGTTTCGAATCAGGGAGTAAAAATTGACCCAGTGAGATTAGAAGCTTTTCAGACAATTCCCTTGCCCAGGAGTAAAAAGGATATCCAGAGGTTTATGGGAAAAATAAATTTCCTGAGGAGATTTGTCCCGAACTATGCTGAAATTGTCAAAAACATAATAGATATGTTGAAGAAGAATGCATAAGTAAAATGGGATAAGGACGCTAGAGAATACTTTGCTACACTAGAAAATTTGGCGGAAATTTCGACGGCCAATTCGTCGCTATTCCGACACATAGTCGTTGCAAGAGCGACAGTTCGAGGGCAGACAAAACGTGGTTTAACATACCGTTGCAGTTCCGATGCAATTAAAAAGTGTCGCACTATCGACACTTTTTCCGTCGCTTCCAAACAAGCGTCACTCTTCCGACGTTTCCCAATCCGTCGCACTTCCGACCTTTGTAAACTGTCGCACTTCCGACGAAATGTGGTCCGACGTTTTGAACATCGCTCTTCTGATGTCTATAAACTGTCACAATTACGACGAAATGTGGCCCGACGTTTTGAACGTCGCTATTCCGACGTTTGTAAACTATCGCAATTCCGACGCAATGTGGTCCGATGTTTTGGACGTCGCTCTTCTGACGGTTGTAAATTGTCACAATTCCGACGAAATGTGGTCCGACGTTTTGGACGTCGCTCTTCCAACGTTTGCAAATTGTCGTAATTCTGACGAAATGTGGTTCGACATTTTGAACGTCACTCGTTTAAAGTTTCTAATCTGTCGCAATGCCGACGCTTACAAGGCGTCGGTATAACAACGGCAGGTTCAATTTAAAAAAAAAAAATGAAACTTTAAAAGAGGAAAAATGCTATTTTGAATATATTATATGAAGTAAAACAATCCATGAAGTCATTACATTTTCACATCTGAAGATTGGAACCCAAATATCCATCTAGAAAAGTGGAAGTCCCACCCCAGACAATGATAGAAAAATACCCCATGTCACATACAGGGACATGATATAAAACCCAATAACGGTCCACATGGAGATTATCGACAATTTGAGAAAGCATCCAAATATGCCCGAGGCATCTATAAGAAAGTGAAATAGCAGTATGTAGAATAGTAAAGCAACATATAGAGTACCGACGTCCATTGTTCCAAATACAAATTAAAGTACCCAAAATCCTTGAACAGAGAAAAATGATAATCATGTGAGGAGTGTGATATGTCCAAAATATAAAAAGACCATCAGACCATATCAATAAACCAGCAACATAGACCAACATCGCTAGTTTTGAAGGCAGAGTGATAAACATTAATCATTTTTTTTTTCACAAGAGAAAAAATGATGTTTTGAATATATTGTATGAAGTAAAACAGTCCATGAAGTCATTACATTTTCACATCTTAAGATTGGAACCCAAATATCCATCCAGAAAAGTGGAAGTCCCACCCCAGACAATGATAGAAAAATACCCCATGTCACATACAACGACTTGATATAAAACCCAGTAACGGTCCACATGGAGATTATCGACAATCCGAGAAAGCATCCAAATATGCCCGAGGCATCTATAAGAAAGTGAAATAGCAGTATGTAGAATAGTAAAGCAACAGATAGAGTACCGACGTCCATTGTTCCAAATACAAATTAAAGTACCCAAAATCCTTGAACAGAGAAAAACGCTAATCATTTGAGGAGTGTGATATGTCCAAAATATAAAAAGACCATCAGACCATATCAATAAACCAGCAACATAGACAAGCATCGCTAGTTTTGAAGGCATAGTGATAAACATTAATCATTTTTTTTTCACAAGAGAAAAAACGTTGTTTTGAATATATTATATGAAGTAAAACAGTCCATGAAGTCATTACACTTTCACATCTGAAGATTGGAACCCAAATATCCATCCAGAAAAGTGGAAGTCCCACCCCAGACAGTGATAGAAAAATACCCCATGTCACATATAGGGACTTGATATAAAACCCAGTAACGGTCCACATGGAGATTATCGACAAATTTGAGAAAGCATCCAAATATGCCCGAGGCATCTATAAGAAAGTGAAATAGCAGTATGTAGAATAGTAAAACAACAGATAGAGTACTGACGTCCATTTTTCCAAATACAAATTAAAGTACCCAAAATCCTTGAACAGAGAAAAACGCTAATCATGTGAGGAGTGTGATATGTCCAAAATATAAAAATACCATCAGACCATATCAATAAACCAGCAACATAGACCAGCATCGCTAGTTTTGAAGGCAGAGTGATAAACATTAATCATTTTTTTTTTCACAAGAAGTAAAACAGTCCATGAAGTCATTACATTTTCACATCTGAAGATTGGAACCCAAATATCCATCCAGAAAAGTGGAAGTCCCACCCCAGACAATGATAGAAAATACCCCATGTCACATACAGGGACATGATATAAAACCCAGTAACGGTCCACATGGAGATTATCGACAAATCTGAGAAAGCATCCAAATATGCCCGAGGCATCTATAAGAAAGTGAAATAGCAGTATGTAGAATAGTAAAGCAATAGATAGAGTACCGACGTCCATTTTTCCAATTCCGACGCAATTCCAACGCAATGTGGTCCGACGTTTTGGACGTCAGCATTTATTTACTTCTGCAATTGCAAAGAAAAAGCAGTTTCAAAGGCTACCTGGCTAATCTTCAGGCTCCATCTGTAGTTTATAAAATAAACAATAGTAACAATGAAATTATTCAGGTCCCCAGCGGAGTCGCCACTATGTTATCACTCAGATTTTCCTTGAAGTTGTTGAAAGAGGAAAGGGGTCCGAGGTAACCACAAACCAATCTTTTAGGTACATAATCTAGCCAATCTGTACCCAGAGAGGGCTCTCTCTATAAAATTTAGCTTTGTTTTAGAAAATTTAGGCTAGTTATAAAGTCCAAGGGTTTTATTTGAATTTGGGTGGTGGAATTCGATAGCTAAGGGCAAGATTGAGTAATTCAGGCCATTGGGCAATGGAGTCAAAAAAAATGGCTTCACTGGATTAAGTTTATCAACGAAAGATGGTTTTACAGGGCAAGATAGTCAAACATGGAAACAATTATAAATCTTAAAAGAATGAAATGGATTTAAAATGGATGAAAGGAAATTAAGAATATTTCAACACATTCAAAGAGATAAAAATGAGTGATTATCAATAAAGAGCATTTAAGTATTCTTTACTAAATAATCAAAATGCTTAAACTAGTAAAACAGGAGCAATTAAGAATTCACTGTTTATAACTAGTTTAGAAGAAAACATTTAGAATAATAATGATTAAAACCATATTACACTTAAGTACCTTCTGATTTACTCCTTTTCATTAATTATTCAGAAATGAAACACAATGATATAATAAACAGATATAAAAACTTAAAACACAGGATAGAAATGACTTATTGATCTGTAGTTTGACAAATGAATTGTGTAAAAAGTCTCTAGCATCAATTCATCATCCAGCAAGCCACAAAGAAATTTCTCCAACAACACTTTATTCCGAAAAAGTCAATGTTACTACAAAGTATATGAATCCACACGTACTACTCCAATTGATGGAGTATTTATACAAAAAATCATACAAAATAGCTCATAACAAATTGAGATATTATCTAGGATAACTAATAAGTATTTTACAAAAATATAGAGACAGATGGTGTCGTAGATAAGAAAAATGATAACTGATGTTGTGCTGTTTCCTTCTTTTAAGAATGTGTTGGAGGCAGGCCCTATATCTTGGCTTGCTGCTGTCCTCTTCAGTAATTCTATGTTGATTATTTCGTTTCACTGATACTCTTTAACTACTCTGATACTCTTTGACCTTTGTTCATCCTTTTATCCTTTTTATCATGATATACTGTGGTAAATAGGCAAAAATTTATGTAAGGATAATTTTTTACAAAAGTTCCATCATTTCTTCCCACCATTGAACTTTTGGCACTCTGGTCCTTTGCAAATTTCTTAGTGTTTCATCAGCCTCAGTATATCTGAAGAAATTAGGCTGATTTGGGAACAAATGATTTACTTCATGCTCAAGATAAAATAAATTCTCCAATCTATCATGAAGGTTTTTCCCTGTAGGCAATGCTGCTGTTGATGAACTGGTTGAAGAACTAGCTTGATTATCAGCATATTTGTCCAATTTTTCAACATAACTATCAAGGTCCATTAGCTTATCTTCTGCAACTATAGGGCTGGGCAATCCTCTATTTAACAAAATTTTCAATCTTTTTCTGAAGGCAATGATTTCTTCTTGCATATCTGAGCACCTTCATTCTAAATTCTGTACCAGAGTTCTTTTAGTAAAAACTCTCTTTATTTCCATAATTGTTCCAGTCCTGTCCTGAATATCAATTTCTGCAAGTTGATTCTTATTCTGAGTATTCAAAAAATGTATAAGTCTACTGGCCTCTTCTGGCATATTTCCCAACTCTTGTCTTGATCTCTCAATCTCATCCAGAGCCAATTTAACTAAGTTATTATGTTCATCCATTATTTGAATTGAGGACCAAACATCCTTTATTGATTGAATGATATTATCCCAAAGAATTTCATTTATTTCTTTTAAAGGTTTCTCCAATGCTTTGACTGTTTTTTCTAATTTGTTCACTTCTCTTGTTTTATCAGCAACACTGATTTTTGAAAGATCATATTTATGTTCTAGAGTGGCCAATTGTTCCTTTGTTTTGTAAAGCTCTATGCCCTGAAGTTTCATATCTTCCATTGACTTTGTTAATTCATCAGTGTTCAAATTTTCAGTGTTTCTCTGTGACAATTCTGCTGGATGACCTATTGTTGTTGTACCTGTCACTAATCCTGCTGTAGATACTGGAATATTTTCCTGCTTATCTTTTAATGCATTCTCAAGCTCTTTTTCAGTTGCAGTAAGTTGCTCATTCAATTTTAAGAGAAAATCCATTAGTTCTTCCTTAGAATTTTGTTTGATGATTTCTGCAGTTTGTGGATGTCTTGAGGCCGGTAACTTTAATTGTTTTCTCAGAGCTGCAATATCATCATCTTTTCTCTTGATCAAAGCTTCAATACCTTTCACATCTTTAGGATTATGACCCAAACCAATGATTATTTCCTCTAAAGTTTTGATTCTATTATCCTTAGCCTGGGAGGAGGCTTTTTCAAGCTGCAATTGTGTATTAGTATTATCCAAATAATCCTGCAACTTATGGGTCATCATTGATTTATCCGTCAGAGTAGAATAAATCATCTCACCTGTTTGCTTGTGTAGCTCAATTTTATCTAAAGGATGGATATCCTTTGCTAAGACTTCAAAATTAGTCCTAACGTAATCTGCAGCTGTCTGAGGCTGCTGCACCTTGGGCTTGAAATGGCTCATTAACATCTTACCTTGTTGGATGTCATAAGCTGACATCAATCTTTCTTGACTTTTCGGAGCCATCTTCAAATATTGGTTGTATAATTGAAGTCTAAGTGGATCGTTCCTGGCCTTTATATTGATGAATGTTCTTTTGATGTCCGAGGTAGTTTTTATTGGAGGTTTGAAAGAAGATATTTTTGCACTTTGTTGCCTCTGTATTTCCTGTTTTTGAAAATTAGTGGATGTCCCACTACCTGTACCTGTTTGCTGACTGTCTTCTCTTCCCTGGCTGTCGGGGATTTCCTAAAATGATTCATCTTCTAGAAGGGGAGTTAATTTCTACCTTTTAACATCTTTTTGTTCAGAATAGCCACCAATAGGAGTAGTTGTTTCAGCCTCTCTCTTTTTTCCCTTTTCTATATTCAGAGGAGTTTTTAAAATAGAAATTTATGGCTCACTAATCTGAGTAGGAGGAATTTTTCCGTGAACTTGTTCTTTAGAAGCCTCTGGTTGCTCTATCATTATGAATTTTTCAATTATTTGTATATCAGGCTCCTTTTCTTTTCCTTTAGATTCTACTGCCACTGTACTAATCTCCTACAAATTTTGTTGTAAAGTCCTGGCTGAAGAAGATCCCTACACCTGTCCAAAAGATTCTAGGTCAAGTATCTTTTCAAGATCTTTCATTACATTTTCAACATTGACCTGCTCACTATCTTTTTCAACCAATGTCCCTTCTGTCCATTCATCCATATTAGCATATTGTTCTATTTCTGGGATTCTTTGATGGATGTTATATGGTGACAGTTTAGTTTTCATTCTTCTATCACAAATAAAGTTGTTTGGATCATAAGGCACCCAGTAGAAACTCTTTTGTAGTCTGAGATAGTCTTCTAAAATCCTTTCGGCTTCCTTTCCATCTTCCCTAGAGTTACAAATGAAGGGACCTAATTGGCTCTTGATCCTGAGTTGAGCCTTTTTCTTTGCATTGCAAAAATGAATTATATTTGAATTATTCATCTGCCTGAAATATTCTAATGCAAAGAGTCTCATTGGGACATACTTGGGCAGTTTGAATGGGCATAATTCACATCCATATATCTTGATCTCTGTGTAGTTTTGATATAGGTACCAATCACCTATCTTGTACTGCTTTGAGAGCTGAAGGATTTTCTTGATTTCATTGTTAATTCTAGGAGGAGAGACTCCTATCAACAAGGTAGTTGCAGGATGAACAAAAAGGTCGAAAAACTCATTATAGGAATAAGGAGAATCAGAGGATTTGTGAGTAATGGCAGACCAAAAGATGACTGACCTAGGATTCCCTTTGGCATCAAGTTTCTTAACATAAAAAGGGAAATTTTCTGATTGAAAGTAAATCATGAGATGATATATGACAAAAGAATACTTAAATACTCTCTCATTCTCAAATCTCATGAACTGATCATGGATTTTGTCAGCAATATAAGATGCAAAATCGTACTTGACAGCAGGAGGCTGTCCAGGGGTAAAAATGGATAACAATACTAGGGTTAACTAATCAACATACTCACTAGTATTGAAGCCCATTATGGAAGATACCATGTTTAAAATAAGTCTACCCTCATCATTAAAGAAAGTATAACCATAAGGGGGAGGGTTTTTAGGCTGATGCTCTGGTAACATGAAGGTTTGGCATAGGCGGTTTAACTCTTCATGGGATAACTTAGTAGATTTCTCAAGCAATTCAACCATGGACAGGGGAGTGAGAGCTTGACCAGGTTGGAATTGTAGCATTTCATTTATGGACTGAGCAGTTTTTGGGAAAATGACATTTTGACTTGGGGATAAAACTGCTCGTTGGTTGGGATCATAATTTGCGTAGCAATAATGGATTAACTCAGGAAAAATATGGATTGAGGGGAGAAGGTACATAGGAAGATTTGATTCCCAAAGTCCAAAGATGTCAAAACCATTCAAATAATTGTCTCTGCAGCGGAAAAATATTCGAAGAGGATTCTCACTGAGAAGAAAGTCCTTAATTTGAAAATCCATATCGGCTAAAGGCAAATAATCCAAGTCCTTGTGAGGGGCATTGATGGGCATGACATTCAGAGCTACAGGAACTTCCATTTATGGTTCTTGTGGATTCAGAAATGGAATTTTGGGGTTTTTGTGGAAAATGGGCACAATTACCAGTTTTGGGTATATAATTGCAGTTCTGGGAACGAAAAAGACCAAACTGAACTTCTTTTCAGACCTTAGTGCAGAATTAAAACTAAAACCAGGATTTTTTACAGAGTTTAGCGGGGAATTGGAATAAATACCTATTTACGGGAAATGAAATGTGTTTAAACAGGCGCTGGTTATGACAGAAGAACCCTAAAATACTCGGCTTCAATTCTCTTCAGCAAGGTAACGGTCAGCAAGCGTTAACAGTTGGTTTTTGAATTTTGTTGCATGGAAGAATACTTAGCGCACGGAACAATGAAAATGACGCAGACGCAATTTGTTTTATTTACAAAGTCAAAAGGGTGGCAGGTTTTGATTGATGATGTCAGCATGTACGATGGTTTCGTCACAGAGGGATAAAAGCGGATCTTTGTTTGGGCTGCTCGTGCAGTGGAAATCTGGACCCGAAAAATATTAGGGCGAATTTGATAAGAAATTCGCGTCACAACTCTCCCTCCATACGCCAGCCCAACTTCGGACCCGAAAAAGATTAGGGCGGAATTCATTTGGTTTTCGCGTCACAAAATTGGCCGACGTCAGTAGGCTATTTTGGAACGCGAATTTGGTTTGAATTATGGTTTATCATCGTTTTAAGTCCGGCAGGCTCGACTTAAGAACAATTTTGTTTGATCCCATCTTATAAAATTTGTGTTGGTTTTCTTTGATAATACACATATTTATAATAAATCATGGGAATACCACACTAGTAAACATGTGGAAAAGTTATATAAATTATTGAGAATAATCATTTTTATGTAAAAATATCCAAATGTGCTTTTGGGAAATAAGAATTTGAGTATTTGGTTCATATTGTTTTAAAGGAAGGAGTGAAGTTGGAGCCTCAAAAGATGCAAGCTACTACAAAATGACCTATTCCTAAGAAAATCAAGGTTCTTAGAAGATTTTTTAGACTTACATGATATTATTGATCATTTGTTAAGAATTATGCATGCATTTCAAGTCCACTCACATATCTCTTGAAGAAAATATCATTTATATGGAATGATGAGGCTACTTTGGCATTCTCTCTTTTAATGGATGCCATGTCTTCTACACCAACATTAGTTGCACCTACTTTTCGTAAAACATTCATAGTAGAGTGTGAGGCACTAGGACAAGGAATTTACGTAACATTAACACAATAAGGGATATCATTGGCTTTTAAAAGCAAGGAATTCAAAGAAAATATTTGGTGAAATCTACGTATGAAAAATAAATAGAAGCAATATTACATGCAATAAAAAATGGGGATAGTATATCATTGGGAGGTACTTTAAAGTCAAGATATACCATGATAGCATAGAGTATTTTTTGAAGCTATGGATTTCATTGGAAGATTAACAAAAATGAGGAGAAAAAATGCAAAGTTTTAATTTTGAGATAATCTGCAAAAAAGGGTAAGGAAAATTTAGTACATGATGCTCTTTCTAAAATAGAAGAGGCCTCAAATTTATATCCAATTACATTTTCTATTCCTAGTGGCTAGAAGAAGCTTGCCATAATGGAAAAATGACAATAGTACTAAACAAAAACTAAAATTTATAAAGGATGGGATGAACTCTATGGAGCATTGGGAGTGAAAGAGAGACATACTTTGGTGCAAATGTAGAATATTTTTATGCACGCAAGCATATTTGAATAAACAAATATTAAGGGAGTCCCATGTCTCTCTGATGGTAGGACGCAAGGTTCCTTAAAACATCTCAAAGGATCAAAAAATATATTTTTGGAAGGAATGAAGAAAGATATTCAAAATTTTGTAAGAGAAGGTCAGTTTTGCATAATAAATAAAAGAGAGATAGTAAAATCTCTAGGGTTACTTCAACCATTCCACATACATATTAAAAGACTAGAAGATATATCAATAGACTTTATTACAGGGTTACTGAAATATAAAGGTAAGTATTACATTTTTGTGGTCATTTATATAGACAAATTTTGTAGATTTTTTTGTAGAGCTCAAAGTACATAAACAACAAGCCAAGTGGTAGAAGTGTCCGTGAAAGAAATTCATAGTCTTCATGGTTTTCCTAAAGTAATAGTAACAAGAAACTTTTGGAAATAATTATTTAATATGAGTGGAGAAACACCAGCTGCCATGAGTTCTACATATCAAACACAATCAAATGGTCAAACAAAAATAGTTAACAAATGTTTTTAAGGTTATCTACAATGTTACTCTTTAGAAAAGCAATCTTAATGGATGAAGTGGGTTCCTCAAGGAAGAATGGTAATATGATACTATCGTACTACCTATCACACATCTACTAAAATTTCCCCATTTAAGGCCCTTTATGGATATCCAACTCCTAGTATCTCATACTTTTTGCAAGATAAGTCCAAAGTATAGGAAACAGAGTCACATATGGAAATACTAAAGAAACTTTGAAAATTATTATGGAAAACCTTCAAATGACATGAAACATGATAAAACAACAAGGGGAACAACATTGAAGTGAAAGATAATTTGAGGAGGGTAATTGGGTATTTTTTAGATTATAGCATTATAAGCAATCTTCATTCAAGAAAAAGAAGAATAAAGAATTAGCTCAAAAATGCAATGTGGAAAAATTCGAAGTCGGGATTAAATCGGCAAGGGTCCAAAAGTTGAAATACTTGATAAAGTCGGGAGTTTTTTGAAAAAGTCGGCAAAACTAAAAAAATAAAAAAATATTCATTTTTGGAAAAAATCCTGATTTTTTCAAAAAAAATTAAAAAATTATTAAAGAAACTACCTCACTCAAGATTTTTTCGAAAAATTCGACAAAAATTCGATAATTCGAGGATAAAATCGCGACTTTTTCAGGGATGAAAAAGTCGGCAAAAAGTTGGCCAATAAAGTCGGCTCTGGGAAAAATTCGGGATTTTTTCAAAAAGTCGGGACTTTTTGCCGACTTTTTCCACACTGCAAAACTGTTATGGCCCTAAATAATTATTCATAGGATTGCACAAGTGGTATAGAAGTTATATTTTCCTTCTTGCATTCATAAGGTTTTTCATGTATCTTGCCTAAAAAAGGTTTTGGGAAAAAATATGCCAATGTAAATAGAACTTCCAAAATTAGATGAAGAATGAAAGTCGATTCTTGAACCACAAAAAGTTATAGATAAACATTCTGTATCTCTTTGACATATAACCATTATGAAGTACCTAATCAAGTGGAAGAATATTCCTCTAGAAGAAGGTACATGGTAAAATTATCAATTCGTGATGAAATACCCACGGCTAAAGGGTTCGTTTGAAGTTTTGACAAAGGTTTTGTTATATGTTTTATATAACGCGCGACAGAATAGTTTTATTGTTTTTTAAGGTCCCACACAGTAATCAAATTTGAAGGGCAGGTTCGAATTTCAATTAGAAGGGAATATATCTATGTCGCCCTTCCATAATGAAAAGCTTTAAAAAAAAACTTTTCAATTGACCACAATAAATTATTTTTACATTTCATTTTCAGAAAGACAAAACCGTCAATCTTTATATTAATAAAAGACTGTTACATATACAACAATGAAGAAGGCTCCATCTTTCATTGCTTAAATATCTCATTGGAAATGTCAACATAAGTCTTGAAGACACTATTATAAGAGTTTGGATACATACCACTGGGATATAGGAGATTCTTATGTGTCAGATTGTGTAATGCAATTTTGACTTAGTCTCACAAGGAGCAACAACATGGAGGTCTGGATTTTTCTTATAGAAAATTTTTATTATTATTTTAAATTTTGTTTATAGATATGAATACAAAAATGAAATTATGAGCATGGTGGAGAATTAGTCAAGCTCATGATGCCAAACCATGATGATGTAAGTTTGGAATTTAAAATTTTTACATGTTAAAGACAAATAGTCAAAATCACTGACAACTTAGTATGCCATAATTAATAATCATTCCCTGTTCACTTTTTTTAATAAGTTTATGTCACACGATGATGCAGGGGCATTAGGCACTAGCCAAAAATGTAGGAGGTTTTGTCCACATGTTGTGGCTAGGAGGGTTCGAAAACATTTGAGTTGTAACAGTTAGGTGTCAATACCTCAGCTGACTGTATTACTTAGACTAGTTAGAGTTGTAGGAGTCGAACAGTTTCAGTTAGTTGAATTATTATAATTAGACCTTTTGACTTCTAGAACAGTCCTCTCAGAAGAACCGAAGAGCCATATGTTATGTATATAAATTGTAATTCCTCGGATGAATAAAAGTAGAGAGGGAAGAGGAGATTAGAGAGGGGATTTCTACAATAAACCTCTGTGTGTGAACAATTGTTTCCAGTTAAATGATTTCCAAGCTTAGTTTCCATTGAATTATCTCGAACTGCTAATTTTGAAGAATTGTTTAACTGTGAGGCGATTGGGTACTAATAATTCCATTCTTCTGTCTTTGAATTCCCATAAATTGTTGGATAACCCTGTGAACTCACCCCACCCGAAGGCGAGGTCTGTGTAGAGAACCAGGGTCGTGAACACTGTTCAAATATAAAAATCCCGCTTAATAAAGAGACAAGATTGTTGTGATTTTGGACCTTGACCCGAGGATTGGACATGAGTTAACAAACAAAAGGATAGCGGAACCAGACTTGCACCCGTGGTCAAGCCCTATACCAAAACCACGAGCGGAATCACAAAAGCGAGTTGCCCATATCGCACCGCTTTTGCGGAGTAGGCGGTATTTCCTCTTCGCGAGCGATTCCATAGGGAATGCGACACGTGGCGAAGTGAGCCCCGGAAAACCACCGTTTAACCTGCGCCATCGCACGTTAAAGCCCGACGTTGGAAGCCGAGCGAAATTTCCAAGAGTCGTTGATTTGGAGAAGGGCCATCGGACGGTGGTCGCACGTTGAACTTGCCCAGAGGTTAACTAAGGTGTGCGGAGGATAGCCCGGTACGATACGAGTGTTTGATTGGTTATTGATATATATAGGTGGGGCCGGAGTATAATGAAATTGTTTAATTAAACGATTGGCGGATAATTAACATAAGTCTGGAGCATGATTGATGTAACGCTGGGTGGTGAAATATAGAGCCGAAAGTTCATTACAAGTTATTTATTTAAAAAGAAAGGTGGAGTATAAATACAAAGTGTTGAAAGTTAAACATTGGTTATAAGGCTTGGAGATAATATAAAGTTGGGAATATAAATTAAAGTCCAACCATTGTGGATAGTATTTATTTATCAAATTCTACGAATTTGATAAATAAACCTGAAGAAAGAATAAGTCAATTAAGACTCAGGCCGGAGGAAAAGAACGGGGTAAACCAAGGGAAAATGCTGACAGAGCGATTGTAGACACACCAGCTCTCCTTAGGGGTCCAATTTCAGTTTTGTTGCGTCACACAATGATCTCTCTTCTCTGGAATTTACTTGTATTGAAGATCACTATTCTAGGATTAAGGAGTTTTTTTCTCCAAAAATAACCCTAGCCAAACATTGACAATGCATCAAGGATATCTTTCTATGCTTCATAAGTACATATGTTCTACTTCTAAATCATGTCTTGGAACTGGTTGTTTTGCTGGAAATTATTCACCAGTTGGTTTCATACCAAAGTCTTTTTCACATTTTCAGCATCCAATACATGAAAAAGATAATGGTTTAAAACAACATAAATATTTGAAATTTTGCAAGAATTGTCCGGCACACTTTGAATATGAATTTTGAAGTCAAGTGCATGATGTTGTATAGGATCAAGTGTCATTTTGAATACCAAATGTTTCACAAGAAACTTCTCAACATGCTACCCTGCAGTAAGGATTAAATGACAATATTGCATCAACTATTTCCATAATAAAAGTGCACCCCGGCCATAAGACTAAACAACTACAAATGTTGTAGATCTAACAAGACCACACAATCAAATGTATTCCACAAGGCCAATACTGTATGAAAAATGAAAAGGAGTTTGCAACCAAAAATACCTTAGGAAACTAATTCAATTAGATACACCAAACCATTAGCAAAAAGGAAAACCAACCTACTTGGCCCCAATATTTTCAACCGGGTCCTCTAATTCAACCAATAAAAAGGCCAAAACCATAGCATTGAGATACATTTCATTACACTGTCAATAACAATAAAATTTGACTCAGCCATAACCCTTTCCTTTTATTGTTGTGAAAATATTTATGCATTACTCTAATGTGGCTAGTCCATAGGCCAAGTAGACCACCGGGTAACAAATATGTTTCCTTTCACCTTTGAGTTTTCAAATTATGCCTACCAAATCTAATACATTTAAGAGGGGGAACTAATACAACGTTAAAAAGAAAACCAGAGCACACATCTACAAATTACCTCCTTAGCTACTGTCACACCATCATTAACTATTTTTGGAGAACCATGCTTTCTCTCCAAGACAACATTTTGCCCTTCGCCCCAAGGGTGACTCCAACAAGATCATCAAGGATTTGTTCCACCTTTGCGAGAAAAATTGACAATGCTTTCGGTAAGTGTGCAATTGAATGGATATAGCACCAAAACAACCCTCCATGAAAAATTAAAATAACACATTAAAATCGAATATAAGTGAACTAAGGAAAGATCCCGAGTGAAGTTTCCGTGCGGGTGACCTTCCTTTTTAACATAATTTTTCTACATTTTTAACGAATTTTTTTGTCCTTTGAGCCATCCTTGTTGAAGTACAACTCCTCCATAGCTCTTGTATTAACTACCTTCTCTACGCCAGCGTAAATGCCAAATTCTCTTTTGATTAGAGCGATTAAAAGGAAAATGGGTGAAAAAAGCGAAAGAGAAGACAATTGTACGCCATAATTATCAAACATTGCACCCAACTTCTTCCCCCCTTTCCATTGTTACCCAATGAGGTAGATGTAGCAATTGTTGTGTCACTTTAGCGAGGCCATATTCTCTTATCTGAATATAGAATTACAAGATCTTCATATTAGTATGAACCTTAAAAAACATGACTCCCATTACTAAAAACCACTTTTAAGTTTATATGGAAAACTAAACAACTATCGCAGAATTTGGCAACTTACGGAGCATTAGAGAGAAAAAACCAAAGAAATACAACCACAATCCTCATTTTAGTAATGAGACCGGACTATATATTTGCATTAAGATAATAGAAAGAAATCTGACTATATTAAGGCTGCTAGAAACAATCTTTAACAGTGTCTCTGTGACCTTCGAAGGGTTGCCATGCTAGGAGTTGCATATTTTAATTTAAATTCTTGACCTCTCGTGCCCATATATGAATGCATCCAATGGGATATCTACATCAAATGTACTCCTTCATATCCCCAAAAACAAATTCCCTACTACAAGAGCACCGGTATTGATGGATCTCTTCCCCATCCCACCCACTGAAATGGTGAAAGAAACCACCAGAAAACTTAGAAATATCTCAAGATGACTATGGGTGGTTCTTATGAATCAACCAACCATTCATAACATGCTCATCAATCCAAACCATGAGTGTTATGTGACAATATTCAACGGTATGGAATAAGTTGAAACTATATTAGAAACCCTAAACTCTCACATTTGAAAATAGGTGGTAACAGCACCCTCGGGGATTGACATGTGCCAATTGGTACAAGTGGTAGACAATTGGCATGCTCAAACAACGAGGTGATGCGGGAATGACATGAGGAGAAAATATCGGAGGAAATGCCCCAAATACGGGAGAACTAAAGCTCATCATACTTTGAGGCCCGACAACTTTACATGATGTAACCTATGAAATCGTAAATGGAGAAATCATAGTAACAATAAGTAACTGTATCTTAACAATAAAGTGGGATTCATCTTGGGAGTGTAATGGGAGAAATCATAGTGAACAACGAAACATGCGAGTTGCTTACAATCAAATAGATGAAAAAACACATACAAAAAACCTAGATAATAATCATGAATAAGTAATATTGAATTATGAACTATAAAGGAACTTACAAAATGTGAAATTACGAACACGGTCAGCGCACAAGCAAAAATATCCTAGACATGACCCTGGTTGACAAGTTGTATTGCTCATGATGCAGAGAGGATTTGTACACCTTTAGCAAGTCAATCAAAATCCATCATTATCTACAATAAATACAAGTAATTGATGTAGTATTTTTTTACTCTAAGATGCATTCTTATGATAATGTTAGAACATATGTTGAAAATGTCAAAAAACATACTTTGAATAAGCTCCTCTTCGTTTCAAGAACAATTTATTGAATTCGCATGAACTTGGAACAAGCCTCCCACGATCTGAAGTAGCAAGCCAAGTCAACATTGACTTTTTTGTTGCTACATTGGATCGAGGGGAGCTTTGTTCAAGATTAAATCACTCCAATAAATTATTCTCTACTAAACGAATTCAACCACGTGGTGGAAATCCCCCCCCTCATCACTCTCAATTCCCCAATACCCAATCTATATTTCATTTTTTACTTTCATGAGCATAAAAAAAAATATTCAATAACTAATAAAAAACAATTCAACAAAAAGTACGCAAGGAAACATTGCAATTAATGCTGACATAAAAATAGTATGATAAATGAGTTTTATATAACGCAAAAAACGTTCCAAGTATGGTAACGTTTGTCTTATAATAACACAATATTTTACATTATTAAATTTTTCTTTTTCTTCTTCCTATTTTTAAAGCTCCTAATTACATCATCAATATCATCATGCTTTGCTCTGTTTCGTGCCTTTTGACCATAGCACAATGACAGTTGCGTAGTCACGATGTACGGTCTCATCCGGTGACGGGGCATATTTTACAAAAAAAAATATAATATTAAATTTTAATTGTCGGTTTTTAAATATCATTGAACTGGTTCGGTAATAATGGCAAAAAATTGCAATGAGATTATTTACTGGTGCACTGTTGTTGCATTAACTCTAAGTTGCGTAGTCACGATGTAGTCTCATCCGATGGGGCATCGCCTACCAAAAACGGTCATCGTAAATTTTAATTGTGAGTTTTTAAATATCATTAGACTGGTTCAGTAGTAATAATAAAAATTGCAATGAGATTATTTGCAATTGCACCGGTTGTCGGCACAACGACCTAGTTGTGAGTCACGATGTACGGTCTCATCTCTGGTAATGAGCATGTAATAAAAACGGTCCCCTATTAAATTTTAATTGTAGGTTTTTAAATATCATTGAACTAGTTCGGTAATATTAATAAAAAAAATTGCAATGAGATTATTTACCTAATACGATTATTGCGTTAAGTTATTTCCCTATCTTCCTCTCTTGGTGGTAAGATCCTCAAGGGAAACATTCTGTCATTTAAAAAAAAAACATTATAAGGATAGCCAATAAAATTAATTAGAAAAAATTATAATTGAAATTAATTACGATCACGGCCCTCGCATTAGTAGCATTGTCGACTTTGGTCCCTACTACAATGATCGGGTTGCACGTGAGATCTGCATCTGTTTGGCTCTCAGCGGTGTTGAGTCTCGGTGCATCTTTTCCATACACTTTTATATACCTTTCACTCACATGAACCTCCCAAGTTGTCAATATCATTGTAGCTAATTGCAAAAAGGTATCTAACATGGTTTTTAACTATATTTTTGTGTACGCTATTTGATTTAGATTTTGTTCATCTAGGCACGGAATCTTACCCACTTTCCGCCGTTCTTGCAGCTTTCCGCAGCCATTTTGTGAAACTCTATGTTACGGGTGTCTACGAAGAAACGAGCCACATGGGCAAGTCATAAATGATGTGGACATGGATTTAGTATCTATTGGTTTGAGCTCATTTCATCTGAAATTTAACGGTCAAAGGCGTCCAAGTGGAAGTCAACCATAGAGTCTCACGGTGACATGACTATGTTTCGTGTCACGTGAAGGTTCATATGGCCATTTCGAGTTGCGGAGGACAAGTCGACATTTGTACATGGCTCCATAGCCGAATTCAAGCATCCACTCCTCATAGATTTACTTTCCAACACGGCCATGATCCTAGATCAGTGGTGTGTCAGTCTACGTGTTCTCCTTTTGACATAAACTTTAGGAGACAATTATATTTCTTTTGTTATATATAACGTGTTTGCATACGCATATGGAGTTAGTCTCGATTAGTCTGTTATCTTTTATTAATACGCTCTGTAATGTAATTACGCGCCTTTGAGCCGTAATACTGCCTTCTTTGTTATGTTGCATTTTAATATAAGAAGACTCTATTTTCCAACATAATTCGTACTTGAAGATTGTTGCCAAGGGCAGTGTAGGACACACTTACCCGAGGTTCTGTGCATTATTGTATAGTTCTTATTTCATTTCTTTAAAGCTCATTGTACCATAAATCCATTCACATGTTTATACATTGCATTTTTCATGATACATATGCTTCATTTCTGTTTATAAACTTTCATGCTTTCATTTCTTGTCCTTCATGTTTTATGTTATTAATCAACGATCGGTGTTGTTGTTTCGAGTTATAGATAGGCGGCCGGGCATTTGCATGACTTTTGATTAATGACATGGAATTAACATTGTTCTATGTTTGCTAATTTGTTTTTCTTAGTTTCGTGTTTAATTTTTAATCTTGCTTTGTTGGTCGGTTTTGCTCATTTTGCTTCGATTAGTTAAATTTAGATATATTAAGCTGCTCTAACATCTTCGGAAGTTGCCTCAAAAGCCACGGATGGACGTGGTGAGGGATTGTATTATGAAATGTGTAGTTTGGTATTAGTTTCCTTTACGCAAATTTAGATATATTAAGCTGCTCCATAGCATCTTCGGTTGCCTGCGAAAGCCACAAGCGGGTGATGGTCGAGATTGTATTATGAAATGTGTAGTTTGGTATTAGTTTCCTTTATGCAAATTTAGATATATTAAATTGTGCATGACATCCTTGATTACCTCCGAAAGCCACAATTTGAGTGATGGTGAGGGATTGAATTATGAATGCTGGTTTGATAATAGTTTACTTTACGCAAGTTAGATGTCGGTGCAAGTTGTTTATGGTTACTTCCGAAAATCATAGGTTGGACTAATGATGAGGATCGAGAGAACAAGTTGATGTAATGCGATTTAGATTTACTTTGTTGCACTTTTGGATTTCTTTCGACATAGTTTCTTTTGTTTAGACGGCGGCAAGAATAGTTTGGTTTTCATGCTCATTAGTTCAGCATTTTTGATTCATTAGACTAGCAACACATTTTCATTTCGGCAACACATTTTCATTTCCTTTCAAGTTTTGTCTTTGTAAATTTCAAATTCCTTTTTAAGTTTCAAGTTGGTAAATCATTATAAAGGATATTATTTCCTTGAACAAACATAACCACTACATGACTTTCATTTTAGAATTTCCATTTCATCTTAGAAAACCAAAAACGACAAAGTTAGAAATAGGTTATCTTGCACATATAGTGCACACTTTTCATCGACTTACGAATCCCGGATTGACAAATTAAATGCGGCGATTTAGGATACACACTAAATTGACCAAACATTTTGGCGCCGTTGCGGGGGAAGGGTGTAACTAGGTAGCAGATTTCTTAAAAAAAAAAATACAAAATAATAAAGAAGGGAAACCTTGATGACTTCTTGAAGTATGCTCTCCTCTTGCACCTAGTGGATACTGGAGGATTAAGAAAAGAGAGTTATTGGTTCGGTAATTTAAGTATACTCTCTTCTTGCACCTAGTGTGACCTGGAAGATCGAGGAAAGAATTATTAGCCCAACAAATAAAAAATAAAAAATAAAAAAATGACATGCATAGAGCAAGAGATTCTGGGGAAAGGTTTATAGCTAAAGCCAGAGTTCGATTTTCACAACTCCATATTCTTCAAGGCACGGGCTTGATTCACCACCATCTGCACTAGCCTTAAGATTTTTGGAATTCAAAGAACGGTGAATTAGGATTCTTCCATACCATCTACTAAATCCCATTTAGAAAACAAAGAGACTCTCTCTCATCCTCCCTTGATAGAAGAACTATAGAGGACTTTAAGGACTCTAAAAAAACTATCATGGCGGAGGAAGTAATAGATGGAGGTAGAGGTAGAGGTAGAAGAGGAGGAAACAATCGAGACAACAATGGTGAAGGAAATAATGGTCGAAATAGGGGAAGGAGACAACTTGTTTGGATTCCCTATGATTGATGAGGAAACTCATACAACAATGAAAAATATCCTACATCATTCTCTAACTTTTATGGATTGACGTGAGGATCTTTGAAAGATTTACTGTTTTGATTTGAAGTTGTGTCTTGAACTTATGACTATATGGAAGACTCTCGAAACTCGGAAACTATTTCCTTCAACATTGAAGGGATACGCTGAAATGGTTCATGGGATTAGCCACTCAATCTATTAAGGACTTGGAATGATATGAAACAAAATTTTTTGGATAGATACTTGGACTATTGTACACAATGTAAGGATGGTATTCAAAATGATGCAAAAAAGAAGATGAAAACTTGGAAGATTTACTTGAAAGATTTCAATACAACTTGAAAAAGAGCAAAAGATGAACGGCAATTTAGATGATGAAACCTTGAAAGCCCTCATGTTAAAAGCTATTGAGATGAATGGATAGATATTTTAAACATGATGGGGGAAAGGAGACATTTCTCAACTCCCTTAGTGATATAACGGAGACTATCATGTCCATCTCTCAAGAGGAAAATCTAAAATAGGAAAAGGGCCTAGAGATCCTTCTCTTATTAGGGCTAACAAATGCTGCAAAAAATTTGGATCGGTAAGTAGAGCTGAGGAAGTTGGTAATATACTTGATGAGTTCAAAGCGTGTCTTAGGGGCAGCAGTGTTCTTCAGGGCTTGCTGTAAAATCCAAAACAAGCGAGAAAGCGAGAAACGGATGCTTTAGCCATCTTTGTCCAGAAATGTAGGAAGAAACATGATTTAAAGGAATGTCCCTTGGATGCAAAAAATTGTAGAAACATGTATGATTTGCTCGAGGAGAATCAGCAGAGATCAAGGATTGTCCTTCGATTCCTGGACTCAAAGGTTGTCTTTCAAGAAGACCCAAATTCGGTAGAATCTCGTTGTTTTGTTCTTGAAGACCTTGGCGGGGGACAACAAACTCAGGGGGCAACAACCCTATGAATTTTTCATTCCACCAAATTGGAATCCTTGGCAACAACCTTGGCTTCAACAGCAAGAATCCATATCCAACCATGGGTACAAGGGATGCAAAATCCTATGGGAGATTTTCTCAATTTTATCAATATCCTCCATCTTTTCAAAATCAGCAGCTCCACAACTTCCAAATTCAAATCCACAACTTTCATTCCATTTCCTGACAACAACCTTCTCAACAAAATCCAAATCCTCAACTCATGCTCCCATACCAACAAAAGAACCAAGTCGCTTCCGACTCGACCATGCCAAATCCTAATAATAAGAATCCTCGGAATACTTACATGGTAGAAGGACAACAATTTCCTGCCTATATGATTGTTCCTCTCAACGATGTACAACTCGAATCTGGTAGAGTTTTAGAAAAACCTTCTATAGATATTCAAGAGAGCAAGATACCTCTGAGAGGGACTCTCTTCAAGTCAATAAGGGTTTTGAGGAAGAATATTTCAAAATTCAAACATTCAAAAAAAGAAAAAAGAAAGTTAACACCCACTACTCTATAGTTGAGCAACTTTGTATCTTTATCTACACACTCAGCACTGCGAAAGACTACAAATTGACAAGGGGTGGAAAAACAAATCTTGTTGCCTAACTATGACTTTCTAGATGAATTGAAGAATGTTTGTATCAAGATTCCCTTGCTACAAGCCATTCGAGAGATTCCTATTCTAGCAAAAACAATAAAGGAGTTGAGTTTCAAAGAACCGAGAAGGAAACTAAAAGACACGAAGAATCTCTTTGGTAGGAAAGATTGCGAGATATTATGATGGGAAAGATTACCATGCAAAAGTATGTAGATCCGGAAGTCAATTGGCAAGGCACATATAAATGGGGTAGAAATTCCAAACACATTTATTGACTTAGGGGTACACTATCAACATTATGAGTAGATGAGACTATGGACTAGCTAAAACTTCCTAACCTTCTTTTTACACCTACTTTACGCAACTTGGAATCGATCAGGTATTCAGCAGGTAGGGTGTGTTAGAATATTTCGGTCTCCTTAGATTCTTGAAGGAATATCCGGTAGATTTTATGATTTTGACTCCCAAGGTAATCTCGGAGGCATCCACTTATCTTGGGAAGACCTTGGCTAGCCACAGTGATGCTTTTATTAGTTGTAGATGCGGGGACGTATACATTTCTAGTAGTGGTCGACAAAATTCAATTTGTATCCTCCAGCAAGAGCAATCACGGAAAGTAGGAGACAATGAATGGGTTGATGATAGAGGACAACATACCCAACTTTGTCTTTACCATTTACGAAATCGGTGAAGATAGTCAAATTCTAAACACATTAGAAAATTTTGAGACATCTTGAGAATATGACCCCACACAATTTCGGTTGGAATCGACACTTAGAATATTTATCATCAAGACAAATGTCTCTTTACTCTATGGAAGAGTTTGAGTAGTTCTACGTGATATTTTCCGGGAAAAACATTGAATATCAACAAACATTTGGAAAAGTCACAACAAGAAGAACTAACCAAAATCTGCAAAAACATTCTATTTGCACATTTGCATGGGAGTATCTTGACATGAAAGGTATTGATCCTAAGACTTGCATCCATCATATCTATATTGGGAAAACATTAGACCAATCGAACTGACCTCAAGAAGGATGAATCCAAATCTTAGGGAGATAGTGAAAGAAGAGCTCGAAAACTTCTCAATGTAAACTTCATTTTATCCAATTTGAATAAGCTTAGATGGGTTTCTCCTTTGGTTATAGTACCTAAAAAGAATGGTAAATGGAGGGTATGCAATGGAATTAAAATTGAACAAAGCAACTTTGAAGGATCACTTTCCTTTGCCTTTTATCGATCGGAGTATTAGACACATTAACGGGTAAAAAGTACTTTCCTTTGGTCGTTTGAACGGCTATAATCCAATTGGGTACTTTGGATCAAGATGAGTCCAACACTTGTCATAGAACTTTGCCCTCTCGGAATGCTTCCTTTTGGGTTATGTAATGCACCACTTATTACATTCAAGAAGCCGATACTAAGTTTTGATCTAATCCCATGGTTGTGTAGGTTTCCTATAGTGGTGCCAAAGGACATAGTGATATAATTTGAAGGCATTCAAAAATTTGGAAAAAGTTCCTGAATAACAAAAACAAAACCTTGTTCAAGCCATGAAAAATGCCTTATGATGTTCTTTTGAAGGGATTGTTTTGGGACATCATATTTCGGGAAACCGAGATTAAGGTTGATAGATCAAAAGTTGAAGTCATCTCCAAGTTTGCCATATTCCAAATTGTCAAAGAGATGTTAGAAGTTTTCTAAGTTCTTGGTTATTATAGAGATTTATAGAAAAATTCACTAAAATAGCATCCCCACTCTTCAAATTGCTTACAAAGGCTTGTGAATTTAAATAGGATCCACGATTTGTCCAATCAACTTTTGAAACTTTGAAAACAAGAATACTCTGAAGCACCTATCTTGAGAGGACCAAATTGGAAACTCCCTTTCCATATTTCTACGGATGTGAGATACGGCTATAGGAGGCTGTGTTGGGTCAAAAAGATTTAGTTCCTTCGCATTTATTACACCGGTAAAATTTGACTCCCATGAGAGTTGAACTATATTTGTATTTGAAAAAGTTTTAGTTGTTGTTCATGCAATTAATAAGTTGAACCATTACATAACGAGGAGCTATAAAACTTTTATTCATACGACCATTACGAAATTAGATATTTGATGAACAAACCTGTTACTAATCGTGAGGAGTGACAAGATGGCTCTTAATTTTGCAAGAATTCAATATTACTTTGTGTTGGATAGACCGGGAAAATAAATACGATGGTAAGTTTCTTGTCTAGGATTCAAAATACTAAAGAAGATTCTCTTGTAGAGGATAAGTTTCACGATGAATACTTGTTTGCGGTAACTATTAAGACTCCTTGGTATACGAATGTTGCTAACTATTTGGTTACATGGAAACTACCTTCACATTTATTTCCAAGTGAAAAACGAAAAATTGATAGGAGAGTTCAAAATATTCATGGATTTCTAACAAATTGTTTAAAACGAGGACGAGATCTTGTGATCGGAAGATGTGTGGGGGAGAAGATGAAATGCTGATATTCTTAAGGCATGTCATGATGAACAAACGGCGGACACTTACGGACAAAGGACGACCTCAAATCCTCTCTTTAGGATATTATTGGCCTTCCCTCTTCAAAGATGCAAAAAAATATGTCAAAAGGTGTGGCTTGTTTGCCAAAGAGTAGGGAAACCTACCCTTTCAAATGAAATGCCATTGCAAACACGGGTACTCATTGAACCCTTTGAAAAATGGGCTTTAGATTTCATTGGACCTATTAATCCACCATCTAAGCAAAAGAAGTATATATTGGTTTGCACGCGATTATGTTACTAAATGGAATGGGTAGAATCCAAAGCATTAGTATACGCTCTTGAAAATTCGGTTGTTCATTTTCTTTATGAGATATTTTACTCGCTTTGGTGTTCCAAGAGAAATTGTAATGAGATCGAGCCAATTCACATCAACTTGGTGGAGAAATTGATGGAAGAATACAAAATCAAGCACGGAAGAAGATCTACTCATACCATCCCAGCAAGCAAATGGTCAAGTGGAGTCCACAAATAAAGTTCTTGAAAGTATCATCACCAAGCTGAACCTGCATCTACATAGAAGAGATTGGGCGGAAAGGCTTTACGGCTTGTGGGCCTACGGAACTACATGGAGAAATACAACGGGGAAATTCTCCCTATGAACTTGTTTATGGGAAAGAAGTCTTGCTCCCACATTGAGTTCCCAGTCAAGACCTTCAAGATAGCGGTTGATTGGGGATGGACTTATCGAAGCCCAAAAGCATAGAATGGAGCAATTGAATGAGATAGATGAGATCAGACTGAGAAGCAATTTTAGAGGCGATCTGAACTGTCAAGAGCTAAATGGCATGCCAAGTACATCAAAGAGAAGAAGTTTCGGGGGAAGGAGATTGGGCATTGTTATTTGAGTTCAAGTTTAAAGATTTCCAAGGAAAATTTTAGACTCATTGGCTTGGGCCATGTAAAGTTGACAAGATCTTTAGCAATGGAGCGGTAAGAATCAAGACCATTGATGAGTTTCAAACTCCTCTTATTGTGAATGGCCATAGATTGAAAGTTTATCATGACCACTCTCAAAGAGGATTTTGTCAAAATGTTTCAAGAAAGTTGCGCAATCGGTACAGTACGAGAAGAATTCTTCTTCTCTACCAACCTAACTTTTGTTCTTTTCGGTTTAAATATATATATATATATATATATATATATATATATATATATATATATATATATATATATATATATATATATATATTGTATAACCCTGAAAACCAATCACTGATTGGCAGTCTTATACAGAAAATATAGGGTGAAAATCCGGAACACCTGACACTCTATATTTTCCAAAAAAAAAAAAAAAAAAAATCTTTCATTTCACAAGTTTTGTGACCACCCACTCCATTCCATTTCATTTCACTTCATTTCACTCCATTCCACTTCATTCCATCCATTTCATCAATAAAATTCTTTTTCATGACCATTTCCATCTAGTCATTTGTCATCTGTTCATTTCCCATTCATCCAAATAATAGTTGTGTCGGTTCATGGTGACATACGACTCTGTTGACTCAGTTTACGCGACGGGGAAATGGTCCCGCCTTCTACTGTTTTCAAAAGAATGTACAACCGGATGTTATTTCCATAATCATGAAATAAAATGCACGTGAGATCAGAAATGAAGACATGGAGCATTCAAGACACCAATGAGCAATTAGTTGAAGACCAAGGAAAAGGCAAAGATTCCAAAGGTATGAATAAAATTTATTTCAAATAGCATTGAAAAACACATTTTTATATAAGTTCTGAACCATAAGCTCTATCCATTATGTGCGGTAATGATTATAACGTGAAATAGTAACCTTTCACGATCTCCATATTATCCTCTCGCATTCATTCTCAAACAGTTCCATCATTAAACCCACGATCTTCCTCATGTTCCAATATTCCACCGGTGACAATGAGACGTATTTGATTCGTACGGACTCTTACAGTAACGCAATCTATAGCCGTTGTTTAAACGTGCTCATATTTATTGTGCGGCCACCAAAATTAAAACAACGCCGGATGTGTTATACTGCGGTAACCTCACGGTTTGTATCTACTTGTTATATACGAAAACCCCTCTATGTTGTTCACTCCATTTCGTTCTCTACTACGCTATAGTACGTATACCATCTACGACATTTACCCGGTCATTGTGCTCATCTCCGTGTATTCGACCGTTCTATTTTCCATTGAACCCTCACGCGAGCCAAATTTTGAAGAGCGAGAGAGAGAAAGAAAAAAGTAGGTAAATTGCTAAGAGCGGGCTTAGGAAGGACCTAAGTTTATGGAGGGATATCCGCAAGTAAAGGATATATTGAAGAAAACGGGGTGGTGCGATTTATCCCGAGAAATTCGAGTTATCATAAAGAAGTGACAAAGGCATTCGCAAGGTCATTTAATGGCTTGGAAGTAGAGGTTGGAGACCTTAAGTTTGTGGTCAATGAAGCATCTATAACAACGACCACCAGACTTCTTCAAAGGAGTGAGCGTTGGTTTAAGAATAAAAGCATCGGTGATGAAGCATGGAGAACAATCTTCTGAAACCAAGGTATGGACATATTGTTTTTAAAGAATTCTTGTTCATGCATTGAAAGAGGAATGGGCTACATTGCGCTTTGCTAGTTGTTCGAAATTCATTACATGTGAAGGCCATTTTGGGTCCATGTATATGTACCATACCCGGATTCTTGATGAATTTTCTAGATAATCAACTCTCAATCTCCCATATTTTCTATTCAATAGTTTAAAGAAAATGTACGTAATTTGTTAAGAAGCATTTAGGAGATGTGAATACATCTATATCACCACGGTCTTGTAAAAATTTTGATTGAAAAAGTTAAAGGAAAAGAAAGACACATGGGAACAATTTACGGTTAGAAATTTCTTTGAAGAACTACGAGTACGAAGGTAACCTTACTGACAAGAAGAAAGTAGGAAAAAATTAATTGATTAAATTCAAAATACTCCTACTACTACGATTGAAAAGAGCGATAGGGAAGAGGGAAACTGTCAAAGAGGAAGAAGAAAGAAATCAAGGGTAAGAAGCCAATAACACTAAAAGAGAAAACTATTGAGGCTGTACACTAAAACCCTTCTTCTTGAAAGATCATCAAAGTGTTATATGAAATATTAGTTTATCTTCAAAAACGAGTCATCCATGGCCAAGAGAAGACGAGAAAAAGGAAACAAAAACAAAAGGATAGTGTACCACAGTGATGTGAGAAGAAGAAGCAGACTTAAGGAAATTAGAAAAACGCAAATGAAGGGTCCTCATTTCATTGATTTGGGAGAGGAGACATACGAGCAGGTCCCCGGCGACCATGGTCGATCTCGGTCGGTTAGTGAGCCTGGTTCATTTCATTCTCGATCGAGACATTGAACGTAGTCCATCCCATTCTCGGCAAAATGTTGATGTGAGCCCTTTTCGACTGATTTTGAAGATAACTCTCCTTCACGACATTTTGAGAATGACCCAATAAAAATGACACCGATATAGACCCCAAGCGACGGAAATGTATATGACTATAGAATCTTTGGAAAAGGCGACTACGAGGGTCCTAGTACTTCGTCCATTCGGCCTCATACGGTACGGGATGATTTAGTCCAATCATTAAAGCAGTCTTTGAGCTAGAGATTTTAAATCGACACATCAAAAATGAAAATGAGACATTGAAAAGAACAAGGCAAACTAGAAAAAATCATCCATGATAATACCATGCTACATACCGGGAATATGACGAGAAAAAGAACAAGAAATTGAAAAATGCAGTTGAGCGAATCTTGGTTAATATCAGTTAGGTGCTTAATGAAGAAACCCGGAATGTTGGCGACACCAAGGAGGAGGAGAGGATTAGACGTCTTGGATGAAGTGTCAGGAGAGCATATGAACTAATGAAGGAATATCAAAATTTTGGTTCATGAGGACATGCAACACCTTCACGATGGGGGTATGTTGAGTCTCAATTGTTGCATCTTTTCCATACACTTTTCTACTTGTTTTCACTCTGCTGAACCTCCCAAGTTGTCAATATCATTGTATGTTAATTGAAAAAGAGCATCTAACATGGTTTTTAACTATATTTTTTGTGTCTGTACATTTAATTAGATTTTGTTCATCTAGGCAAGGTCTTGCCACTTTCCGCAGGGGCTAACGGCACCTCGCGACCATTTTGCAAAACTCTATGTTACGAATTGTCTACGGAAAAAACGAGCCACATGGGCAAGTCGAAATGATGTGGACATGGTTCGTGTGCTGATGAAGAAGCAATAAAGAAAGGCGCGGTCAAAGGCGTCCAAATGGAAGTCAACCATAGAGTCTCACGGTGACGGGGACTACATTTCGTGTCACGTGAAGGTTCATATGGCAGTTTACCGAGGTTGCGGAGGACAAGTCGACAATACGTACATGGCTCCATGGCCGAATTCAAGTATCCACTCCTCATAGATTTACTTTTAACGGCCATGATCCTAGATCCCAAGTGGAGCGTAATAGTCTACGTATTCTCCACTAGCATAAACTTTAGGAGACATTTATATTTCTTTTTTTATTTATATATATAACGCGTTTGCATACGCATATGGGTTGGTCTCGATTAGTCTCATTATCTTTTATTAGGTACCTTTCTGTGTGTAATTCTGTTGCCTTTGAGCCGTAATACTACCTTAATGTTATGTGCATTTGTATAAAGACTCTTGTTTTCAACATAGTCGTACTTGAAGATTGTTGCCAAAGCTGGTGTAGAGGGCCCTTGCACTTGCCAGGTTCGTGCATTATTGTATAGTTCTTATTTCATTTCTTTAAAGCTCATTGTACCATAATCCATTCACATGTTTATACATTGCATTTTTCATGATACATATGCTTCATTTACGTTTTATAGCTTTCATGCTTTCCATTTCACTTCTTTCCTTCTATTGTTTTATGTTATTAATCAACGATCGATGTTCTTGTTTAGGGTTATAGATAGGCGGCCAGGAATTTGCATGACTTTTTTATTAATGACATGGAATTAACATTGTTCTGTTGCTAATTTGTTTTCTTAGTTTTACATTTTAATTTCAATGTTGCTTTGTTTAATTCGGTTGCTCATTTTGCTTCGGTAGTTAAATTTAGATATATTCATGCTCATAACATCTTCGATTTGCCTCAGAAAGCCATAGTTGGGTGATGGTGAGGGATTGTATTATGAAATGTGTAGTTTGGTATTAGTTTCCTTTAAATTTAGATATGATAAGCGCTCATAACATCTTCGGTTGCCTCAGAAAGCCATAGAGTTTGGGTGATGGTGAGGGATTGTATTATGAAATGTGTAGTTTGGTATTAGTTTCCTTTATGCAAATTTAGATATATTAAATTGTGCATGACATCTTGATTATAAGCCACGGAGTGGAGTGATGGTGAGGGATTGAATTATGAATGTATGGTTTGATAATAGTTTACTTTACGCAAGTTAGATATCGAGTTACCCAAAGTTGTTTATGGTTGGCAAAATCACTTGTTGGACTAATGATGAGGGATCGAGAGAAGACAAGTTGATGTGTCGATTTAGATTTACTTTGTTGCACTTTTGGTTTCTTTGACTGTGTTCTTCTTTGTTTAGACAACGACAAGAATAGTTTGGTTTCATGCTCATTAGTTCAACTGTTTTGATTCATTAGACTAGCGACACCTTTTCATTTAGTGACCATTTCATTTCCTTTCAAGTTTTGTCATTGTAAATTTAAATTCTTTTTAAGTTTCAAGTTGGTAAATCATTACTTTCAAGGATATTATTTCCTTGAACAAACATAACCATACTTGTTTTCATTTTAAAATTTCCATTTCATCATGAAAACCAAAAGCGACAAAAGTTAAAAAATACGGATTATCTTGCACATATAGTGCGCCGCACTTCATCGACTTACGAATCGGGATTGACAAATTAAATGCGGTGATTTAGGACACACTAAATTGACGGTTATTTGGGTTATTTGCGTCGTCGGTAGTGTTGCTCACAGTTACAAGCAAAGTTGTTAGACATTAAATTTATGGATGAAAACAAACAAATTGAAAGTTTAAGCTGTTTTTACCTTATCGGGCATTGGATCTTAGGACACCGCCCCAAGCTTATGCGACGTTCAACTACGGCTTGATAGGCGAAATGGAAAGCGATATTTTTATCTTCCTCTATAGTTTAAATTTCTAAAATTCATCACCCTACATTACATGTAGTTGTATTTTTAATCCCATATTTCTTAGGATTACAAAAACGTTGGAAGGAGATACAATTAATTATAAGATGTTTAGCTACTTAATTACAATTCTTATGACCAATTTCAAGTAAGCATACAGCTATAACATGATGGCCCTTTTTTCAATCTAGCTTTGGTTGCCTTTGAATTAATGGAAACCTAGCATCAAAAGATTAAATCGAGATATGACGTAGCACACTTTTATTTTAGACATAGAGAAAATTAAAGGCTGTTGAATTAAAGTTGTAATTTACCTTGCGGGTCAGTTGGCATTTTTCCTTCTTTCTTTGCCCTTTTCTCTTTTAAATGTGGATGGTATACTCCCACTCACTCTGGAAGTATGAGAGAGGACGCTCATATCTAGGGTTAAATTGCAATTGCGTCCTATAGGTGTCCACAGTATATTTCAAATATTTGCCGGCTACCGGAGCCATAGCTGATACATCCAAATGTCTTTGACCCCAAAGGGCTTCTAGATAATCTAGAAGTTCTTTTTTCAGTTAGAACTACTGAAATTCCACCTGTGTATGGTTGGGCCAAAAATTACCAACGCATGGCTCTCCGGATACATAGAACTCATTGTTTCCTACACGGAAAAAAAGAAGAAGATATTATCATTAATTTAAAAATAAAAATCATGATATGTTTTAGGCCAAGTACATGGAATAGTTAAAATGTAAAATTTACCTGGGAGTTGTACATGCTTTATAGGGACACCTTCATCGTTCACCAACAACGTGCCATTAATGGTCCACAGCAGGTGACACGTGTAGCTCCCGGAAACGCAATAATGTAGTTGGCCATACTCCGGCCCTCATCATTGCCAACACGTTCAACGCGGTTGGTTGGGTGTCCACCAACGGGCGGTGTGTTTCTTGGCGCACCTAAAGAGGTAGAAGGTGTACGAGAGGGTTGTTGGGAAATCTCTTTCCCTTGTGTCCCACTACCACCAACTTCGGGTTCAGCAAGTGCCGACGCTACATACAAAAATTTTTTGTTAGTTTAGTCAATGTAAAAATTAAAAATCAAACTATCACAATTCATCTCATACGAGAACAAAAAAAATATCCTTTTGAATTTTGTTATTACGATATCTTTCTAGGCGGCTCATAAGATTTTTTATCTTCTCTTCGAGTGTTTGAGGCACATCTATCAAAGTATTAAATTCGAGCCTTGCATCTCATGCCTTTTATAACAAGAACAACGGAGATAGGGATGAAGAAAAGCTCTTCCTCAAAGAGGGAATCATCGGGCGTACCATGGCTAGGTGTACGCATTTGAACAAAATTAATATTATTTCAATTATGTAAATAACTAAAATACACGAAGATAGAGAAATTAAGAAAGCACTTTACATATTCTTCCGGCCAGCCTCTTTAAACGTTATCAAAGTCTCGGGAGTTGTTCTGCCTTTGCTACGATCGTTACCTTACATTTTACAATAAAATTATAAATGTAAAAACTTGAAAACAATATCTAACTTGAAAACACAAAATGAAAACGAAATAATTTCTAATAAGACACAGGACGACGGAGTTAGAGTTTTAAATATGCCTTGCCTTGAATTCAGCCACAGAAACATGTCATTGCACATTAAGGCACCCAAACAAGAGATGAGTTGACAATGAAGACCTTATTGAATATATTGTTGGAGCAACTTCTAGTAAACTTGTTGTGAAGACCTTGAGGACATTTTTGGAGCAACATTGTTGAAGTCGATGGTATAGCATTGTTGGAGACGATCTTGAAGGGCCTTGAAGTGAAGCTTTTGGAGTAACTGTTAGAAAAAATGATTAGAGCATTTAAGTAGAGCCTTTCTATATTCCATCACCTTTTCCTTTCAATATCCTTTAAACGATTTTGTTGATATTTAATGTTTAATCACGCTATAATTCCTTGATTATATGTGTTTGGGGACTTTCCCTTTGAAATTACCCAAAATACCCTGGCAATTTTATCTTCGGGATGCATGTATCGACCCTATTGTTCAATATTTTGATTGATAGTAGTAAACATAGAGAGTTAGGGGGCTCTTGACTTGGTTTTGGTTGGGCCATTAGATCCCTAACATCTACTAGGTATAACCCCCCTTGAGTTGGAGGAAATGACAGAGTGAAAAGAGGTTGGTGAGGTGACAATGGGGCTATTGAATTACACATGGTATCACACTTTAGCTTTAGGAATTTATCTTGAGAAGTGAGATTTTGCTATATCAATTCTCAAGTGTTTACAACACTATTTTTAAGAACTAATAGAGTAGTGTTGAGGGGTTTTTGGAGTATAAGAAACAATACCATTTAAAAACTAGGGTTCTCGGGCCTTGGCATTTTCTCCTGGGCCTAGGGGCACACTAGAATAATTTCACACTAAACCATGCAAACTTAAAGTAACTTAACGGATCCATAAAGTAATAATAATCATAATTCCTAATTTCCTATTGTACGATATGATGCAAATTATTCAAACATGTGAAGCAATGAAGACATGCAATGTCTAAATTTCAAGATTGATGAACCAATACAGAAGTTAGAAACTACAACTTTGATTCAATACTACGTGTCCTAACTCGGGAAGGAATCTAGTTTGTAGTATAGAACATGCATCGTGTATTATCAATTCTTCATTGACAACAACTAAAGGTCATCCACCTCATCAATTCCTTCCCATTTTGTGTTTTTATGTTCATTCCTTGTAAAGTGTCAAATTTCTCTCAAAGTAAGCAACCTTGAATAAAATAAAAAATAGTTGAGATATGATTGAGAAGTGGTCATTTTATTTCTTGAAAAGGATCTTCTGTGAATTTCTTTGGTTGTTTTTCATCTCAAGAAACAAGAAATGACCAAAGAAACTATCGTGATGTAATATAGAAAACAACACGATTACCAATGGCCATTTTCAAAGCCAAATGATGTCCATTGAGGACATGGCCTTTATTTGGTTCTTTTTCATAGGAGTTTCGGGTAGAAATGGAACTTTGTTGTACCATTTCCCGGTAGTAAAAGGGAAAACCTTCTTTTTCCATGGGAAATAATTTACCTTTCCTTTTTCAAGATAATCTAAATACAAAAAATATGAACTATCTTGCACATTCTTGGATAATGTGAAAGTGGAAAAGAATACCCTACACAAGTGATGCACACATGTACATTTGAACACTAATAGATTTTTGTAGTTGAAATGCAATGCTTGTTTTCATTTAAATGTAGGATTTTTAAAGCGAGAGGAGAAATAATGGTACCAAATTAATAAGCATTTCTTTGGGAAAAATTTAAATCTTGTATTGGGTGATGAAGATAATAGATGGTATTGAATCTTGATTCTTGACATCTAGAAAACCCTACGAGGGCTAACACAATCCAATGGAATTGACCAAAAAAACCCAAATGAGTCAACCCTACTATAGGAGGAAGGGCACACGTGGGAACTTACCATTTTGCAAGAGGCCGAGGGCGAATGTTGCAGAGGCGGGGGCGGAAACATTTGGGGCGAATGCGAGGGCCGTCACGGTACACGGGGCGGGCGAGTGTTGCGAGCGGAGGGCAAATGCGCGCGCGTCCGCAGGACGTTAATGTAGCTATTGCGGCGACGGATGCGAAACAATAAAATCTGTATTGTGTAGCGCGCATATAAGTTTCATATTTTTATTTAAGCGCGCATATAAGTATCTAAATTATACCAACGGCGGAAAAGGCATACCTTCTGTTATGACAGGCCTCCAAAACGATAATTGCGGCCGCAGACATTATGTCTTGCAACGTTTGGAGGGCGATGCATCTGTCTCGCCAGCGCTTTGGGCCATAGTGTCGCAATTGCGGCGTCTTCCTCCAAACGTTGTAATTGTGACACTTTCTGTCATTAAGTGTATGACAGTTGGGCAGGTCTGGAAAAAAATTTGGAAATTTCAACCATTTGAATTAAGCGTATGGAACCAAGTGTAGGAGTTGCCAAATATAGGCGTAGATGCTAGGATTAAAGAAGCCCTTCAAGAAGCTCTAGTTAAGGTAGGTCAGATTATCAAAAGGATTTTCAAATGTTTTCATTTGCATCACCTACTATTCTTCTTGTGTTGTTGCGGAGAAGAATGAAGATGGTAGGAGGTAACTGTGGCATTTTTCGATAAAGTTCTCAGGGATGCTTAACTTAAAGTATAACATTTTAGGAAACAGGTGTATGCTTTTAGTCAAAACATTAAAAGCTGTCAAGACTTATGTGTCTTTATGATCTTAGATAGTTTCTTATGTTCCTAATATTTGTGAAAGATGTGTTAGTTCAAAGTGATTTTGAAGGTAAAAGAGGAAAGTGGATAGCTAAATTCCAAGAGTATGACTTAGATATGACCCACAATTGGTCAAAGTTCGGGGTTTGGAAAAACGGTACAGCGAGTCAAATTTTCAAGCTTTTTGAGGATTAGTACCAGCACCCTTGGATGGAAGGCATTGATGAAAGAATTCGGAAAGAGAAGTACAAATATATTATTCTGCTAAATTGATGTGCTTTGATTGGTATAAGGATATTGTTCAATACTTATGTTTTTTCTCTTTCCCAACCTCACTAAACAGAAAAAAATACAGAGCCCTTAAGCTCAAATCCTAGCCATATGTCATAATTAATGCTAAGTTTTATTAGAAGGATCTTGCTGGCATCTTGTTGTTATGTTTAACGGAAGGTGAATCGATTGAAGTTGTAAAAGCATATAATGAGAGTCTATGTGGAGGCCATTATAGTTGGAAGGTTACTACTCATAAAATCCTCAAATCAGGTTTTTGTTGGCCCTCCTTGTTTGCTGATGCATATAGTCTGGTTCAAAGCTGCCAGAAATGTCAGTTATTTGCAGAAAAGAAAAGGTTAGCCCCTCTACCTCTTCTCCCAGTGTTCATTGAAGATCCCTTTAGGAAATGGGGATTAGATTTTATTGGGGAGATTAATCCACCATCAAGTGGACAGTTCTAGTGGATTTTGGTTGCCACTAACTATTTCACAAAGTGGGTGGAGGTAATACCTACCAGAAAGGCTAATGACCAGGTAGTAATGAAGTTTCTGGAAGAAAAAATCCTCAACAAGTTTGGGTGTCTAGTCAAGATTGTAACCAAAAATGCCTAGGTATTCAATTCAGTTTGATTCATTAATTTTTGCAAAACATATAATGTTATTTTATCTCACTCCAAAACATATCATCCTCAAGGGAATGGGCTAGCTGAATCTTCTAACAAGACATTGAATTAGATTTTGAAGGAATGATTAGCCAGAAAATCGAGAAAAGCGGGATTCAAAATTGACATTCACTTTGGAAATAGTAACTACTAGAATATCTACGGGTAAGTCCCCTTGCAGAACTATTTTATGAGTTTCAGCTTTATTTCCTACCCGGTTAGCTGAACCGGTGTTTTCCTTCTTCCAAGAAGCACAAGAAGAACCTAACAGCTGCCCTGTTGAAAGTTGAACAAGGTTATATAATCGAGTGAGAGTAGGAACAAAGTCAGAGAAAATTTGATCACTTATCAAGAAAAGATGAAGTCTATTTTTTATAGAAAAGCAAAGGAGATTCTTTTTCAAACTAGAGATTTGGTGTTAAGATGGGACACTAGAAGAGAAGAAAAGGGAAAACACGGTAAGTTCGATTCACTCTGGTATGACCCATACAAGATTGTTGAGGTAAGATCAAATAACACATTCATTCTGGATAATCTTGATGGAGAGACAATACAACTACCTGTGAATGGGAAATATCTCAAAAATTACTTCCAACATTAAGATTTATGGTTCACCATTGTACATATCTGGATTTCTCATTGTTCATATTTCATTAAACAACATTTGACTCCATGCTCGAAGTGAAGGCACTAATTTGCGTTTCTTAGTGTTTCATGGAAAAAAACACTATCCCCAGGTGGAGCCAGATGTTGTGGCTCATTTGCAATATCTTTATTTTAATTTTTCGAAAATACAAAAAAAATGGAAAAATATAAAAATATGTTTTAAAGTAGAGCTTCCTCATACTTTAACCAAAGTTGCGATGTTTTGAAGACTAAGAAGTTAAATATTTTGAAGGATACGCGGGGGTGGGACTAGTTACCACCTGCGATTAATGTTCAAGTAGATATTAAGCGGGAGTCCGGTTATCTTGTCGGAAGGAGTTCCAATGTAGGCCCGCGAGCACAATCAGCACACGGGTTAATGGGGAAAGTGCCTCCGCCCGGCCCCGGCGGCCGATCTTGATCGACGGTTTGCATTCACTGTGGGGCAAGGCCACGATGAGCGCTACGTACCCCAAAGGCCTCCTGGTGGCCGTGGCTGCTTGTTGGATGACGGCTTTCGAGGTACATCACGATATCATTTAACGACCTTACGTGAGTCAAATCAACATTTAATGTTGAGCTTTAGCGCCATCAATTTTAGCACTTCTCTTTCAGAGAATATTATTTAGCTGTTTCTTGTGTTGTCAACCCTATTGCATTAGTATTTTCTATCGTTGTTTTCCACCCAGAGATGTCTCATGGAAAAATGTTCATCTCTTTCCGTTTCTTCGAGTCATATTCCTCTCACGGACAGAGATGGATATCGGAGATACCACTTGCTCGCTAGAGCATCTCCTTACATCGGCGAGTCTGTTTAAATGATCGCTTTATTATATTTTTCTATATGGACAAGTCGGACGTAATTGTCTGCATGTATCCCTAGGACTCATCTTTTTCCCAAGTTTGTGCTTGGGTTGGTATGATCATGTATCCTGG
Organism: Pinus albicaulis; assembly: GCA_034641835.2. Taxonomy (NCBI): domain Eukaryota; kingdom Viridiplantae; phylum Streptophyta; class Pinopsida; order Pinales; family Pinaceae; genus Pinus; species Pinus albicaulis. The sequence goes on along the minus strand of CM076578.1, from coordinate 1,774,688,914 downwards.
TAAATTATTCATAATGAATTGCCTTGGAGAGAATGTTCTACAAGTCTGGAGGCTAGTTAATTCGTCAAGGTTATGTTACCCGGAGTACGAATCCTATGTTCAATTCAGCGACGAATCATTGGAAGCATACTATGATAATCTTGTAGGACAAGAATTAACTCGATTCATTCTTCCTAAAGACGTTTAAACGGTTTACCAAATAGTAAGGAAATCTCTGAAGTTTTGGTCTGAGAAGTTGACTGAGGTTGTGGTGTATGTTAGTATATCTTCAGGGAAATGAGGATGATAACTAGTTGATAAATCGATGCGGGACTATTTGCTTTAATAGTGGCTTGGGAGATAGTGCTAGACAACTTCCTGCCTGCTTGAGGATGTGTCGATACTCAACTCATGGGTTTGTGCTCTTTAGGTTGTTTGGGTTCCCTTCTCTTCTCACTATCTCTTTTTATTTCAAAATGTGGAGGAATTCCTACATTTGGGGGTTGAATATCATGGATGTAAATAAAAGAAAAGGTACGTTAATAAATGTTGGACTAGGTACGTAGGAGAACAAAATGAGGAGGGGTTTTTGATTTTGCAAATCATTTTGTGTCCACCACTTATAATATTTTGAATGGGGTTTTCCCCTCATGTTTCTTGCCTCAAAAATTTCTTGAGTTGGGTGCTAATTGTAAATTTTTGAGTAGACATGTATATGAAGATTACTAAGGGTACCTAATAGTCCCTCCATCTTCCCTCGGAAAGGACACGCCAACCAATGGGGAGAATGTAAACGTGATGAAGTAACAAGTTCAAGTTCGAGATAGATTAAAGTTTGGTTTTATTTTATCTTTGCTAAGATATTTTGATTGTAATGAGATACTTTGATGATATGTAGCCATTAGTTTAAGCATTTCCAAGTAGTTTGGGCAATTTAAGGTAGTTTTATGATTCTAGGCCCTTTACATTATATTTTAAACAGAAAAAGAAGGGTTGCGAAAAGTTTTGGATAACTGGACTACGTAAATTTTGTACTCAATTTTTGTCAGTTAATAAATGAAGATCAGATTCATGTCGTTGTTGATATGTTTTCTGGTTTCCATTATGTCTTTTCTCTATGAATAAAATGAAGTAATTTAGTTGCGAGTCTCTTTTTACATATGTAAGTAAGAGTTAAACATCCTTAATGTGCACTCCTTCATTTTTGCTATTCCACTCACAAAATTCTTCTCAAGTTTAAAGTGATAGATCATGTTTATCAACATATCGGTTTGAGGTTCCTTCATGATATTCCTATCACTTCAATTAATATCAACGAGATAATGGCATTGTAGGCATTTATTATGTCAGTTAACGGGGTTTAAATAATTAATTTCTAAAGGTGATTGAAAAAATGGCATACATTGTACAAAAGGGATTTGACTGACGGATGAATAGTATTTTCCACCACTCCTTGATAAAATCATTGTCCTCATCGGCTTAACCGGTTGAACATTTCATGGGACATTTTGTATCTCAAGAAATAATCATAGGCTGTGTGGGAATAGACATATATATGTCTATTCCTTACAATAAAAATGTAGTGCAAAATGTCTAATGGCTCAACTAGCTAAGGCGGTGGGAGGCAGACTGTGATTTTGATCAGTGAAAATGCATTCATCTGGCTATTCCAGCTCTCTCTTTTGTACAATGTATGCCATTTTTTCTGTGTTCCCTAAAAATAGTATGGGATATTGAGGAATTTAACTCTTGTAAAGTGCATGAGTAGTCTAATGCGATAAGTATAAAGTCTAGAGAACCTACCTTCACAAGATAAATACTTCATGATCTTCATCATGGGGGCATGCCTGGTAAGAAGATAGGTGAAAGGAAATACCCTCTTCCTCTCATTTGTACATTGGTTTGATGAATGGCTCATAGTATTGATCCTCCAAATATTTGGATTTGAACCACCTATCACCCATGTTTGGAATCCCTCTTGGAAACAACAATGATTGATGTAGACAACGTGAAAGTCACACATTCTAGGGTTACTTGATTATCTTTGGGTTGTGAGGAAGTCTACTCAAACGGGGTGATGTGTTACCCTTTCAATCATGTTAAAAAACTCGAGGTAACCAACATCTTGTAAGAAAGCATGAAGCTGTCATTGGTGAGGCTATTTGTTCTTAGTGTTGGTAGGCTCGACCTTGGATTCTCCCTCCCCTTTGTGTGGCCTTATCTGTTTTTGTCCTCCTCCTCAATCTATCTTCCTCTCTTCCATATAGTCTCTATCTTCTTCCATGATGTCTTGGTATAGAAACCATAGGGGAGGAAGTGGGAATGGGGGTAGGTCTAGAGGAGTAGGGATTAGGCTAAGAAAATTTGGGGAGATGAGGGAAGGATTAAAGAGGGAACTTTGGGGGGTGATAGGAGGTCAAGATACTTAGGGAGTTGAAAATTATAATTGGATTATGTAGGTTTGGCCAGTAGTGGTGCACTGGCGATTTTAGTGGTATAAGACTTAGGGTTTTATGGGGAAGGGGTTTAGGCATTAGGAAAGAGTAGTGTAGGGGTAGGGATGTGTTGAATAGTGATGTAGGAGGGTGTTGTAGGGTTTATGGACAACAAATTGATAGTGAGGGAGTGATACTAGGGTTTTCCACTAGACACAATGTTAATTTTTCTTGAGAACAAACCACTATGAAAATGTGATTTAGGAAAAGAGAAAAACAAGGAGAGGTGAGGATTTTGTGTAACTTACTTGATAAAGGAGCAAACAAGCCTGTTAAAATTTTGGGAATATTTGAGTTGTTTTGTAGCTTCTAGGGCATGTTTGGACAGCGCGGTGCGGTGGGAAAAGCGAACACCTTGCTAGGAACGCTTGAGGTAAAAAGGCGGCGCTAAATGCTCTAAGCGCAATCCACATTTCCCTATGTGCAATGTGATCTCTCGCTTATCTTAAAAATTTTTTTCCTCGACCTACTGCAACCAATTTGACTTTTTGAGTTGAGGGGGTGCAAAATCGACCTTTGGATGTTGATGAGTTTGAATAGGATGTATTTGTCTGGTCTTATACTTCATGAAATTGATGATTTGGGCCTTGGGACCACTTTCTTACTTTTTTATTCACTTAACCTTTTGAAACTTTACCTTTACTTGACTCTTTCCTTTGATAATTTGATCTTTTGATGACTTTGAGAACTCTTTGAATTTGAATTTTTGGTGGTTTGCCATCTTTGGAACATTGATTTAGCGGCTTGGGACGGTGAAATTATTACATTTTGAAAGACATAAAATAACATAATGAAAATATTAAAACATACATTGAACTCAAAATTATAGGATGAAATAAGCATTTCTCTTTACAAAAACATCTTTCACATGGTGAAGAGGCGTTTATTAGATCAACCTTTACTTGTTGTTCTTATGCAATGGAATGGAGTTTTATCGGACCTTGGAAACCTTAATGACCTAGTGAAACCTTGAAAAACCCTAAAAGACATAATGAGACCTTGAAGGACTAAATTTCAAGATGACATAGCTGATATTGACTTTATGGATGGTGCATAGTCGACGAAGTCAAACTATGTCGGCAAGTAATCAAATTTGAGGAAGAGTGATGTTTTTGGATGAGGGCTACCATCGGTAAACTAATTTTTTCATGACTAGTGGATTGAATACAAATTTTGAGTGGGACCTCTAATATGATGTTGTGAAACCGGCTCAAAAATAGAAGAAAGAATATCAACGCCTTAGAAATAAGCCACTTCGAAAGGGGGTATCCAATACATTACATAAATGACCAATTCTTGGATGATTCAAATTACAAAACCTCCTTTCTATGTAGGAGTCCATGGGGCCACAATGTAATCCTAGTGGGGCCACAATCTAATCCTAGCCAACCTAACAATAATAATTTAAGGGCACAATAATAACAATATGGGGGTTACAAGGGTACAATAATAACAATAAGGGGGTTACACACTAGAACATTTGGCGGAAATTCCGACGGCCAAATCGTCGCTATTCCGACACATTGTCGTCGCAGGAGCGACAGTTAGCGGGCGGGCAAACCGTGGTTGCAGGTAAAGTCGCCGGTTAAAAAGAACTACAACTAAAAGTATGCTTCGGTATCGATAACACAAAGTCGCTTCCAAACAAGCGTCACTCTTCCAACGTCTCCTAATCGTTACACTTGAGCCTTTAAAACATCGCACTTAGACGACATGTGGTGACGTTTTAAACGTCGCTCTTCAGAACGTACGTAAGCGCTCACAATTACGACGAAATGTGGTCGCGACGTTTTGACGTGCGCTCTTCGACGTACGTAAGCGCACGGTACGACGAGTAATGATCAGAACGTTTGTGCAGCGTCGCTCTTCCGACTTACGTAAGCATGCAATTACGACGAAATGTGGTCGACGTTTTGGACGTCGCTCTTCGCGTGCGCGCGTACGAATTACGACGAAATGTGGTCGAAGCGTTTGAACGTCGCCGCCCCTCGACGTGCGTATCTTTGTCACAATTCCGGCAAGGACGTCGGAATTGCGGCCGAAGTTCAATTTTTTTAAAAAAAAAATGAAACTTTAAAAGGAAAAATGTTGTTTTAGATATATTTTATGAAGTAAAACGGTACATGAAGTCATTACATTTTCATCTAGATTGAACCCAAATATCCATCGAGGAAAAGTGGAAGTCCCACCGGACAATGATAGAAAAATACCCCATGTCACATACGGGGACATGATATAAAACCCGTGCTTGGTCCACATGGAGATTATCGACAATGCGAGAAAGCACATCAGTCAATATGCCCAAGGCATCTATAGAAAGTGAAATAGTAGTATGTAGAATAGTAAAACAGATAGAGTACCGACGTCCATTGTTCCAAATACAAATTAAAGTACCCAAAATCCTTGAACGGGCGCCTTCATCATGCTGAGGAGTGTGATATGTCCCAAATATAAAAAGACCATGAGACCATATCAATAAACTGACAACATAGACCGACATCGCTAGTTTTGAAGGCGAGTGATAAACATTAATCATTTTTTTTTTTCCACGAGAAAAAACGATGTTTTGAATATATTATATGAAGTAAAACGATCCATGAAGTCATTACATTTTCACATCGAAGATTGGAACCCAAATATCCATCCGGAAATGTGGAAGTCCACCCGGAACGGTGATAGAAAGAAGCCCATGTCACATACGGGGACTTGATATTAAACCCATTAACGGTCCACATGGAGATTATCGACAATCCGAAAAGCATCCAAATATTAACACGGCATCGCAAGAAAGTGAAATAGCGATGTAGAATAGTAAAGCAACGAGATAGAATACGACGTCCATTGTTCCAAATACAAATTAAAGTACCTAAAATCCATAAACGGAAACGCTAATCATGTGAGGGAAGACCATCGGACCATATCAATAAACCAACAACATAGACCAACATCGCTAGTTTTGAAGGCGAGTGATAAACATTAATCATTTTTTTCTGAGAAAAAACGTTGTTTTTAATATATTATATGAAGTAAAATAGTCCATGAAGTCATTACAACAATATAGACGAGATGGTCTCGTAGATAAGAAAAATGATAGCGGTATTTGTGTTGTTTCCTTCTTTTTTAAGAATGTGCGATGGGAGCCCTATATCTTGGCTTTAGCTGTATGTCCTCTTTAGTAATTCTATGTTGATTATTTCATTTCTTGATACTCTTCCTTCTTTCTTTGATACTCTTTGACCTTTGTTCATCCTTTTATCCTTTTTATCATGATATATTGTGGTAAATAGGCAAAAATTTATGTAAGGATAATTTTTTACAAAAGTTCCATCATTTCTTCCCACCATTGAACTTCTGGCACTCTTGGTCATTTGCAACTCTCTTAGTGTTTCATCAGCCTCGGTATATGCTCTGAAGTAATCGGAATGATTTGGGAACAAATGATTTACTTCATGCTCAAGATAAAATAAATTCTCCAATCTGTCATGAAGGTTTTCCCTGTAGGCTTAATCACTGTAACATTGATGAGCGGGTTGAAAAGACTAGCTTGATTATCGGCTTGTATTTGTCCAATTTTTCAACATAACTATCAAGGTCCATTAGCTTATCTTACGCAGCTATAGAATTTGGGCAATCCTATTTAACAAAATATTCAATCTTTCTACGAAGGCAATGATTTCTTCTTGCATATAAAAGGCACCTTGTTCTAAATTCGTTTGTACGATTTCTTTTAGTAAAAACTTTCTTTTATTTCGAAATTGTTAGGTCACATCCTGAATACTAATTACGCAAAGTTGATTCTTAGTGTGAGTATTCAAAAAATGTATAAGTCTATTGGCCTCTTACGGCATATTTATCTTGTCTTGATCTCAATCTCATCGAGAGCCAATTTAACTAAGTTATTATTTCTGTTCATCCATTATCTGAATTGGGGGCCAAACATCCTTTATTGATTGAATGATATTATCCCCAAAGAATATCATTTATTTCTTTTAAAGGTTTCTCCAATGTGAGATCCTTTTCCAATGCTTTGACTCTTTTTCTAATTTGTTCACTTCTCTTGTTTTATCGGCAACACTCATTTTACGAAAGATCATATTTATGTTCTAGAGTGGCCAATTGTTCCTTTGCTTTGTGGCTACGTAGCTGTGAATGTTCATATCTTCCATTGACTTTGTTAATTCATCGGTGTTCAAATTTGCGGTGTTGCTGCGCGACAATTCCTCTTGGTGAAGGCTGTTTTGTTGTGCATGCTATCCCTATTGTGAATACTAGAATATTTTCTTATCTTTTAATGCATTCTCTGACTCTTTCGTTGTGATGATTTTAACTCATTCAATTTTAAAACAAATCATTAATTCTTCTCCAGAATTTGTTTGATGATTTATAACGATCTGTGTGGATGTCTTGGTAGGTAACTTTAATTGTTTTCTCGGGCTACCAATATCATCATCTTTTCTCTTGATCAAACTTCAATACCTTTCACATCATGGTTATGACCAAGAAACCAATGATTATTTCCTCTAAAGTTTTAAGTTCATTATCCTTAGCACAGGAGGAGAGCTTTTCAAGGCGCAAGCGCTAATATTAGTATTATACAAAGAATCACGCAACTTATGGGTCATCATTGATTTGTAAAATCAGGAGTAGAATAATCATCTCACTGACTGCTTGTGTAGCTCAATTTGATCTAAAGGATGGATATACGCTGCTAAGACAATTAGATCTCTTGTAATGCAGTGTGAGGTACACGTGGAAACTGGTAATATTCATGCTGCTCTTACCATTTGGATACTTCATAGGCTGACATCAATCTTTCTTGATTTTTTAAGACCATCTTCAAATATTGACTGTATACTTGAAGTCTATGATGAATCGTTCACGGCCTTTATATTGGTGAATGTTCTTTTGATGTCCCGAGCGGTTTTGCGGAGGTTTTGAAAGAATATTTACTATCTTTGTTGCCCTCGTATTCTTTGTCCCACTACTGTATGTTTAGCATTGTCTTAATTTCACCAGTACATCGAGAGATTTCTGAAATGATTCATCTTCTGGAAGGGGAGTTAATTCTTTGTAACTTTTAACATCTTCTTTGTTCGGAAAAGAGCCACCAATAGGAGTAGTTGTTTCGACCTCTCTCTTTTGCCTTTTCTATATTCGAAGGTTTGTAAAATAGAAATTTCGGCTCCTTTGATACGACGGAGAATTTGTCCTTGACCTTGTTCTTTAGAAGTCTCCCAGTTCTTGTTGTCATTCTGAATTTTCAATTGTTGTATATCGAGGCTCCTTTTCTTTTCCTTTAGATTCTCTTGCTGCTGTGCTAATCTCCTGCAAATTTTGTTGTAAAGTCTGGTGAAGAAGTCCACCTTTTGTCAAAGATTCTGAGTCAGTATCTTTCAGATCTGCTGATACATTTTCAACATTATTTTGCTCACTATCATTTTCAACCAATGTCCCTTGATACATTCATCTATATTCATATATTGTTCTATTGCGGGATTCTTTGATGGATGTATGGTGACCCCATTTATTTTCACTCTTATCCTGAGATAAAGTTGTTTTGGATTATGAGCACCCGATGAAACTCTTTAGCAGTACGAGATGATGCCTTTAAAATCCTTTCGGCTTCTGTCTGACTTCCCTAAGGTACAAATGAAGGGACCCTAGTGGCTCTTGATGCGAGTTGAGCCTTTTTCTTTGCATTGCAAAAATGAATTATATAAGATTATTCATCTGCTGAAATATTCTAATGCAAAGAGTCTCATTGGAACATACTTGGGCGGTTTGAATGGGCATAATTCACATCCATATGTCACGATCTCTGTGTGGTTTTTATATAGGTACAGGTCACGTATCTTGTAATGCTTTGAGCTGAAGAGTTTCTTGATTTCATTGTTAATTCTAGGAGAGACTCTGTCAACAAGGTAGTTGCGGGATGAACAAAAAAGATGCGACAAACTCATTATGGGAATAAGGAGGTAAGTTTGTGATAATGAGACCAAAAGATGATTGACCTGGATTCCCTTTGGCATCAAGTTTCTTAACATAAAGGATTTTTACATTGAAAGTAAATCATCGATGGTATATGACGGAAAATTACTTAAATACTCTCTCATTCTCCGTCTGCGGCGATCATGGATTTTGTCGGCAATATAAGATGCAAAATCGTACTTGACGGCGGGGGAGAGGTACGTCCGGGGGTAAAAATGGATAACAATACTAGGGTTAAGTGATCAACACACTCACTGTCTTCGGCCCCGTATAGGTGTCATGTCTAAGTAACTCTACCTCATCGGTAAAGAAAGGATAACCATAGAGGGGAGGTATTTGAGGGTGATGCTACGGTAACATGAAGGTTTGGCATAGGCGGTTTAACTCTTCATGGGATAACTTATTAAATTTTCTAAATGAAATTAAACCATGGACGGGGAACAGAGCTTGACCGAGGGTTGGAGGTGTAGCATTTCATTTGTAAGTTGAGCGGTTATTGGGAAAAGGACATTTTGACTTGGGGATAAAGCTGCCTAGTTAGGTTGAATCATACTTTAACGGGGGCAACAAACGGATTAACTCAAGAAAAATATGGTCGGGGAGAAAGTACATGAAGATATTTGAATTCCCAAAGTCCAAAGATGTCGGAATACATTCAAATAATTGTCTACACGTGGAAAAATGTTCGAAGAGGTTCTCACGGAGAACGCAAGTCCTTAATTTGAAAATCCATATCGGCTAAAGAAGCGAATAATCCAGTCCTTGTGAGGGGCATTGATGGGCATTGTTGAACTCTGAGAAACTTCCATTTACGGTTCTTGTGGATTCGAAATGGAATTTCGGGTTTTTTTTTTGTGAAGGAACTCGTTACCGGTTTTGGAATGGTAAGTTGCGGGAACGAAAAAGACCAAGGCGAACTTCTTTTCATACCTTGTAGTGCGAATTAAAACTAAAACCGGGATTTTTGAGAGTTTAGCGGGGAATTGGAATAAATACTGTTTATGGGAAATGAAACGTGTTTAAACGAGCGATTTATGACGGAAGAACCACGAAATACTCGGCTTCAATTCTCTTGACAGACGCGGTCGTGACGTTAACGGTTGGTTTTTTAATTTTGTTGCATGGAAGAGTAGCTAAAACGCACGGAACAATGAAAATGACGCATACGCAATTTGTTTTATTTACACGCGTCAAAAGATGGCGGGGAACAATGAAAATGACCGAAAAGATTAGGGCGGTGATACAAAAGTCGCGTCACAACTCTCCCTCGTACGCCGACCAACTTCGGACCGAAAAAAGATTAGGCGGAATTCATTTGGTTTCGCGTCACAAAATTGGCCGTCGGCGGGCTATTTTTGGAACGCGAATTTGGTTTGAATTATGGTTTATCGCCATTTGAAGTCGGCGGGCTCGACTTAGAGCCGGGGTCGTGAACAACTTGTTCAAATACTTAATCCCGCTTAATAAAGAGACAAGATTGTTGTGCTTGAACCGACAGGGATTGGACATTTGAGTTAAAAAACAAAAGGAAAGCGGGCAGGACTTACACCCGTGGTCAAGCTGTGCAAGCACGAGCGAGAATCACAAAAGCGGGTTGCCCATGTGTGCACGCTTTGCGGAGTAGAGCGGTATTTCCTATTCGCGAGCGATTCCATAGGGGAAGCGACACGGTAATGAGGGCGGCCCCCGAGGAAAACCACGTTTAACCCACGCCGCCATAACGTTAAAGGCTCAGCGTTTGGAGACGGGCGAAATTGCCAAGAGTCATTCGGTTGGAGAAGGGCCATCGGACGGTGGTCGCACGTTCGAACTTCCAGGAGGTTAACTAAGGTGTGGGAGGATAGCCGGGTACGATACGAGTGTTTGATTGGTTATTGATATATATAGGGTGGGGCCGGAGTATAAACTGAAATTGTTAATTAAACGATTAGCGGATAATTAGCATAAGTGAACGTGATTGTGTCATTTGATGTGGTGAAATATAGAGCCGAAAGTTCATTACAAGTTATTTATTTAAAAAGCATTAGGTATAAATACAAAGTGTTGAAAGTTAAACAATGGTTATAGAGCTTGGAGATAATATAAAGTCGGGAATACTCGATAAAATTAACCATTGTGGATGGTATTTATTTATCCGATTCTACGTTGATAAATAAACAGTGTGGGAGCCAGTTTTGGAGGAAAAGAACGGGGTAAACCGAGGAAAATGCGACGGAGACGTTGTAGACACCGACTCTCCTTAGGGTCCAATTTCGGTTTTGTTGCGTCACCACGATGATCTCTCTTCTACGGCATTTACTTGTATTGAATCCTTATTCTAGGAATAAGGAGTTATTTTCTCCAAAAATAACCCTATTATTGATGACAATGCATCAAGGATATCTTTCTATGCTTCACCAGTACATATGTTCTACTTCTAAATCATGTCTTGGAAATGGTTGTTTCTTTGAAATTATTCACGATTGGTTTCATACCAAGTCTTTTTCACAACTTTGACATCAATATGAAAGATATTGGTTTAAAACAACATAAATGTTGAAATTTTGCAAGAATTGTACGGCACACTTTGAATATAATTTTGAAGTCAAGTGCATGATCTTGTATAGGATCAGTGTCATTTTGAATACCAAATGTTTCACAAGAAACTTCTCAACATGCTACCTGGGTAAGGACTAAATGACAATATTGCATCAACTCTTCCTAATAAAAGTGCACCTCGGCCATAAGACTAGACAACTACAAATGTTGTAGATCTATAAGACCACACAATCAAATGTATTCCACAAGGCCAATGCGTATGAAAAATGAAAAGGTTTGCAACCAAAAATACCTTAGGCAACTAATTCAATTGAAGATACACCAAACCATAAATAAAAAGGAAAATACATTTCATGGCCTCAATATTTTCAATGGGTCCTCTAATTCAACCAACAAAAAGGCCAAAACCATAGCATTGAGATACATTTCATTACACTATCAATAACAATAAAATTTGACTGTTGTAACCTTTCCTTTTAGACCAGCACGGGTAACAAATATGTTTCCTTTCACCTTTGAGTTTTCAAATTATGCCAACCAAATCTAAGACATTTAAGAGGGGGAACTAATACAACGTTAAAAAGAAAACCAGAGCACACATCTAAAATAACAACCCTCCATGAAAAATTAAAATAACACATTAAAATTTCATATAAGTGGACAAGGAAAGATCCCATAGCGGTGAAGTTTCACGTGCGGGGGACCTTCCTTTAAACATAATTTTTTTCTCATTTGCAATTTTTTTGTCAACTGGGCCATCCTTGTTGAAGTACAACTCCTTTTTTCCATAGCTCTTGTATTAACTACCTTCTCTGTCGCGTAATCTTAAGGTCCCTCCTTGCTTGAGCGATTAAAGGAAATGGGTGAAAAAAGCTGAAAGAGAAGACAATTGTACGCCATAATTATCAAACATTGCACCCAACTTCTTCACCCATTGTTACCCAATGAGGTAGATGTGGCAATTGTTGTCATGCGCCCAAGCGAGGCCATCTTCTCTTATGCGAATATAGAATTACAAGATCTTCATATTAGTATGAACCTTAAAAAACATGACTCCCATTGCACTAAAACCACTTTTAAGTTGTAACGAACCAATGTAACTATCGCAACTTTTGGCAACACGGAGCATTAAGAGAAACAACCAAAGAGAAATACAACCACAATCCTCATTTTAATGAGGCCAGGACTATATATTTGCATTAAGATAATAGAAAGAAATCACGACTATATTAAAGGCCACCACAAAAAAATCTTTAACAGTGTCTCTCGCGGCCTTCGGGTTGCCATGCTAGGGTTGCATATTTTTAATTTAAATTCCTAGACCTCTCGTGCCCATCTATGAAGGATACATCCAATGGGATATCTACATCAAATGCTCCTTTATATCCCAAAAACAAATTCCCTACTACAAAGAGCACGATGATGTCCTTTACACCATCACACTAGAAACGGTGAAAAACTGAGAAAACTTCGAAATATCTCAAGATGACTATATGGGTGGTTCTTATGAATCAAACAACCATTCGAACATGCTCATCCAATCCAAACCATGAGTATTATGTGACAATATTCAAGCGGTATGAATCGGATTTACGAAGCTATGTTAGAGAAACCCTAAACTCTCACTTTGAAAATAGGTGAAATGTGGCACCACTCGGGGATTGACATGTGCCAATTGGTACAAGTGGTAGACAATTGGCATGCTCAAACAACGAGGTGATGCGGGAATGACATGAGGGAGAAAATATCGAGAAAAACCCCAAATCGAGAACTAAAGCTCATCACCAACTTTGAGATTGACAACTTTACATGATGTAACCTATAAATCGTAAATGGAGAAATCATAGTAACAATAAAGTAACCTATGTAAATAAAGTCGGATTCATCTACAGGGTGGTAATGGGAGAAATCATAGTGAACAACGGGGAAACATGTAGAGTTGCTTACAATCAAATAGATGAAAAAACACATACAAAAACCTAGATAATAATCATGAACAAGCTTAATATTGAATTATGAGCTATTAAAGGAACTTAAAAATGTGACATTACGAACACGGTCAAGCGCACAAGCAAAAATATCCTGAAGTATTCTTCATTTGACAAGTTGTATTGCTCATGATGCAAGAGGATTTGTACTTTTATACTTACCACTTAGAATCAATTAAAATCCATCATTATCTATACAATAAATACAAGTAATTGATGTAGTATTTTTATACAAGATGAATTCTTATGATAATGTTAGAACATATGTTGAAAATGTCAAAACATACTTGCATAAGCTCCTCTTCGTTTCAAGTGATTGTGGGTCGCATGAACTTGGAACAAGCCTCCCACGATACGAAAGAGTAGCAACTAAAATCATGATGACTTTTTTGTTGCTATAACTGGATCAAGGGTAGTTGCTCCAAGATTAAATAAACTCAATAAATTGATACTCTAAGCAAGGTGTGCAGTGAAGAGTTGAACTCTTATGGCCCCTCCCAGCCCTCACATCACTCTCAATTCCCAACATGCAATCTATAATTCATTTTTGTATATGAGCATAAAAAAAAAAATATTCAATAACTAATAAAAAACAATTCAACAAAAAATATGAAACATTGCAATTAATGCTTGACTTCGCATAAAAATAGTGTGATACATGAGTTTTTTATATAACTGTAAAAAACGTTCAAAGTATGGTCGTAGGTAACGTTCAAGTATAGCTACAATATTTTACATTGTGAATTTTCTTTTTCTTCTTCCTATTTCTAAAGCTCCTAATTACATCATCAATATCCAATATTACTCTTGCTCTGCCCGTGCTGCTACAGGCCATATGTGACCTAGTTGCGTAGTCACGATGTACGGTCTCATCCGGTGACGGGGCATACACAAAAACGAGATAATATTAAATTTTAATTATCGGTTTTAATATCATTGAACTAGTTCGGTAATATTAATAAAAAATTGCAATGAGATTATTTACCGTTGCACCGATTTATTGTCCCGTCCGGCCTAGTTGGGTAGTCACGATGTACGGTCTCATCCGGTGACGGGGCATCGCCTACAAAAAACAAATAATATTAATTTGTATTGTCGAGTTTTTAAATATCATTGAACTAGTTCGGTAATATTAATAAAAAAATTGCAATGAGATTATTTACACGAATTGCACCGGTTGTCGGCCCCGACCTAGTTGCGTAATCACGATCCTGCAGTCTCATCCGATGACAGGGCATCGACTACAAAAACGAGATAATATTAAATTTTAATTGTCGGTTTTTAAGCATCATTGAACAGTTAGGTAATATTAATAAAAAAAATTGCAATGAGATTATTTTTGGTGCATCGGTTGTCGGCCTTGACCTAGTTGCGTAGTCACGATGCTCTGGTCTCATCCGGTGACGAATAATACAAAACGATAATATTAAATTTTAATTGTCATTTTTTTTAAATATCATTGAGCTTAGTTCGGTAATATTAATAAAAAAAAATTGCAATGAGATTATTTACCTGGTGCACCGGTTGTCGCCGTTGGAATTTATTTGCCCTATCTCCTCTGCGAGTGGTAAGATCCTCAAGGGAAACATTCTCATCATTTAAACAAAAAACGTTATAAGGACAACCATCAAGGGTATAATTAGAAAAATTATAAGTGGAAGTGTGGTCTGATGTCACATGGCCCTCATTGATAGTAGCATTGCCAAGCACAGTTCCTACTACAGTCGGGTTGCACGTGAGGATCATCTACATTTGGCTCTAAAGGCGGGTTATTTCTGTCGTCTGCAGCAGGTATTTGCTCCCACGATTTAAATAAAGTTGTTAGACATTAAATTTATGGATGAAAACAAACATATTGAAAGGTTAATGTTTACCTTATCGAACGTACGGATCTTGGGACACCTTTGACTTATGCGACGTTCAACTACGGCTTGATAGCGAAATGGAAAGCGATATTTTTATCTTCCTCTTGTTTAGGTTTTGAATTCATCACACAAATTTACATATGTCTGTGTATTTTAAATGTATTTGCGTCGGATGCAAAAACGTTGGAAGGCGATACAATTAATTATAAGATGTTTAGCTAACGAAATTACAGTTCTTGCGGGCAATTTCAAGTAAACGTACAGCTGGCAACGATGGCCCTTTTTTCAATCCTAGCCGGGCCTTCTTTAAGGTGTCGAGGGCAACCTAGCATCAATTAAAGTCGGATATGACGTGGCACACTTTTATTTTAGACATGGAAAATTAAAGCTATTGAATTAAAGTTGTAATACATGTGCCGGGTCGAGTTGGTATTTTTCCTTCTTTCTTTGCCCTTTTCTCTTTTCGTCATGGATGAGTGCTCACTCACTCCTACTGGGCTGACGAGAGAGACGCTCATATCTAGGGTTAAATTGCAATTGCGTCACATGGGTGTCACGGTATGTTCAAATATTTGCCGGCAACACGAACCCCTTGCATTGTTCTATCAAATATGCAGGCCCCAAAAAGGGTTTCTAGATAATCTAGAAGTTCTTTTTTCGGAGTTGGAACTACGGGAATTCCACCACGGCTGTGGTTGGGCCAAAAATTGCAACGCATGGCTCTCCGGATACCTATAGAACTCATTGTTTCCCTACACGGTTAAAAAAAGAAAAAGAAAAGAAGAAGATATTATCATTAATTTAAAAATAAAAATCGTGATAAATATGTTTTAGATAAAGTACATGAAATAGTTAAAATATTAAGATTTTTGAGGTTGTACATGCTTTATAGGGACACCTTCATCGTTCACCAACAACGTGCCATTAATGAGTCCCTGTGGAGTGACACGTGTAGCTCCGAAACACAATAATGTAGTTGGCCATATCGACCTCATCATTGCCAACACGTTCGGTTGGGCACGGGTGTCGGCAGGCGGTGTGTTTCTTGCCAGCACCTAAAGTAGAAGGTGTACAAGAGGTTGTTGGGCAATCTCTTGCCCTTGTGTCCCACTACCACCAACACCGGTTTGACAAGTGTCGGTAAATGCTACATACAAAGAACTTTTTGTTAGTTTAGTCAATGTAAAATTTAAAAATCAAACTATCACAATTCATCTCATACGAACAAAAAAAACATCCTTTTGACTTTATTGTGCACGTATCTTTCTAGGCGGCTCATAAGTTGTTTTATCTTCTCTTGTTTCGGTGTTTGAGGCACGTCTATCAAAGTATTAAATTCCGTACTTGCATTTTACGTACCTTTTTTTTTTTTCGCAACAAGAGCAACGCCGGAGATAGGGATGAAGAAAGCTCTTCCTCAAAGAGGGAATCATCGGGCGTACCATGGCTAGGTGTACGCATATTTGAACAAAATTAATATTATTTCAATTATGTAAATAGCGCTAAAATACACGAATATGAAACAATGCGGCACTTTACATGTTCTTCCGCGCGCCTCTTTCCGCGATCATCCCATCTACAGGTTGTTCACATACTTGCTCTCATCAGTCTTGCCACATTGCAATAAAATTATAAATGTAAAAACTTGAAAACAATATCTAACTTAAAAACACAAAATGAAAATAGAAATAATTTCATAAGACAGGACGACAAAGTTAGAGTTTTCAATGTACTTGCATTGAATTCGAGTCAGGAAACATGTCATTGCACATTAAGGCACCCAAACGAACGAGTTGACAGTGAAGACCTTATTGAATATATTATTGGAGCAACTTCTAGTAAGCTTGTTGTGAAGACCTTGAAGACATTTTTGGAGCAACATTGTTGGTGATGGTATAGCATTGTTGGAGACGATCTTGAAGGGCCTTAGTGAAGCTTTTGGAGCAACTATTGAAAAATCCTTAGAGAATTTAAGTAAGGCACTTTCTATCTTCCATCACCTTTCCTTTCAATATCCTTTAAACGATTTTGTTGATATTTAATGTTTGAAATCACGTTATAATTCATAAAGTTATATGTGTTTGGGGACTAGAATATTCCACACTAAACCATGCAAACTTAAAAGTAACTTAACGAGATCCATAAAGTAATAATAATCATAATTCCTAATTTCCTATTGTACGATATGAAATTAATTATTCAAACATGAAGCAATGAAGACATCGTGTCGAATTTAAGATTGATGAACCAATACAGAAGTTAGAAACTACAACTTTGATTCAATGCTACGTATTGCTAACTCCAGGAAGGAATCTGGTTGTAGTACGGAACATGCATCGTGTATTATCAATTCTTAATTGACAACAACTAAAGGTCATCTACATCATCAATTCCTTCCCATGTGTTTTTATTTATATTCCTTATAAAAGTGTCAAATTTCTCTCAAAGTAAGCAACCATGAATAAAATAAAAAATAGTTGAGATATGATTGAGAAATGGTCATTTATTTCTTAAAAAAGGATCTTCCGATTTCTTTGGTTGTTTTTCATCTCAAGAAACAAGAAATGACCTAAGAAACTATCGTCTTGTATTATAAGAAACAACAACGTACAATGGCCATTTTCAAAGCCAAATGATGTCCATTGAGGACATGGCCTTTATTTGGTTCTGTTTCATAGGAGTTGGGGTATAAATGGAACTTTTGTATCATTTCCGGTAGTAAAGGAAAACCTTCTTTTTCCATGAAATAATTTACCTTTCCTTTTTCAAGATAATCTAAATCACAAAAAATGAACTATACGCACGATTCTTGGATAATGTGAAAGTGCAAAAGGAATACCCTACACAAGTGATGCACACATGTGCACTTGAACACTAACATATTTTTTGTGGTTAAAAATGCAATGCTTGTTTTCATTTAAATGTAGGGTTTTAAAAGCGAGGAGAAATAATGGCTGCCAATTTAATAAGCGTTTCTTTGGGAAATATTTAAATCTTATGCGGGTGATGAAGATAATAGAGGGTGTTGAATCTTGATTCTTGACATTGTGTTTAGCAGATAACTCAAATGATTATAAATATGGTCGATGAGTTCTTTTTTCAAGTATGTCACTCAAAACTCTTATGTCAAAGCATTGTATGATGGCTAGCATTTGCTTGTTTCCCTTTCTTCGGTTCAATGTAAAAAGTATATTAATATATTGGAGCACGAATGATAACTACAATTGTTTGCTGAAGTATATCCGGCCCAAGATTATGAAAATTTTCTCAAGTGGAGCTATTTGGTTGCATTTTGTAGGGTCAACCCTCTATAGGAGGAAAGGGCCTGCGATGGAAACTTACCATTTTGCAAGAGGCGGGGGCCAATGCGTGCACTTGGGCGAGGGCGAAATGCGTGCCAAGAGCTCGGGGCGAATCTTTGTTCGCAGGCTCAGGGCGGAATGCGAGGGCGAATGCGCGTGCAAGAGCGGAGGGCGGAATGCGCGCGTGATATCGGACGTTAATGTAGCACACATGTACATTTGAACACTAATAGATTTTTGTAGTTGAAATGCAATGCTTGTTTTTTTCATTTAAATGTAGGGTTTTTAAAGCGAGGGGATAAATAATGGGTACCAAATTAATAAGCGTTTCTTTGGGGAGAAAAATTTAAATGTTGTATTGGGTGATGAAGATAATAGAGGGTATTGAATCTTGATTCTTGACATCTAGAAGAGAACCCTAAAGCTTGTGACACAATCCAATGGGGTGACCAAAAAAACCCAAATAGAGTCGACCCCTACTATAGGAGAAGGCCTAAGAACTTACCATTTTGCAAGAGGGCGACGGTGAATGCTGTTAAGAGGGCGAAGGCGAATCTTTGAGAAGAAAATTACGGTACACTCCAAGAGGGCGGGGGCGAACGGCAGCGAGGGCGGAGCGGGGCAAGTTACGGTATGCAAGAGAAGGTAGTCGGGCGTGTTGTTGCCAAGGCGGAGGGCGGATGCGCGTGATATTAGCTATTGCCACGGATACGAAAAATAAAATCATTTTTATGTAGCGTGCATATAAGTTTCGTATATGCATTTAGCGCGCATATCGGTATCGTTATACGACGGCGAAAAGGCGTCGCTATTGCAAGGAAGGTCTCCAAACGGCTCCCGCAATTACGACACTTAGACATTGTGTCGCACTTGTAGTCGTCGCAATAGCGGCACTGGGACATAGTGTCGCCGGTGCGACGTCTTCCTCCAAACGTCGCGGTGGCGACACTTTTAAGTGTCGGTATTGCGACACCTTAAAACTTACTATAGGAAAGCCTAAGAACTTACCATTTTGCAAGAAGTGACGGTGAATCGTGCAAGAGATGAGGGCAAATGCGGGGAAAGGTACGTGCACGGGGCGGGGGGCGAGCGAGCGGGGGCGAATGCGGGGAGCAGTGTTATGCAAGAGGCGGTCGGGGCGAATGCGTATGCAAGAGCGGAGGCGGATGCGCGCGTGGCTATTGCCACGGATACGAAAAAAATAAAATCATTTTTATGTAGCGTGCATATAAGTTTCGTATGTACATTTGACGCGCATATCGGAGGTGTCGTTATACCAACGGCGAAAAAGCGTCACTATTGCAACGAAGGTCTCCAAATGTACATGGTACGACACTTAGATAGTGTGTCGCACTTGTAGTCATCGCAATAGCGACGCTTTGGGACATAGTGTCGCCGGTCACGACGTCTTCCTCCAAACGTGCGGTGGCGACACTTTTAAGTGTCGGTATTGCGACACCTTTCTATAAACGTCGGTATAGCGGCGGTTTGGGCGGGATGGAAAAAAAGTTGGGAAATTTCCGACATTTGGTCAAAAGCGTCGGAACCAAGTGTCGAATTTGCGCCAAATATTAGTAAACAAACACTAACAAAAATAAGAGGGACTATGCTAGTAATATATGGAACTAACATGCCCCTCTTCCTGAAAAGAAGTGTTGTCCTCAATGCTTGAGTAGCTGTGGGTGTAGGTATAAAATTCTCATCCTCCCATGTAGAATCTTAGGTGGGTAAGTTCTTCCACTTGATGAGATACTCTGAAATTGATTGATTCCATAGTTGTCGAGTTCTTGTTTCCGTGACCACTTCAGGTTCCAATATGATTTTTCCTTCCTCATCAAGTTCTAGAAATATTGTTTGAATTGGAATATTTTCACCTATGACCTTCTTTAAGAATGAAACATGGAAAACTGGATGCACTCGCGAAGAAGCAGGAAGCTCCAATTTGTATGCCATAGTACCAATATTTTGCAACACCTTGTTACGACCATAGTACTTTGGCAATAATTTATTATCCTTCTTAGCTTGCTTGAGAGCATTTGTTTGTATGGTTGTAGCCGTAAAAATACCCAATCTCCTACATCAAAAATTCTCTCACTGCGATGTTGATCTGCCTGTTGTTTCATTCGATTTTGTGCCAAATTCAAGTTATCCTTTAAGAGTTGGAGAACTTCTTGTTGATGCTCGATGTGATCTTCCACTGCTTTAACCTTTGAATTTTATCTTAAAGATGATGTGATGGATGGTGGGTGATATCCATAAAGTGCCATAAATGGGGTCATTTTTGCTGCAGTATGGAAGGAAGTGTTATACCACCATTCTGCGAGAGGTAACCACTTGACCCATTCTATTTGTTTATCCGATACAAAACAACAAAGATATCCTTCCAAACATTTATTTACTATCTCAGTTTGACCATCGAATTGAGGATGATAAGATGAGCTATGAGCTAATTGAATACCCAAACAAGAAAATAACTCCGTCCAAAAATTTCCAGTAAAAATGGGATCTTTGTCGCTCACAATAACCCTTGGGTTTCCATGTAGCTTTTGAATTGTGTCCATAAATGTAGTAGCAATTGTAATTGCTTTAAATGGATGAGATAATGCACAAAAGTGTGCATACTTGGTAAGTATATCAACTACCACCATGATGACACTCTTTCCTTCGAACTTAGGTAAACCTATGATAATATCCATTGAAATCTCCTCCCAACGTTGACTTGGAATGGATAAAGGATGTAGAAGACCTGGGGTCTTAATTGTCTCAACTTTATTCTGCTGGAAAACCATAAATTCTGCCACAAACTTTTGAATATCATATTTAAGTCCATCCCAAAAAAATTCTTTCTTCACCTTGTGGTAAGTTTTTAAAAATCTTGGGTGTCCTCCTAAAGGATAAGTGTGCAATTCCAAAAAGAATATTTTGTTTTAGTTTGGAATTATTACAAAGATATAAGCGATTTTCGTACCATAAGGAATCATTTCTCCAACTAAATGTATCAGATGTACTAGGATATTGCTGCAACTTTTGAATGAGTGTCCACACTTCTCCGTCCTTCTTCCATTCATCTCTTGCTTCGGTTATCCAATCTGGTTGGATAATAGAAATGGCACAAAGCAATGCTTCCACCTCTTCATTCTTTCTTGAGAGTGCATCTGCAACAACATTTAGCTTCCCTTTTTTGTAGATTATTTAAAAGTCATAACCCAACATCTTTGTGACCCATTTTTGCTGCTCTTCTGAAGATATTCTTTGTTCCAAAGAGTGTTTAAGACTATCATGATCAGTTTTTACCTTGAATTTTCTTCCCATTAGGTAAGTTCGCTATTTATTTAGTGCATACAATATTGCTAACATTTCCTTCTCATAAATAGGTTTCTGTAAATACTTTCCTTTAATTGCACGACTTTCAAAAGAAATGGGTCTTCCTTCTTGCATTAAAACAACACCAATTCCATTTCCTGAGGCATCACATTCCACAATAAAGGTTTTTGTGAAGTCTAGCGTAGCTAAGACCAGTGCTAGGCACATTGCCTCTTTAATATGTTCAAAGGCCTTAGTTGCTTAAGGAGTCCATGAAAATTCATATTTCTTCAATAATGTTGTTAGAGGTGCTACTATTCTCCCATAATTCTTAAAAAACTTGCAATAATACCCTGTTAACCCAAGAAATCCTCGCAACTGCTTTATGGTTGTGGGGACTTTCCATTCCTTAATGGCTTTAATTGTGTTAAGGTCTACCTTAACACCCTCGTGAGATACAATATTTTATTACACCTCTTGTACTCCAAAGAAACATTTGGATGTTTTTGCATATAATTGTTTCTCCTACAATAGTTTGAGCACCCTATCAACATGTTGAACATGATCCTTCCAAGACCTGCTATACATTAGTATATCATCAAAAAATACTAGCACAAATTTTCTAAGGAAGGGTTTGAAAATGGAATTCATCAACCCTTGAAATGTAGAAGGTGCATTGGTAAGGCCAAAAGGCATGACCAAAAATTCATAATGATCCTCATGAGTTCGAAATGCTGTTTTCAGAATATCTTCAGTATTCATTCTAATTTGATGATATCCTAAACGAATATCCAACTTGGTAAAATAAATTTCTCCATGTAATTCATCCAATAATTCATCAATCAGAAGAATGGGAAATTTATCTTTAATGGTGAGCTTATTGAGCTCCCTATAATTCGGACACATGCACCATGATCCATCCTTCTTGTGTACCAATATTACAGGAGCAAAGAAAGAAATTTGACTAGGTTGAATTATACGTGCCTCTAATATTTATGCAATCATACGTTCAATTTCGCTCTTTTGGACATAAGGATATCTATAAGGCCTGATGTTTGGAGGAACACTTCCTAGAATCAAATGAATAGCATGATCATGATCACGAATAGGTGGGAGTCCTTTGGGAGTTTCAAACACCTTGGAATGATTGTCCAAGACTTTTTGGAGATCTGCAAAAATAGATGATTTTGATGTTGGAACTTTTAGTGAGTATAATTGTGAAATTACGCCTCGTTGTTCTTTATTTAGAAGCTTTGTCATGACATTAGAGGTTATTATATTTCCCAACTTCCCTACAATACCTCGTAATTCGACTTCCTTTCCTTCTGAAAAAAAATTTCAAGAAAATTTCTTGAAAATTAAAAGCTACCGTCCCCAAAGATTGTAACCATTGTACTCCTAGTACAACATCAACACCTCCCATAGGAATGGAAAGCATTGGACTAGTCAATACATATTCCCCCATGGTTAGCTTGATATTATGGCATTTTCCCGAGCAATTTATAGTTCCTCCATTTGCAACCATCACTTGACATTCTGGTGCTGGGTATAGGAAACAATTCAATTCCTTGGCTACCTTACAATGAATAAAATTATGGGTACTACCCGAATCAATCAACACTATTACCTTTTTCTTCTTGATATGTCCTTCTATCTTGAGAGTTTGAGGAGTGGTAATTCCTTCCAATGCATTACATGATATGGTCAGACTCATTTCTTCCTCTTCTAGGGCTGGTTCCTGGTGTATATCCTCTTCTTGTTCATTTTCTTCTTCCTCTTCACAATCTATGTAAAATAATTTCTTCTCAGCACACTTATGACCCTTAGTGTATTTGCTATCACAACTGTAGCAAAGCCCTTTTGCTCTTTTTTCTTCCAATTTTTGTGGTGTCAACCTTGTAGGTTGTGGAGATCTAGGTGTAGCAACACTTCCTTCTTTATAGAAGGGAGTGGTAGGCTTCCTTGTCGCCATAATTTTACATTCAATTTTTCTTGCCAGCCTGAATGCCTTCTCCACTGAATCGGGTTCCAAAACGCGAACTTCATGTTGGATGTTATCCTTTAAAGTACCTATGAAGAGATCAATCTTGTGTTCCTATGGAATATCAGTTACCCTTATATTCAATTTTTGGAAGTCCTCAATGTGCTCCCCCACTAAACTCTTTTGTTTGAGATTTATCAATTGGCTAAAGAAGATGTTGCTCTTTGTATCCTCATAATGTGCTATCATTTCCTCCATAAAAATTGACCAAGTGACAATTTTTTTACGGGAGCAAAGCCATCGATACCATACAAATGTATTTTTTTTCTAAATGTAAAGTTGCAATACGTACCTTTTGTGTGTTTTGCACATTATGGAGATCAAAATATTGTTGCATCTGTAGTATCCATGTTATAGGATCCTTTCCATCAAACTTCCTCATATCCATTTTTGGAATGTGGTGGTTCTTCCAACCAACATTAGAGTTTATGAAATAATAATTAACATTTATTTTGTTCTCATCATGAGTTTCCCCTACTATCTTTTCACCATTAGGAAACATTTCTTGTATTAACTTTGTCAAACATTCCATGTCTGCTTTTAGATCATTCTTCATGTTTTCCATTTTAGATTCCATGTCATCCATATTAGATTCCATGCCAGCTTCCATGCCATCTATCTTAGATTCCGCAACTTTCTTCAAACCATCCATCTTATTTTCCACACCTTTCTTCAAAACTTCCATGTCATTTTTTGTTGCTCTTTGTGAGAGCGAAATTTGTTGCACTTGCTCTTGTAATTTTGATATGTCATGTTGTCATTCTTCATATTTATGAGTCATAGTAGAGTGTTCTAAAGGCTTAATGGGTGTTGAATTATTTTTAGGGGCCATTTTAGAAACCAATACTGATATCTAATCTACAATATGCCCTTGGAATCAATTCAACTTGATTCTTCAAACAAGACTTATGCAATTCGGAAAAAAAAAATACACACCTTTTACTTGCTTTTGCAGAGCTCTATATTGAAATTGAATTATCTCTATAATTGAAGATCCTCAATATTTGAAATTTGGCATTATAGTAGTCCTCTGAAGCTTCTTTCAAATGCCACAGGTCTGACTTGATTTGGATTCTTCAAGGCAAAGTTATGTCCTTTGTCCCACAATGACATAATTATGGACTGGTTCAGTCGAGCGAACTTGTATGACTTGCCACGTGTCACTGTTTGTTCCTTTGGCTCTGAAATTTATGGACAGGGAACTACAGTCCGTGTACTTCCAGCCACTTTTTACATAATTCCAATCCAATGCTCTGAGAGAGAGTTATGAATATTTTACCACGATCACCTCTTTGAGATGAAATTAGGGAGCCTGAAAAAGACCTAACTTCCACAGATCATATCTCCGAAAATGTTGTAAAACAATCTCTAAAATTTTGCGATGATGTTCCTCAGGATCTCAGCTTTGTGCTCTACAAATTTCAGCTTCTGAACCTTCGTAGAAAACTAGTTATAGCGAAAATGTTGCGATGACCTGTTTAAGTGAAATTCAGGAGCCCGCAAAAATCCCTACCTTCCACAGATCATATCTCCGAAAATATTGCAAACAAATCTCTGAAATTTTGCGACAATGTTCCTCAGGATTTCAGCTTCGCACCCTAAAAATTTCAGCTTTTTAACCTTCATAAAAAAAAATTTATAGTGAAAATTCCACGATGACCTGTTTGGAGCAGCGAAACCCTAGAATCCAAAGCTCTGATACCAAATGTTGTGAAACCAACTCCAAAAATAGAAGAAAAGAGATATCAATGCCTTATAAATAATCCACTTCGAGGAGACAACCTCCAATACATTACATAAATGAATAATTCTTGGATGATTCAAATTACAAAACCTCCTTTCTATATATAGGAGTCCATGGGGCCACAATGTAATCCTAGTGGGGCCACAATGTGATCCTAGCCGACCTAACAATAATAATTTAAGGGCACAATAATAATAATATGGGGGATACAGGGGTACAATAATAACAATAAGGGGGTTACACTAACAACAATAAGGGACTATACTCATAATATAGGGACCTAACATGTGATATGAAAGGATGAACTTTGATCACTGATGGCAGGATGCAAATACTGACACTAACATTGGCCTTATTGTGGATGATAGCTCTAAAAGAGGTGTCAAGAACCACAGAACTCTAGATTTTGCAGATAAGTGCCTTATACATTGAGCCAATACGGTCAAAAATTCAAACTAATAAACATGACTGAAAATTGATAACTCAAAAGAAATAAATTGACTCAAGACAAAATCAAATGACTGAAAATTGACTCAATACTAACTTAGTTGATTGAAAACTGAACTTTTTAAAATGGCAGAAAATCAATGAAGCTCCATGGCCTTCACTTTGGGCTCCCAACTCCAATGATTCTCTACTTCAGACTTGCATAAATTGTAACTGATATTTACAATGAAATGGAAAGTTGATTGAGAAATTTACTTCATAAAATATAGTGTTTCAAGAGCCTACCATTGACTAGTCCTCATAAACACTCTTTTCCATTCATCTCTTCAAGAAAATAAGCATTCTGTCGTCAACAAGCAGAAATATGATATGGCCATTTCCATAAATTTTCAAATTTTACATGCTTACCCTTATCCTCATTTCTGGCATCCCAACGAAGTACTACATCTCCAAATTTGAAGTTGTATTCCTTTGTTTTTCGGTCATATATGTTCTTTTTCCTGTCATGGAGTTTTGAAGTATTTTGAAATACTTCATCTCTCATCTGTTAAAGGTGTATCATTTGATTAATCTGGCGTTGTATGTCATTTTCCTCAGTCCATGCTTCTTGCAGCAATTTCATTACCAGGACTGCGAATGATGAAGGAAACACAATATTGACACCATACAGAACTTGAAAAGGATACATGACAATAGAATTCTTACTACTTACCCAGTCTTCCCACAATGCATTAATCAGCTTCTTATGCCAATTATTTTTATTTGCCTCTAACATTTTCTTAATGATACTAATCAAGGATTTATTAGAGGACTCCGCCAATCCATTACCTTGTGGGTAGTAGGTTGTAGAGTGTCCCAACTTAATTTTATATTTGTCACAAAACTCAATCATCTTCTTAGACTTTAATTATACCATGTTCCTGTGATAATCTTAGTAGGACAACCAAAACGAGACAACATATTAGTTTCTAAAAACTGAATGATGACAGAATCTATTACTTGCCTGGTCGGGATAGCTTTGATCCACTTCGTAAAGTAATATGTGGCTAACAATATCCTCTTGTGTTGTGCAAATGATGCTGGGTGAATCTCGCCTATGAAATCTAGGCCCCACTGCTGAAATGGTGCATGTACCGAAATAGGTTGAAGAGGTAATGGGAGAATATTTCTCTTACCCTGAAAAAAGTGTCATCCAATAATATCCCTCTCTCAATATTTTATTGGCTGTGGTGGCCCCCAAAATATAGGTGGCCCCCACAATATCCTTTGTGGAAGTCATTCATCGCTCCCTTAGATTCTTCCTCGACCAAACAGTTCAACAACACACCTCCGAGATCCTTCCAGTAAAGTGCATTATCCAATATGCAATCCTTAGAAGCTTTGAGCTTCAAAGACATGCCTTGACTCTTAGTCATGCATATAGGAGGGTTTAGGTGTTGCAAAAGATAAACAATATCATAATATCATGGAGATGACAAAAATATATCAGATACCTGAATGAGATTCTCTTCTTCTTCATTATCGGACAAGGCTGAATTCAAGTTGATGTCTAGAGCATGAAGGTTTGACTTAGCCATGAGCTTGGCTAAGCCATAAAATTTGATAAAATTGGTGGGCTTGATCTCAAGGTCATATTATAGTAATGATGCTATCCATCTCCCTCTCCTACCTTCTAGGTTTGTATGCATGAGAACTTGTTTTACAGCTGCATTAGGCACATAGGCAAGAGTATGTGAATGTAATAATTAATCTATGAAATATTTCAACGCTTTAACCAAAGTCAAAGCCTGTTTCTCTATGATGTTGTACCGAAGGGATGCATCTCTGATATTGCGACTGAAAAATGAAATTGATAGCTTTGTTTTATCCCTTTTCTGCATCAAGACTGCTGCCATGGTGTGCTCAGAAGCAAATGAGAAGATTATGAAATCAATAGTATAACCAAGACTTATCAAAACAAGTGCATTAGTCAAGACAAACTTTACTGAGTTGAAGGATTTCCAGGCATCTTCAGACCACTTCACATCATTATATTTCTTCAACATATTTGTCAAATCTCTAAGATGCTCCGCCAAATTAGGAATGAATCTACGTATGAAATTCACCTTACCATTTAATGATTGTATTTCCTTTTGTTGCAAGGGAATCAATCTGTTGAATTTCTTGAACACGAGAGGGGTCAATGCGGATCCCATCCTTGGAGATGATGTGACCGAGAATTTTTCCCTCCTCCATGGAAAAAATGATTTTCTTTGGGTTGAGAGATATTCTAAACTTCCAGCATCTCTTGAAAAAAATTCTTAAATGGTGCAAATGTTCATCATTAGAATGTAAAAACACTGTCAAGTCATCTAAATAAACAACCAATAAAACATCTATTTCATTGGAAAATTCTATGTCCATGGACCGCTGAAATGTGGCCCCTACATTTTTCAAACCAAATGAAATATTTGCGTATTTGGACGTGCCCCATGGTGTAGTAAATGTTTTCTTGTCCTGGTCATCCTCGTGCACCAAAATTTGGTTGTATCTCGAATAACCATCCAACAGTGACATCCGGGAAGAACCGACAACTATTTGAATGATGTGATCCATCTTGGGAAGTGGATAGTTGTCCTTGAGGGACACTTTGTTCAAGTTCCTGAAATCTATGTAGAGCTAGATTTCTCCAGTCTTATTTCTTACTAGGACCAAATTCGAAATACAATTAGAGAATATGATAGGGACAATAATACCGGACTTGAAAAGTATGTTTACCTCTTTTTCATTTGATGGCAACAATATGGGATTTATCCTTCTCAACTTTTTCCGAAAGGGATTTTGATCAAACTTGACCGGAATAGTGTGCTGAATGATGTTCTTGTCATGCACCTTTAAATCTGCACATTCCCATGCGAAAACATCAAAAAATTCAGAAAGTAATTTAACACATTCAGCCTTTACCTTGGGAGATAATGACTTGGAAATTTTAACCATCTTTGGTTTGTCTATTGTCCCAATGTTTACATCTTCAACACCCTTTTCCGTAGGCACCAATGTAGGCTTCCTTGCTACGTCATCTTGGTCAAACAATTCTTCCAAAGGTATGAGACCTTTTGGAATATTGTTGTCTTTTAGCTGTAGTATATCCATCTGAGTTTCTTCTATATCTTGGTCATCTTTATCAAAAATTTAATCTATGGAACAATTCTCAAATTCTGCCCCCCCTTGGAGGAAGTTATTTACCTACTTATCATAACAGAAAGACTGCTAATACCACAAGTTATCGGGAACAGTGGGCCGGTGTTTCACATGAATCTCAAACTTCCTATTTGAAAATATGGGGATCTTAAAATTTCTTGCAGCTTTAGCCAATGAATCTACCATGATATTTTGATTCCTTGGCACCACTGTAAGTATACACTCCTGAAACATTTTCAAAATATCTAGTACAACATTCCTATATTGTCTCATTCGAGGATGGTTAGCTTGATATTCACCTTTAACTTGCTTGATCACAATTTCTAAATCACCATACATAGCAATCCTTCTTGCTCGTAATTTCTTCAAGATCTTTAGGCTAGTAATCAATGCTTTATACTCCACCTCATTGTTAGTGCAATCAAAATCCAACTTGTAAGAGCACAATCTAACATTTGTAGGGACCTTATTCTATTGATGAAAAGGGTTGCAAACCCAAATTCCAATGCTTGCCCTGTATTTTCCTAGGGCACCATCAAAGTCCATGGACCATAGACCATTTTCATCCTCTAAGTGCTGAAACTCTGATTTCTGTTTTGGCTCAACTTTTTGAACTGTTTCTTCATGTTTTTCTGGACTTTCTTCCACTTTATCTAATGGCTATTCTGATTTTTTCTCCGCTTCATCTGATGGTTTTTCTGATGAGGTCGACAGTTTCTCTTTTTTCTTTTCTATAACTCCTATAATGCAATTATGAATCTTTGGAACATATTCACATCTACGAGCTGGATATCTACGTCATTTAAACCGCTATCATTAAGCAAAATGAATGACTCTAAATCTGTATGTATAACATTTATCAGATGATTGTTAGGCTTTTCTTTGCTTGTGATCATATATTTCATCTTTGTTTCACGGTACAATTTTCTCAATTGTCTGAAACCAGGGATAGTTGCATAAGAAAATTCTAATTTCAATGCGCCTCTCAAATCCCCCCCCCCCCCCCCCCAAGGATCTTGAAAACAACATGCCAAACTGTGGTGGTATGTCAGCTACCACCACATCCATTAGAACATTATTTTCCGGAATCTGCTATAGGGAGACTACCAAATCTTTAATAAAGCCAATACAACAGACTCTACCTAAATCGAAGGAGTATAAGTCATGGTAAGGACGAGTGATGTCAAGGCCCAACTTTTCCATAATGGATTTTGGTGTTAGATTGTGGGAGGCTCCGGAGTCTAACATGGAATTGTGTAAAATGCGTTGGTGGATTTTTAGACTCAAGCAAAAAGGAGGAACCTCACTATATTCTAATTGACCATCAATAGCAGGACCAAAAATGAGTTTGGGTTGATCATCTTCGACATTCACCATGTCAGAAAAAGAATCTACTTTAAGAATCTTGGCAACATGGGACTTATACTGGTTATTCTTAACAAGCTCAATTAAAGGAATAAACACTTTTAATTTTGAAATTCCAGTTTCTAGGTTGAAGGGAGTGGTTTTGTCTACCTATTTAACGACGATGACTTGTTTTCCATCATGGTCCTTTGATGGAGTTTATTTCTTCTGACTGTCCTTTTCCTTATTTACTGAACTTGTGGATGGTTGATTTACTTTGTTATAATTTGTGACTGCAGGCTCTTTTCCCTTACTATGGTTACTCGGAGGATTCTGCCTTGTTTGAGTATTTTTCTACTGAGATGCTATTTTCTGAATGGGATTAACCGACACATCTCTTCTTCTCAATGACATCTTCCTATTTTGTGAACTCAGTGCATTCAAGTACCCCCGCTGATAATCATCTGATTCGGTCTCCAATTTAAGTACCCCCGCTGATAATCATCTGATTCAGTCTCCAATTATCCTTAGGCTCATCTTTCTTTTCAAAATACTCTTCATCTTCAATAAAAAACATAGGCAAATCATTAGCCTTGAAAAGGTTATTTTCCTCAACAATTGTGTCTTCATCTTCTTCTTCTCCTTGAGCATAGTTCTGTTGTAAGGGTGTCCTGATTTTTTGTTGTGCCGCTGTTCTCTCTGCTTAATCCTTAACTGAGGCTGTTGTTGGCCTCTGTAGTTAGGATTTCTGACCTCAAACTATCTTTCAGTGATGGAAATCCTGTCAACCACCCTTTCAATAGTCCTTATCAGTGTATCCATCTTAGCATCAGAAGATGAGGTGGATGGTTCATCTTCAATGGTTAATTTTTATCTCATTTCTAGCTCTAGCTCTCTTCATCAATAGATTTGCTTTAACGTTGACTGTGTTATTTTGCATATCTTCCAATGTAGCTGGATTTCTTTCTCTTAGTTGGTAGGCCATGTTAGGATCAAATTCATTTGGATAATTTATGAGAGCTAAGCCTGGAGGAGGCTTGATCTCAACGAGAATTGCATTATAAATTCTATTGAAGTGAGTATTGAAATCTTGGACTGATTCATTGAGATTTATTTTTATGTTCTCATACTAAAAAAGAAACTATAAATGATTTTTCTTTACCTCCCACTAGGCTATAAATGCATCAATCAACTTTTCTAGGGTGGCAATGGAATTAGTATTTAAGGACCTAAACTAAACTTTGACATCTCCAGAGAAGCTCTGGGTTATAATCCTCATTTTTGCATTGTCAACATGAACTTCCTCCAAATCTATGAAGTCAGTGACCTTAACAATGTGTTTTCTTGTAGATATGGTAGAATTTTCATCAAACAAGGAGAGTATTTAGCCATAACCCTGAGGTAAATCATTCAATTGGGTAGGTAAGATAAGTGGGGAAAATCTTGCCATGATTCCTGTTGAATGAAGTTTTGGATAAAAAACAGGAGGGATTGGCTGAATAGGTAGTGGAATAACAGTTGTAGGTACTGAAGTAGTAGGTATAAATGATGAGGTCGAAGGTGCATATGAAAAAACTACAATTGATTGAGTTTGAGACTGAGTTGATACAGGTACTAACTCTTGATGGTAGAATTGGATCCAATCTTTGATGTCAAGGTCTGATTCAGGTTTAATCTCTTCAAAGAACCAATCTTTCAGAGGACTAAGATCTAATTCAGATAGTGACTTGACCTCAGAGAGTCTTAAAGGATCAAAGACTATGTCAGATAAAGAGGGTTTAGACTTAGATTTTAAAAATGACAATTCAAATTTCAGATCATATGGTATATCTTCTAGATATAGTAGTTTAGACGACAGTGAAGTAGATCTTACCAATGGAACTGGTCCTGACTGAATGTTTGTAGTTTGATATCTATGCCTCCGGAAAATATTCTCTAGATCATCTACTGGATCAACTGGATCACGATCAGGATTTTCTCTGGTATATCTTCTCGAAGCCAGCTCTACAATATTGACACTGAAATTATTGAATCATCCTCTCTGAAACTTAACCCTATCATCCAAAGGATCAAATTCCAATTATTTTTGTCGTACACCTAGGGAAAATAAATCTTTCATTCCCCAAAAATGGCGCCAGTATGTTATCACTCCACCAAATCTCTAAGGCTGAAAAAGAGTCCAAACAGAGGTAACCACAGAACAATATTTTAGCTTGGTAGCTAGCCCTACCAAACGAGAGAGGGATCTATCCATAAATTCATAGCCAAGAGGGCTGGATGAATTCGGGTTTTAGGCAAGGTATGAGTACAGGGTTTTTTTGTTTGAAATGGTTTGTTGGATGAGGATTAGGTCGAAGAGGTTAGGTCATAGCAAATAGGATTAGGGTTGCAGAGATTCAACGAGGAAAGGTAGGTAGAAAACCTAAAACTTTAGGGTTTCTTGAGTGGGATGGATCAGATAGGTGAGGAGATAGAAAGAGCAAGGAAAAGCATGTATTATTTCTAAACTAAAGAAAATGAGACAAACTATGAATATTTTCCCAAAACAAAGCATGAGAGATGTATTCTGTTTATCAACTTGAAAACCAGCATATCATAGAAATGAAATGGATCATGAAACAAAACATTAATACATAATGAGACATAAGAAAAAAAATTCTAAATTTCCATACCACAGGTATCCCAAAGAAATAACTGCAACATTTTCATTAATTTCCTGCCAAATACTGATTACACTAGAGTCTTTGATCAATGCAACAACATAAAACCTGTGAAATGAGTAAAAAAGTACATGATATAGACCTCAAAAAACCTCTCCCAACATCAAGGGTCAAACTCCTAAGTTTAGGAGGTGTTCCACCAAAAAATGAGCTGAATACCTAGAGTGTAGGGAGGTCAAACTGACTCATCCCTAACTTTTTGCAAACTGATTCATTACATGTCATCAAAACTTTTCACCTAATGTATTTACCCCTAGGTAATTCAACCACATCATAATTACTTTTAAATTCATGATTTACATTGGTAAAAATCCCATTGACCATGGTCAAACTGGAAACAAATGAGAAAATTGAGAAATATCAGGAAACTGAGAAAATGTGTCAAAAGCACAGCGCCACTGCTCTAAGCGCAACGCAAAATTCAGCTCCATTTTTTAGGGGGTTCTTGGTGTCAAAATTGAGCACTGGATAGCTCATTGAAAATAATGTCCTGTCTGGTTTCTAGATCTGTGCCCAGTTTACAAAATGGTCAAGGTTTAACCCTCCAAAACTTCATTCTCCCAAGATTGGTCAAAAGCGCAACTCCAACCTCCAAAACAGAGTAGAAAGGACATTTTTGGAGTGTTTTTTTGACCTTTTGACTGCCTCTTTGACCCAAATTTTTTTGTAAAGTGGTTTTTATGACTATATTTGGCCTTCTAAATCCAATGGTGGTTTCATTTTCTCCATTGGAGGTCCCTAGGAAAAGCGCAATGCCTAGAGCGCTACGCTTTTGCCAGTTTGACTGTGTCAAATTGCCAAAAACTCAAATATTCCCCAAAAATTCAAAATTTACCAACATTTCTTCAAATGTTTTGTTGTGCAATGATGATGAGTTGTACTAGGCTATGGGAGATGCCTCATCAATAATATCAAGCTTTTCCCCTTCATTTTTCTTGGTTAGGGTTTCAAGTCTTAATTTGGCCTTTTTGAGCTTTGAGCTTGCAATTTGGTTTTCTTGAAGTAGTGCTTGGCCCTCTTTCTCAACATGTAATTGTCCTTGTTTTCCTTATCCATGAGCTTCTCAATATGTTGGTTGGCTCTATCAATCCATTCCTCACGGTTCTCATTGACAATCATGGCAAATTGTTCATTCAATGTAAGCTCATTAGCAAGCGCAACCTCATTTTGCTTATCTACTTCTAGAGCTCTTTTCATCCCTCTAGTCCTAGGTCTTCTTCTTGGCACTTATTCTTCTCTCCTCATTGGTTTCACCATTGATTCAGATCTTTGGGGGAGGCCCCCAAGATCTAAAAATTTTAAATAGATCTGACAAGATCTGCAAAATTAGAATGCCAGAAAAAAGAGAGAACATAAAGAAAATAAAACCACAAAGAAACTTGTTTTATTAAAACAGAGAATAACTGTAGAAGCTACATTGTGGCGGACAGTCTATCCTTTTACAAACTGAGGCTTGTTATTTATAGCCTTTTTTGAGTTACAATACCATGTGTAGATACCATATGCCAATACCATGGGTAGATACCACTTACAATACCATGGGTAAATCTCATGTGTGGATGAATACCATGGGTGGATACATACCATGGGTCACTTACAATACCATGGGTGAATAAATATCATGGGTGGATGAATACCATGGGTTGATGCCATTTACAATACCATGGGTGGATGGATAACATGGGTAGTTGAATACCATGGGTTGATGCCATTTTCCATTTGGATCATTCCTCCCTCCTTAAGAAGCAATGGTCTCCATTGCGTAAAGTTCTCTCCTGAGAAGCCTTTGTTGAATATGAATAGTCACTGAAGAGAATGGTTTTGTGTAGTTAACCCATAACCATGATGAACGAAGATCCGAGGATAGAGATACCCTGTAATGCTTGTGACCAACTATGATATTGACAGTGTGCGGCCTAGTAAATGGAATTTGATGAAGTGTGGGTTTGTGGATGAAACAAAACCATGACAAATGAAGATCCGAGGATAGAGATACCCTGTAATGCTTGTGACCAACTGTGTGACTAACAGTGTGCGGCCTAACAAATGGACTTCGATGAAAATGATTTTGTATTGTTGACCCATAACCGTGATGCTGATTGTTGATGAAGTAGCAGGTGCCTACATAGCTTGGGGTGGGAGGGCACGTCTCCAAATAACCCAAGCCAAATTCTGCTATGTTGAAACTGATGAATGTGAAGCAGGTGCCTACTAAAGCGGGGTGGGAGGGCACGTCTCCAAAGGGAACCCGCTCTGAATGTTGCTCCAGATTTAAAATGAGCATAACTCGGTCAATATAACTCAGAATATTTATTATAACCTATTTTTGGAAATGGAATGATCATTTTGCATCTTCTTGTGTGTTTGAAACCACTATCTGGAGACTCTAGACTCTCAGATTCGCGCTGGAACTGTCGCGCCGTCACAAAATTTCTGAAAAAATAGTTGATTTTAAATCAATGATAACTCCCACATCCGGACTCCGATTCGACCAATTTTTTTTTTGAACTTGGGCGATTTTTCAAGAGGAGATCAGATCTATATCCATTCTTCTGAAATTTTGCACCAAAAATTTCGAAAAATGACAGGTGTCAAACCAGGAGGTAACTCCTCAAATCAGAATGTGTATTAGCTGAAGAATGCATATGTATTTATACATGGAGGTGAGGCTATTGGGATTCATCTCCCAATGAATCTTGGCCTTCCTTATTTCCTACTATTAGATTCATCTCCCAATGAATCTTATTATATTTCCTACTATTGTTGCTAGAGTACATATCCACACCCATCCCATGGGAATTAGGTGTCAAATTCCCCCCCTAATCCGAAGGGATGTTGGTGAGTCCAAGCATCGATCTGAACTTTTCAAACTTCTCTCTTCCCAGTGCTTTGGTGAAGATGTCAGCAGTTTGCTCATTTGTGGAACAATGATGTAGATGGATGGTCTTGGCCTGAACATGATGTCGAATGAGATGGTACTTTGTATTGATGTGCTTTGTTCGATCATGGAACTTTGGGTTCTTGGCCAACTATATTGCAGAAGTGTTGTCGATCATGAGTGGAGTGGAATACATCTGTTTCATCTGCAAATCTTCCAGGATTTTCCGGAGCCACACAATTTCCTTTGTTGCTTCAGCTGCTGCCACATATTCTGCCTCGGTCGTGGAATCTGCTGGAACTGATTGTTTGCGTGATCTCCATGAGACAGCTCCTGATCCAAGACTCATGGTGTAACTTGTAGTAGACACCCCTGTTTCTTTGTCGCCATCAAAGTCTGAATCAGAGTATCCGATCAAGCTGAAGTCGCCTACCTGTGTATATTTGAGTCCAAAGTCTTAAGTCCCCTTCAAGTACCTTAACACTCTTTTCGCAGCAGACCAATGTCCTTCACAAGGTTTTTGCATGAACCTTGAGAGGATTCCAACAGCAAATGAAATGTCAGGTCTGGTGGTGGTCAGGTAGATAAGACTTCCTATAAGCTATCTGTACTTAGTTGCATCCTCAAATTCCTTCCCTTCAATAGATGTGAGCTTCAAGTTTTGTTCCATTGGAGTGGTTAAGGGATTGCATTCATCCATGCCAAATTTGTTCAAAAGATCTCTAATGTACTTATTTTGAGAAAGAAATATATATTTAGGATGTTGAATTACTTGATACCCGCATAGTAATGAACATGACCCAGATCAGTCATTTAGAAACCTTTCTTCAATTCTTTCTTCATGGATGCAATATAGCTCTCATTGTTCCCTGTTATCAGAATATCATCTACATATACCACAAGATATACAACTGTTTTTCCAACTTTCTTAACAAATAAAGTTGCATCATCAAGATCAAAATGTTTGAAGTCAAGTTTCAGAAGATGCTCGATTAATTTCTCATACCAGGCTCGTGGTGCTTGCTTGAGGACATACAAGGATTTTATAAACTTGCAAACTTTGTGTTCTTGACCCTTTACCACAAATCCTTCTGGCTGGGACATATAAACTTTCTCCTTTAGATCTCGATTCAAAGGTTGTTTTTACATCATTAGAGTACATGAAGCGAGAGTCCGGTCCATTTTCTTTATGGAGCAAAGTTTCTTCATGTCGATTCCTTCTTCTCATTGCAAAACCTTTTGCCACAAACTTGACAACTTGTCCGTGAGCCATCTTCTTTATACTTGTTCTTGTAGACCCACTTCTGACCAATTGGTTTGTTCCAAAAGGCGGATCAACTTGACTTCAGTACCATTCTTTATCAAGGCATCATACTCATGCATCACTTCTTTCAGTACCATGTAGGCGCTGAAGGAAGTTGGTTCATGATCTGTAGACAAACTCAATTCACAGTTATAAGCAATATCCATATCAACGGGAGAATCAGAATTATCTACATCACCTTCGATTTGTTGAGTGGAACTTCTTGTTCCTGTTTTTCCAACCTCATCAGGATGAACATTCTCCAGTGTCTTTGTCAGCCATTTGGGAGGACCTTTCTGAGATGGCCCAGGCTGGTCATTTGACTGAGTTGGGATTGATTCAAGATTCAATCTCCCAATTCTTTCAATCACATCATCAAATGTGTCATCCGTGGTTGTTTCTTCATGTGGGGAAGATGATTCCACAGTTTGATTCAATATCGGAATCCCCCCTTCAAGATGTGGAATCACATTATCAAATTCTTGGAAAGACTTTGCATGTGTGAATCTATCCAGGCGATCAAGTTGCCGCTCAACAACCTTGTCACTCTTGGAAGACTCAAGGAATATGACATCTCTTGCTATTACAAACTTCTTGTTTGCTTCATCATAGAGACGATATCCTTTGGAGGTATTGGAGTACCCCAAGAAGATACATTTTCGACTTCTAGCACCAAGTTTGTTCTTTTGACCCTTGGGTATCAAGGCATAACAGGTGGACCCAAAGACCCTGAAATGCTTTACCGAAGGAATGTGGCCATGCCACATTTCAAAAGGAGTTTTGTTTCTAATTGAACTGGAAGGACACCTATTCTTTATGTAAACAGCACATAGAACTGCATCAGCCCAAAACATCAATTTTACATTCTTGAAAAATAACATGGAGCGGACCATATTTAAAATAGTTCTGTTCATTCTTTTAGCTACACCGTTCTGTTGTGGATTATATGGCACATTTGTTTGATGTTTGATTCCATGTTGACGAAGATAATTTTCAAATTAGTTTGAAGTGTATTATTTTCCATTATCAGTACGTAAAGAGCCAATATGTGTTTGTGCATCATTTTCAATCCATGCATGAAAATTCTTGAAAGTTTGAAAAGCATCAGACTTATTCTTCAGTAAGTAAATCCAACACATTCTGG
Source organism: Pinus albicaulis (assembly GCA_034641835.2). Classification (NCBI taxonomy): domain Eukaryota; kingdom Viridiplantae; phylum Streptophyta; class Pinopsida; order Pinales; family Pinaceae; genus Pinus; species Pinus albicaulis. The sequence continues at coordinate 1,774,650,655 of CM076578.1, read as the reverse complement.
TGTAGTCATCAATAAATGTCATCATGTATTTGTTTCCATTTGCAGAAGCAATAGGCATAAGGCCACATAAATCTGAATGAACAAGTTCAAGTTTTCTATGTGCTCTGGAGTGTGAATCATGAAATGGCTGTTTGCTATGCTTTCCTAGAATACAAGCATCACATTCCTTAGGTTTTCTAGGAATTGTAGGCAATCCATTAACACCATTTTTCTTCAACAAACGAAGGCTTTCATAGTTTAAGTGTCCAAATCTAGCATGCCATAAAAGAATTGATGGGAATGTACCTTCATCATGATGTGAACTGAATGCAAAGTTTTGAGCATGAGCAGATGAACCTTTCGGCTTCAAGAGTCTCCCTTCTTCTATTCCCTCCATGACAAGTGAGTGATCTGATGCTTTTCTGACCTCTGCCTTGCCATCAAACAAGTGAATGGAGTGTCCTTGCTGGCGGATTTCGACCAGGGACAACAAGTTTCTCCTCAACTCAGGGAGGTATAGAACCTCATGTAGAATATGATCTGGAAGACCAGGCAACTTAAGCCTGACTGTGCCAAGCCCTAATGGCTTGAGTTTGGATTTATCTGCAAAATATACTGCTCCATCAACTTTGTCAGTGAATTCTTCAAAAAAATATTTTCTAAATGTCATGTGACATGTTGCTCCTGAATCTAGCAACCAATCATCTCTCCATGAAGTAAATGAAACATCAAATAGGTTTTCAGTTGCTCCATTGTTACAATGTGCTAGAACATAATGAGCTGATTCAGGTGCTTTACCTTTGTCTTTGTCATTATTTTTACCTTTGTCTTGATTTCTTTGCTGCTCAATTTTCTCCCAATGTGTGTCAGATTGTCTGCCCCACTTTTTTCTGAAGTTTCTTCTTCCTCTTCCTCTTCTACCATCTCTTGCTCTAGATGAATCTGAAGCATGTCTCTTTTCTCTATGTGTCAAGTATGCAGTCAAGTATGAAGATGAAGGGACTGTCATCTTCTTTTGAAGGAGGAAAAAAACTTTGTTGGAGAATCTCTTTTGAAGGAGAGAAAACAAAAACACTCTTTGCTGGAAAATATACTTAATTTAAAAGGACAGAAACTCTTTGCTGCAAATACTGAATTCTGCACAATATATATATCTATATATATATATATATATATATATATATATATATATATATATTTGTTTGGGAAAAAAAATTTATATGCGAATCGATATTGAAAGTGTGGAAGAAAGGCGGTTTTATGAATGTGAATGGGGCAGTAAAATTATGAATGAGTAGGAGCGGTATTGAATATGGGAGGGGGTGGTAATATGATAGGAGTGGTATATATGGACAGAGTGTGATAGTCGACAGAGGGCGGTATTATATATGCAGAGGGCGTAAGTGATATATAAGTGACAGCGTATTAAAAATGTATCAATGGAAGGGTGATAATATATGGTGGTGGCGTTGTATTATTTGAACAGCGTATGGTATTATATGTATTTTCAAATGGGATGTAAAGATTATATGATAGCGCTAGAAGAGGGCCGACAGGCCACGGAGAGGGAAGCGTATAACAGTTGGAGAGAGGGCGGAATATGACAAAGCTGTATTGAAAACTGTTGTATAGTGGGGCGGTGTTTGCAGCAATATTATGATTGTGGCATATTGCATAGGCAGCGGCAATACAATAAGTTCATAGGCGTATTGTGGAACTATATCGTATTGCATAGGCAGCGTATTGCATAGGCGGGATAATGTTATATGAGGAGGGGCAGACTGTATCGACGGACAACGTTGATATTATAGGTGGACTGTCATATGAACAGTGGTAAAATATAACGTATTTTATGACAGCGTATTATGAAAGGGCCAAGGGCGGTATTGAATGGATAATCGAAGGGCGGTATTAAAAAATGGAAGGAGACAGCGCTGTAAATAGAGGGCGGTAATATGGAGCGTGTTGAAACCGTTGACAACGCATTATACAATGGTTGTGGCACTATAAAAAAGGTCGTATGACTGCGTGTTAAATGGACAGAGTTGTATAAACTATTAAAAACACCGCCAGACAGAGCTGTGTATGAGCGATATGTATTGAATGGTGGAGGGCGTGAAGAACTGCTCGGTAGAGTGGTATTATATGACAGACTGGAGGAGCGTTATATACCACAGAGCGATGTATATATTGAATAATGGACAGGCGCTGTGCGTGATAATTGTAATGGAGGGGACGAAGCTTAGGGAGAGGTGAGGACCGTGGGGAGTGAGATAGTATGGTGTGTGATGCGTGAGTCGAGCCAGCGCAGGTAGGGAGGGGAGTTGGGCGATGGGGAAGGCATTGGGGAAGAGGGGAGATGTGAGGTGTGTTGGGTAGGTGAAATTTTGAAATCGCAGGACTTTAGAATTGCAGAGTGGCAGGGGCTGCAATTTGTAGAATTTCAGGGTCTGCAGAATCTCCAGAAGCTGCAAAAATAGAACTGGGCAAAGATTAAAAAAAATGTAGAATTACAACAATTTAATAGGAGCAGCAAAAAACTATTATTAAAAACTGACTGAGCAAAGGAATGAGGGAGTTACACCACAGGAAAAAATTCCAATAGTGGTACTGGCTCTAATACCATGTCAAACCAGGAGGTAACTCCTCAAATCAGAATGTGTATTAGCTGAAGAATGCATATGTATTTATACATGGAGGTGAGGCTATTGGGATTCATCTCCCAATGACTCTTGGCCTTCCTTATTTCCTACTATTATTTATTATACAAAATTACATATCCACACCCATCCCATAGGATTAGGTGTCAACAACAAGAAAGCCGCCGTCCATGAATTGTCGTCAGAAAAATTGCTTCAACATTGCTGATTTTGAATCAGCGATATCTCCCTCATCCAAACTCCAATTTGGCTGATTTTTTTTTTGAATTTGAGTATTTTTTCGCAAGGAATCGAAATCTGGTATTTTTTTTTTTTGTAAATTTTTCACCAAAAGTTTCAGATATGATCTGAAAACTCACCGCCTAAAACACAATTTATGGATTTTGTTGAAGATTGCTGCAAAACATTGAAACGGAAATATGTTTCAAACCCTCATTCCCATGGAGGCGTAACCTGGCTCTGAAACCATTGATCCGGATCTTGGGGATCGGTCCCCAAGATCTAAAAAATTGAAATGGATCTAACAAGATCTGCAAAATTAGAATGCCAGAAAAAAAAAAAAACCACAAAGAAACTTGTTTTATTAAAACAGAGAATAATTGTAGAAGCTACATTGTGGCGGACAGTCTGTCCTTTTACAAACCGAGGCTTGTTATTTATAGTCTTTTTTGAGTTACAATACCATGTGTAGATACCATAGGCCAATACCATGGGTAGATACCACTTACAATACCATGGGTAAATCTCATGTGTGGATGAATACCATGGGTGGATACATACCATGGGTCACTTACAATACCATGGGCGAATAAATATCATGGGTGGATGAATACCATGGGTTGATGGCATTTACAATATCATGGGTAAATTCCATGGGTGGATGGATAACATGGGTAGATGAATACCATGGGTTGATGCCATTTTCCATTTCGATCAACCATACCTTTCATAGGCCTTATCAAGCAACACCTTTGCCTTGTTTTCTTCTATTTTTTCCTTGAGAAGTTGAATCTCCATGATGGATTACTTGGTATTGATTTGTTCATTTTCTTGCTCATAGTATGCAATGACAAACTTAGATCTCTCTAAGTTGGTCTAAAGCTCACTGATTTGGGCATATTTCTGCTTGATAATCATTTTAGAGGCCTCATCATCTAAATCAACAAGGTCAAAATCTATCTCTATCTCATGGAGGTCATCCTCATCATGAATGGCTGCCTCATGTACGTCTTCCTCTGCCATCTTTTGTTTGTCCTTCTGCACCTTCTTTGTTGGTGAAGAAGGCAGGGCCACTCCCACAATATGTGGGGAAAACACCTTCCTATTCCCTCTCTGATATGTCTTTTCCATTGTGCTCATTTCAACCTTTTTAGGCTTGTTGACCTCAACTCTGCTAGGTGGCTCATGCTACTCATAAAATGGTGATGGACTAGGTGAAGTGGAATTAAGTGATGAAATGGTAGGCAGTTTGGGCTGAGATGGAGGCATAAATGTAGTAGGGTGAGATGAATAAGGCATATCTTCAACATGTGGAACTTGTGGAGCAGTGAAGATGTCATTTGCTATGAATGTGTCCCATGAAATTTTCAACTGGTTAAGCTGATGGAGGAAAATGATTTTGAGCAAGGAGTGGTGAAAAAGACTATTCATCTACTGGTCAAACTCTCTCTTTTGCACAATGTATGCCATTTTGTCTATGCTCCTTAAAAGATAGTATGGGATATTGAGGAATTTAACCCTTCTAAAGTGCATGAGCAGTCTAATGTGATAAGTGTAAATTCTAGAGAACCTCCCTTCACAAGAGAAATACTTCATGATGATCTTCATCATGGGGGCATACCTATTAATAAGACAAGTGAAAGGAAAGACCCTCTTCCTCTCATTTATGTACATTGGTTTGGTGAATGGCTCATAGTACTAATCCTCCAAATATTTGGATTTGAACCACCTCTCACCCATGTTTTGAATCCCTGTGGCAACAACAATGATGGATGTAGACACTGTTAAAGTCACACTTGCTAGGGTTACTTGATTGTATTTGAGGTTTACATTGAAGAGTCTACTCAAAATAGGGTGATGTTGTACCCTTTCAATCATGTTACAAAACTCAAGGCAACCAACATACTGAAAGCATGAAATTCTCATTGGTGAGGCTATCAGTTCTATAGTGTTGGTGGGCTCTAGCCTTAGGATTCTCCCTCATTTGTGTGGCCTTCTCTGTTGTCTATCCTCCCCCTCCAATCTATCTTCCTCCTCTTCCATATAGTCGCTATCTTCTTCCATGATGTCTTAGTATAGAAACCCTAGGGGAGGAAATGGGAATGGGGGTAGGTCTAGGGAGTAGGGATTAGGGTAGGAAAATTTATGGAGATGAGAGAAGGGGTTAGGGAACTTTGGGGGGTGATAGGAGGTCAAGATAATTAGGGAGCTGAAAATGATAATTGGATTAGAGGTTTTGGGGTAGTGGTTGCCTAGGAATTTTAGTGGCCTAGGACTTAGGGTTTTATGGGGAAGGGGTTTAGGGATTAGGAAATAGTAGTTTAGAGGTAGGGATGGGTTGAATAGTGATGTAGGAAGGTATTGTAGGTGTTAGCCCCCTATAAATTTTTGACAAGCAAATAGGGGGCTAAAATTTTTTTGAGCCTTCAAGGAATGCATTTCTCCTGAAAACACATCATCCTTGAAGCCTCCTTGTGCATTTTACCCTTTGAAAAAACCCCTCTGATGATACCCATTATTAAGCCTCTCTGATTACAAAAAATTGTGCTCCAAAAGGCCTAAATTTGCCCCTTGTACCCCTGCAGAATTGTCCATTTCATCCCTTTTTCCCTTTTTCAAAGTTCCCCTTTTTACCCCCAAATTCCCTCCCCTAATCCTTTTAAACTTTCCCAAAAACCCCCTCTAAACCATACACACATCCCTGGTGTGGTTTAATAACCCCTTCTTCCCTCTATTGTTACCCCTTTTGGCCTTTAATTTCATTGAAAATGTGCCAAAAACCATATTATCCATGTATACGGGTCTTAGCCCCCTTCGACTAGCCCTAGAACCGTATTTCCCCCCATGTGGCCTGGCTCTAGAACCACACGCTAGCCCGAAAGGCGCTTATCGTAGAATCCATATCGGGCGCATTTTAAACCGTCGATCTGTATAGATTGGACGGTCGTCGGGTCCCCACAACTTCCACTGTTCAACCCGTTCACCGCTCGTTCATCGCATCTCCACCGTTCGTTTACCCACAGATCAACGGCCTGAAGTTTACCTGCCCCGGTGGTCCCCGCGCACTGTTCTGAAACCGACGGTATCTATCGCACCCCCTTTGGGAGGTGGGCGATATTTTTCATTTCAGAGCGATTCCATTCATCACCTGACACGTGGCTCCGTCACTATTCCAAAACCACCCCCCATCGCGCGTTATCATTCGGTATTTGACATGGCGCGATATGAATATACACCGTCTGATCTGTGATCGTCCTTCCAACGGTCATCGCACCGCAAAGATGCACGGGAGTTAAACCAAGGCAGTCGTACCCTTGGCCCAATGTCCGTCGCCCTCCGATGCATTTTCAGCTGTCGATCTCCTCCCGAGATCGGACGGTCCAGATTCAATCGCCCTCCGCCATGTCCCCAGTCGTCGATCTCCTCCGGAGATCGGACGGTCCAGATTTGTTTGCATGTCCCGCCGTTGACCACTCCCGCCACGTCACCTATTCCACGTGTTTCATCATATTTCTCGCCGTCCCTATATATATATTTGTTTAAAGGTCAAGTTTTAATGTTTTACATTAAATTTTCCGTTCTCGCCACCCTCCAACTGCATTTTCCCACTGCGCCACCATTCTGCAAGCTCCCCACTGTATTTTCCACCGTAATCCTACTTTTCCGCCATCTCACCAGTCTGCATGACCATTCTCGTCATCCCCGTTGCATCCACCACCTCCATATGTGTCTTTCTTAACAGGTTTTAGTGTTTTGCAGGGTTACAGGTGGCGAAAAACCGCCATGATTCATATTCACTACTGTGGTGGTACAGTGCACAGAAGAATCTGGATTTAGAGCCTGATATTACAGGGAAATGTCCGGAAAGGTGTCTGCGACACAAATTTCATCGAAGGACAAAATTAAAGCTCTGCAAAACCTCTCTGGCGCCATTGAAGCACAGATTTCGCAGTCAGAGGAAATCTAGAAAGCAGCAAAGAGTATCAATGGAAAAATAACGTGTTTAAGGCCGTAATTGAAGATTTTTTAGCCTTTTTCAGGGATTTAGAAGGCAAAAGTACCATTTCGAAGACCCCGAGGATCAATCAGAAGGTCCAATGCACAAAAAACCATACTATCAGGGTTTTCATATCAGCAGTACATTCTTCCATAAAAGGACACAGTATCCATATTGCTTTTATTCTATGCCGTGTTCTAGGGAGATTTTTCAGCCCTGACAACAGTCCTATGCTACCAGTGCATTAGTTATACAGTATGGAAAACCCTAGCATCATCGTTCTGCATTTTTCTCAGTACACCAGAGACATACCTGGAGTAAATGGAAACCTGACGAAGACCATTCCATCATCCAACGAGCACCAGAGATAAATGCCCAGAATTTAAACTGAATGGAGCCTCGGCCCTCCTACTGTTTCAGAGTTTTTAATGCTGCATTTAAGTTTACATCTACTCCTTTTATTCTTTTCTCCTATAAGAATACTCGAGAACATATTGTAATGGTTGTTGTTCGGTTGTTGTCAATTGTAGTTAGAGGGATTCAGTTTTGACTGTAGAACAGTTTTGGGAGAAAGTAGCAAAGTAGTTGTTATGTAGTAGGTTGGGAGGAGAAGTTTGGATTGTAACAACCATTGAGCTCAGTGTATGTGACTAGTTTTGCATCAATTAATCAAGCACATTTCACAGGATCCTGGTCTATTACTATTGGTGATGTTTTTCTAACATTGTTTATTACATTTTCATATTGTTTCATTTTCTACTGGGCTCGCATCAGAATATTGGCATAGGATTTACCCTTGTTAGGTACCCTATGTTTATGCTCTCCTTGCCTTTAATGTTTTCTGCTAAATGTGTTATCTAAGGGTTGATTCCAGTTAATTTAACCAGTGTAGTGGATGGCATTGCCTGCTAGCTGATGTATGAATTAAATGAATCTGTTCTTAGATGTTCTTGTTGGGGTTAAGCTGGAAGATTTGGGGAACACTGGGGATTAGAGTTAGCCCTGTCCACTAGGATCCTTGTGCGACCAGCTGGCCTTTCTAAGATCTCTTGCTGGTGTCAAAGCATTGAAGGTTCAAATTCCTTCTCTAATCTATAGACCCTGGCTCTGTAAAACTTATCTATGTTTTCCCTTGGAGCATGCTAAAGCTGACCTAGAGTTAAATGACCTCTGGTCCGATCTATAAGCTGCCCCTCTGTCTCTCCTTTGAAAGCTGCCTTTGAGTATGTCCAACCAGGTCTGGAGTTAAATGACCTCTGACCTAATATATAGACAGAAATTGGGTTGTTTTCTTTCTTTCACTTTCAATCCTCAATGTTCCATCCCACCATCTATCTAAAAAGATCCTTTAGTGTAGATGACTTGCCCTCTGAAAGCCTGAGATAGTTGTTGCAAGTAATTCCCTTTCATGACTCCATAGCCCAATGGATGGCACTTTCTTGACCTATCCTCTTTGTTGAAACATCCTGCTATTTTGTTCCTTTTCTCCCATTAATTTCTCAGTCTATGATATCATGACCAACCCAACAACTCACCAACCAAATCATTTAAAACCCCCCTTTTTTTGCTTCATAGCTAGCCTAATATCTCATTTTGAGCTTTCAAAGATATATCATTCTTTGTATTTATGGAGAGATCCCTCTCCGGGTCCAGGAGGGCTAGATCCTAGGATCTCGAAGTGGTTTGATGTTGTCTTATCTTTTGGTATTGCCAAATCTGCCAAAACATAGGAACCTCAACATAATAGCGACTCCACTAGGGAATAAGACCAAAAGCTTGATTTGGTAAATCACTGTGGTGGACAGTAAAATTGTAAATCATCCACCTGGCGACTCCACAGTTCCTGAATGATTAAAGGACTCCACTGGTGATCAGTAGGCCGTTGATTATCTGTGTATTCACAAGACTCCACTGGGAGACCATGTCGCAGTACAACATCATCCATGCCAAAGACCAAGTCGCTTCACTAATGGAAGACCCTGAACGATTTGCAGAAATGTTTCCAGATTTCATAGCAGTGTGTCATAATACAATTTCTAGTGACTTGGCAGAATTGAAGGTGGAGGACCTTCTAGGGGCTATTCTTCACAGCTCAAATTACAAGCTTGTGCTTAAGAAAAATTTTGTAGAGTTGGTGGTTGAAAGGTACGAAGCTGAGATTGAACTTCTGAACTCACAAGAGAAATCATACCAGTTCAGAGACCCCAGAGCATTTTTGGAAAGTCTCCCTCCTCCTAAAAAAGAAGAAATTCCACTGCTTTTTGATGTGCAAGAAGAAGATGAATGGGCTTTCAAGAGCCACTTTAAGGATGCAGTGGAAGAAGCAATAATCAAAGCTGCCCAGGATAAAGACAGCCTACCAATCATGGAGGGCCTAAAAGAAGAACTTGTACATCATGTGTTCATTGATCCTGTGGTAGAATATATGGAGGCCCTAATTTGCTCAAATACTCCAGCATTGATCCTTAGCACGGGCCAAATTCAACAGGAGTGGTCACTACTGATGGTGACCTCAGTTTTGAAGAACCACATGGAGAGCACCATGTGGTTATCTCTGACAGGCAGTCAGTGCTCATATCCTTTTTTGTTGCTGCTTGACTGGCTGCATTGGTATTATTGTATCACCTAGAACATCAGATATTTCCAGGTTAGAGTAGGGTAGGTAGGAAGTCTGAAATAAGCTCAGCCTGTGAGCCTGTAGTTAGTTGTTTTAATTTCTGCAAAGTCCAGCAAGCCAGACAGTCTAATCCTGGTTTGACTGTTTTTCAATTTTTGCCTTAGAATGTAGAGAAGAAATCTGCTAGATAGTCTAATCCTAGCAGATAAGGTAGAGAACATGTGAGACCAACAGTTTAATCTAGTCTCATGGAGTAATAAGGGTAGAAATAGAATAGGTTTATTTTCTTGTTTGTAAAAAATAAAAATTATGTAAAGGGTCTAATTGTCCAAATGCACCCTAGAAGAAGAAAAAATGCTAGGATTGTAGGATGGGTAGGTAAATTGTTTGGGAATGTTTCTGGTGATCTATCATATTTGTGGCAGCTGAAAATCAAGGAAGAAATATGGCTCAAGGTACCAGGAATCTGGCCCACTCCAAAGATATATTCTCTGAATTCTTGACTCCTTCAAGAAGAATCCATCCCCATGTGGAGCCACTATTAGCCCCCCTATAATTTTTTTACAAGAAAACAGGGGGCTAAAATGTTTTTGAGCCTTCAAGGAATGCATTTCTCCTGAAAATACATCATCCTTGAAGCCTCCTTGTGCCTTTTACCCTTTGACAAAACCCCTCTGCTGATACCCATTATTAAGCCTCTCTGATTACAAAAAGTTGTACTCCAAAAGGCCTACATTTGCCCCTTGTACCCCTGCAGAATTGTCCATTTCATCCCTTTTTCCCTTTTTCAAAGTTCCCCTTTTTACCCCCAAATTCCCTCCCCTAATCCTTTTAAACTTTCCCAAAACCCCCCTCTAAACCATACACACATCCCCAGTGTGGTTTAATAACCCCTTCTTCCCTCTATCGTTACCCCTTTTGGCCTTTAATTTCATTGAAAATGTGCCAAAAACCATATTCTCCATGTATACGGATCTTAGCCCCCTTCAGCTAGCCCCAGAACCGTATTTCCCCCCATGTGGCCTGGCTCTAGAACCACGTGCTAGCCCGAAAGGCGCTTATCGTAGAATCCATATCGGGCACGTTTTAAATCGTTGATCTGTATAGATCGGACGATCGTTGCGTCCCCACAACTTCCACCGTTCAACCCGTTCATCGCATCTCCACCGTTTGTTTACCCACAGATCAACGGCCCGAAGTTTACCCGCCCGGGTGGTCCCCACGCACTATTCTAAAACCAGCGGTATCTATCGCACCGCCTTTGGCAGGTGGGCGATATTTTTCATTTTGGAGCGATTCCATTCATCACCTGACACGTGGCTCCGTCACTATTCCAAAACTGGCCCCCCCATCGTGCGTTATCGTTCGGTATTTGACATGGTGCGATATGCATATACACCGTCTGATCTGTGATCATCCATCCAACAGTCATCGCGCTGCAAAGATGCGCAGGAGTTAAAACAAGGCAACCGTACCCCTGGCCCACTGTCCGTTGCTCTCTGATGCATTTTCAGCCGTCGATCTCCTCCGAGATCGGACGGTCCAGATTCAATCACCCTCCACCATGTCCCCAGCCGTCGATCTCCTCCCGAGATCGGACGGTCCATATTTGTTTGCATGTCCCGCCATTGACCACTCCCGCCACGTCACCTATTCCACATGTTTCATCGTATTTCTCGCTATCCCTGTATATATATTTGTTCAAAGGTCAAGTTTTAATGTTTTACATTAAAATTTCCATTCTTGCCACCCTCCAACTGCATTTTCCCACTGCGCCACCATTCTGCAAGCTCCCCACTGCATTTTCCACCGTAATCCTACTTTTCCACCATCTCACCAGTCTGCATGACCATTCTCGTCATCCTCGTTGCATCCACCACCTCCATTGGTGTCTTTCTTAACAGTTTTTAGTGTTTTGCAGGGTTACAGGCGGCGAAAAACCGCCATGATTCATATTCACTACTGTGGTGGTACAGTGCGCAGAAGAAGCTGGATTTAGAGCCTGATATTACAGGGAAATGTTCAGAAAGGTGTTTTCGACATAAATTTCATCGAAAGACAGAATTAAAGCTCTGCAAAACCTCTCTAGCGCCATTGAAGCACAGATTTTGTAGTCAGAGGAAATCTAGAAAGCGGCAAAGAGTATCAGTGGAAAAATAGTGCGTTTAAGGCCGTAATTGAAGATTTTTTAGCCTTTTTCAGGGATTTAGAAGGAAAAGGTACCAGTTCAAAGACCCCGAGGATCAATCAGAAGGTCCAATGCACAAAAAACCATACTATCAGGGTTTTCATATCAGCAGTACATTCTTCCATAAAAGCACACAGTATCCATATTGATTTTATTGTATGTCGTGTTCTAGGGATATTTTTCAGCCCTGACAACAGTCCTATGCTACCAGTGCATTAGTTATACAGTATGGTAGACCCTAGAATCATCGTTCTACATTTTGTTCAGTACACCAGAGACATACCTGGAGTAAATGGAAACCTGATGACGACCATTCCATCATCCAATGAGCACCAGAGATAAATGCCCATAATTTAAACTGAATGGAGCCTCGGCCCTCCTGTTGTTTCAGAGTTTTTAATGCTGCATTTAAGTTTACATCTACTCCTGTTATTCTTTTCTCCTATAAGAATCCTCGAGAAAATATTATAATGGTTTTTGTTCGGTTGTTGCTGATTGTAGTTAGAGGGATTCAGTTTTGACTGTTAGAGCAGTTTTGGGAGAAAGTAGCAGAGTAGTTGTTATGTAGTAGGCTGGGAGGAGAAGTTTGGGTTGTAACAACCATTGAGCTCAATGTATGTGACTGGTTTTGCATCAATTAATCAAGCACATTTCACAGGATCCTAGTCTATTACTATTGGTGATGTTTCTCTAACATTGTTTATTACATTTTCATACTGTTTCATTTTCTATTGGGCTCGCATCAGAATATTGGCATAGGATTTACTATTGTTAGGTACCCTATGTTTCTGCTCTCATTGCCTTTAATGTTTTCTGCTAAATGTGTTATCTAAGGGTTGATTCCAGTTAATTTAACCAGTGTAGTGGATGGCATTGCCTGCTAGCTGATGTATGAATTAAATGAATCTGTTCTTAGATATTCTTGTTGAGTTTAATTTGGAAGATTTGGGAACAGGGGATTAGAGTTAGCCCTGTCCACTAGGATCCTTGTGCGACCAGCTGGCCTTTCTAAGATCTCTTGCTGGTGTCAAAGCATTGAAGGTTCAAAGTCCTTCTCTGATCTATAGACCCTGGCTCTGTAAAACTTATCTATGTTTTCCCTTGGAGCATGCTAAAGCTGACCTGGAGTTAAATGACCTTTGGTCCGATCTATAAGCTTCCCCTCTGTCTCTCCTTTGAAATTTTCCTTTGAGTATGTCCAAGCAGGTCTGGAGTTAAATGACCTCTGACCTAATCTATAGACAGAAATTGGGTTGTTTTCTTTCTTTCACTTTCAATCCTTAATGTTCCATCCCACCATCTATCTAAAAAGATCCTTTAGTGTAGATGACTTGCCCTCTGAAAGCCTAAGCTAGTTGTTGCAATTAATTCCCTTTAATGACTCCATAGCCCAATGGATGGCACTTTCTTGACCTATCCTCTTTGCTGAAACATCCTGCTATTTTGTTCCTTTTCTCCCATTACTTTCTCAGTCTATGATCTCATGACCAACCCAGCAACTCACCAACCAAATCATTTAAAACCCCCCTTTTTGTGCTTCATAGCTAGCCTAATATCTCATTTTGAGCTTTCAAAGATATAGCATTATTTTTATTTATGGAGAGATCCCTCTCCAGGTCCAGGAGGGCTAGATCCTAAGATCCCGAAGTGATTTGATGTTGTCTTATCTTTTGGTGTTGCCAAATCTGCCAAAACATAGGAACCCCAACAGTAGGGTTTATGGGCAGAAAATTGATAGTGAGGGAGTGATATTAGGGTTTTCCACTAGACATAATGTCAATTTTTCTTGAGAACAAAACCACTATGAAAATGTGATTTAGGAAAGCAAGGAGGTGAAGATTTTGTGTAACTTACTTGATAAAGGAGCAAACAAGCCTTTGGTGAAATTTTGAGAGAGATTTGAGTTGTTTTGTAGCTTCTAGGGCTTGCTGGGAAAAAGCACATCTTCTTGCCCAAGAGCATAGTGCCTGAGGTAAAAAAGGTAACACCAAACGCTCTAAGTGCAATGCCTGTTGCCTACGCACAACACCGATATCCTAAGCACATCGCCAAGAAAAATTTCGCCTCTGACTCTACAATTTGAATTTTCCAGGCCGAGGGAGTGAAAACTCGACCTTTGAATGTGAAAATGAGTTTGAATGGGATGTGTTGGTGGTCTTATACTTCATGAAATTTATTATTTGGGCCTTGGGACCCACTTTCTTCCTTTATTATTCATTTAAACTTTTGAAACTTTACCCTTTACTTGACTCTTTCCTTTGACAATTTGATCTTTTGATGACTTTGAGAACTCTTTGAATTTGACATTTTGGTGTTTTGGCATCTTTGGAACACTGAGTTAGCAAATTGGGATGGTGAAATTATTACATTTTGAAAGACATAAAATTACATAATGAAAATATTAAAAATTACATTTGAACTCAAAATTACATGATGAAATAAGCATTTCCCTTTACAAATCATCTTCACATGGTGAAGAGATGCTTATTGGATCACCCTATACTTATTGGTCTTATGCAATGGAATGGAGTTTTATTGGACCTTGGAAACCTTAATGACCTAGTGAAACCTTGAAAAACCCTAAAAGACCTAATGAGACCTTGAAGGAATGAATTTCAAAATGACATGACTGATATTGACTTTATGGATGGTGCATAGTCAGGAAGGAATGAAACTATGTTAGCAAGTAATGAAATTTGAGGAAGAGTGATGTTTTTGGACTAGGGCTACCATTAGTGACTAATTTTTTGCATGACCTAGTGGAATGAATAAAAATTTCTGAGTGGGACTCCTAAAATGATATGAAAAGAGGAATTTTTATCACTGATGATAGGATGCAAATATTGACACTAACACAACTGAGAGGGGCTGTGGCATTCTCTAAAACAAATTTAAGATCTGGATATCATCAGGTCTGAATTAAGGATGAAAACATCCACAATACAACCTTTAGGATGAAATATAGATACTATGAGTTTGTGGTGGTGCCATTTGGGCTAACGAATGCACCAACCACATTTATGTGTATGATGAACAACATCCTTTTCCTGTATTTGGACAAATTTGTGTTGATTTTTGTAGATGACATCCTACTTTACTCTAAAACTAGAGAATATCACGAAGAACATCTTAAATTAGTGTTCCGATTATTGAGGGAGCATAAGTTGTATTCCAAACTCAACAAATGTGAATTCTTCCAAACACAAGTTCAATACTTGGGGCATGTCATTTCAAAAGGAGTGTTTGTAGATCCTGAAAATATTAAGGCCATAATGGAGTGGACCACTCCCCGAAATGTCACAAATGGTAGATCCTTTATGGGATTGGTTGGACATTACCAATAGTTCATTCAATATCGAGCATCCAATCACAACCTGACAATGGAAAAGACTATAATTTCAATTGACATCAGAGAGTGCAACTAGTTTTGTGCAGCTTGGGAAACTACTCGCGTGTTCACCTATTTTGAGAATAACAAATATAAAGAAGGGAATTTTGGTTTGTATAAGTGATTGTAAGGAAGGACTAGGTGGGGTATTAATTTGATAAGGATAAGTTATTTGTTATGATTCGATGAAATTTAATGATAGTGAGAAAAACTATGTTACTCATGACTTGGAGCTTGAAGCAATGTGGAAACATTAAAAATGTGGAGGCACTACATGCTTGGGAGAAATTTTGTGTTGATGTTAGACCATGGAGGGCCGAGATATTTGTTTGGTCAATCCAAGTTAAACTCTAAGCAAGCCAGATGGTTGGCTTTGGCCCTTGAATTCAAGTTAGAGATAAAGCATATTAAAGGTAAGGAAAACAAGGTAGAAAATGCACTTAGCAATGTGAAATTAATTTCAAAGAAAGGATCAAAGAGGCATTGCTACATGAGGAGCATTACTAGAATGTGAAGGAATGTTTGCAGCAAGAGCTAAAGCGATCAATGAAAAAGAGATACAATCTCACTAAGGATGGTATGTTGTTTTTCAAAGACAAATGGCATGTGCCTTGTGTAGTTGACTTAAGGAATCTCATCATGGATGAGTTTCATAAAATACCTTACTTAGGTTATCCTGGTTATTGAAAAATGATAAAAACCATAAAGGAATGTATTATTGGCCAGGATTGAAGAAGGAAGTTGATGAACACCTTTCCAAGTACCTAGAATTCCAACAAGTCAAAGTAGAATGCATGCACCCAGTAAAATTGATACAAACAATCCCAATTCTTGAGTTGAAATGGGAAGTAATATCTATGGACTTCATTACGGGATTACCAAAAATAACCAAACAACATGATGCCATTATGGTGGTAGTGGACAAGTTGAGTAAGGCATCTCACTTCATAACTGGCAAGTTCACTCACAAAGCCATTGATTAGATCATATATTCATGAAGGAAATATTCAGATTACATGGCACACCTATGAAAATAATCTCAGATTAGGATGGCAAGTTCACTTCGAATTTTTGGAAGACATTGTTAGCTATTTTATTACCCAACTTGGTTTTAGTACCACATCGCATCCTCAAACAGATGGTCAAATGGAGAGAGTGAACTAAATTTTAGAATACATGCTAAGAATGTATGTCATGCATCAACTAAAGAAGTGGGAAGAACTCCTACGATTAGTAGAGTTTACATAAAACAATAGGTACCAAGATTCATTGAATATGATCCCTTTTGAGGCATTATATGGTTGAAAATGTAACACTCCTATTAGTTTGGATGAACTAGGGGAAAAAGTGGTTGTTGGACCTGGAATGCTAAAATAAATGGAGAAATAAGTAATCAAGATTAGGCATAAACTAAAGGCAACCCATAGCAGAAAAAATAGTTATGTAAATAAACAGAAAATACACAAAGAATTCCAAGCGGGAGAGCACATATACCTCCACATTAAACCAAGAAAAATCTCATTGAAACAAGGGTATTGTCTTAAGTTGGCACCTAAATTTTGTGGACCATTTCAAAATTTGGAAAGAGTGGGGTCAGTACCTTATATATTTGCCTCACCACGCACAATGCAATCACATGATTTTTTTCACATCTCTTTGCTTAAGAAGTATGTACATGACACTAATCATATTGTGTACTAGTCTACGATACAGGTGGAAACTAAGGGAGAGTTCCAATGGGAACCACTGTGAGTCCTAGACTAGAGGAAAACCACACTCCAAATTTAGTAATATAGCAAGTCAAGGTAAAACTGAAGCACTTTAAACCTAATGAAGCACCTTGGAATATGGCATAACAAATAAGGGTATTATACCCATTTTTTATTTATTGACGAAGTGGATGTGAGAGCTATGATTATAAAGCTCAATTTTTTTCTTTTGTGTTCTAGTTATAGAAACATCGAGGATGATGTTCCTTTAGGGGGGTGGGGTTCGTAGCAATAATGAATTTCTACCCTTTTTTTTGTATATGTGGTCATAATTGTAAAGGCTAGTGGCAACCACAACTGGCTAAGACAAATCCCGTAAAAAAATAAAATATTAAATTTTTTTCTTAAAATAATGGAAATACAAAATTCTAGCATGGAGAGAGTAACACGTAGATCCAAGTCCGGGGGAAAGCAAAGAAGTAGGAGAGTCGTATCTAGTGGCCTAACATATCAAACCACCATCTAACAAAATATAAAAGATGTTATTAGATTGGGGAAAAGTGTCCACGTTTCTTGAATTCACAACATGAGGGAAGGCGAGGTTCTATATTCTTGCATGATATGAAAGGACTGAAGGAAAAACAAGAGACAAGAAGGAAAAAGCTACAGAGGAAGAAGCAATTATGACATGAAAATAATGGCGAACGTTGGAAATGGAGTGGAGGAGCTATGTTAGAGTTTCAATTGAGTTATGTGCTTTGAACTTGGGATATTTTCCCCTTGTATTAATGTGTGGTGGTTGCTATATTGTGTGTGCATAAGATTGAATGACTAGTGGGATGCTTGGAGGAGGACTGAGCCATGGTTGCTTTCCAAGTAAATTGATAAAAAACTAAGTTCTTGTTGAGTAATCTAATAAATAACTTAGTGCTTGTTGAATGGGATAATAAACCACTCGGGTGCCTACTATAAGGTTGGTAAACCACTTGGAAATGTGAGTTGATCCACTAGGGTGCTTGCCGTGAGGTTGATAAACCACTTGGACAATGCAATATAGACATCTACAATGTTTTCCTTCAAAATAAAACTGGTAAACCACCTAGATAGTGGATTTAAACTCCTGGAACTAAGCAATACCCTAGCTGGGCCTTGGGTGAATTCCTTTAGCAAGCATCCCCTTAGATTTGGATTCAGCTCAAGGGTGGAGAGCTAGAAGGGAGATTGTAGTGTAGCTGACCTATGGTTGGGTGGAGAGTTGAAGTCCCTCCAATTTCCAACCATTTCAAGTTATTCAAATAATTATAAATACTTATGCATAAATGAACTATGGATGATGAAAATTGTCTAATGTGTTATTAGAAAATTTATGGTTCCCTAATATTCATGAAAGTTTGTTGAATTCATTGCATGTTCATGGTGAATGATTTTCCATACATGTCTCTATGGTTATGTGAACTTCTGGAATTATGTGATGGTTATTTCTTCATGAACTGTAAGGTTACTTATATGAATAATTATGGTTGTATAAGGTGTTTTTTCTAACTATTATTTCAAATTCTTTTACTTATCTAACATGTTTATGAATTTGATTTTTCATTGTCATTTTTGTAGAATATCTCACATGTTAAGAAGGTAACTTATGTGTTGTATTTTAAATGAGGATTCAATTGGTACTGATGGTCATTTAAGTTTAGGGGTGATGTTATGATTCTATGGTTCATGCACACTTGTATATTGTTGTGATGTCCTGAGGATTTTTTGATCAATACATGGTTTGTAGTTTTCTTGTGTAATCCAACATTTGAAGCCATGTCTCGCTATTGATTAGGATTTGATGTAAGTTAGGCCTTGTTGGTACTATTTGAACTCTTTTGGACATGGTATAATGCTTTGAAGGTACATTCTCGGAAATTGTTCCTTGTCTTTTAAATTTGGTGTACTAAGAAAATTCCATGCCTTAAGTACTTTTGATAAATTCCCTTGAATTTACCTTCTCTACAAGCCCTAGCAGTAATTCAAAATTTAGTTGGTATTGGATGGCCCTTTTAATGAACTTATATCCAGGCCGGATATAAGCCTGAATATAATTTCATCTCCTAAGGGTAATTGTATCCAGATATTCGAGGGGACAAATTCCAAATTTCATTTGTGGATGCATATGGTAATCTGCACATACAGACGCACAAGGCATGTGCTCATCGAAAATGGCCCAAATTCAGTTAAGATTGGATTTGTTGTTAAGTGAAATTTATAATCAAAGATCTGGGGTGGCACTTGACATTGGTGGTTCATATGTGAAAGTCCAGATTTACTCATGACATTGAAGGTGTATCTAGATCCATGGTTGGCATGTAATGTACACCCTTGTGGAGCTCCGAATGTATGTTAAGACATATATCTCTTGACATAACCAAATAATCTAGAGGTCCAGGGGTTTATGATGTGTTAACAATGGAAAAATGTGCAACGTCTTAGATTTCTTTGGAATAATATATAAAATGAAATTATTGCATCATGTCCAAGGGAAGAACCTGGTGGGCCCCATGTTGAGTCTAGGTGGAAGTGATCACATGGAGTCCTAATACTGCCCACCACTCACCACATGTTTTCATTTGTTCAACCTAGAAGGCATGGAAATGAAAACCCCAAGCGACATGACTTATATGTGGAGACATGCCCCTTTTTTATGAATTGTTATGGTGACACGGAGGCCACATGAGTGCCATGTAACCTTACCACTACCCACAACCCGCCACTGGGAAGTTTGGGTATGTAGTATGAAGGCATCGATGAAGAAAAGTATAACCCAACTATGGTTTTAATGCAAAACCTTTCCACCTTCCACCGCTCTCCATTGTAACTAATGCACAATGTAACAAGGAATAGGTGGTAGTGGTGGAGTGGTTATGACAATTGCTGTGAAAATCTCTCATCTATCGAGGTTTTCAATTGACAAGACCACCCACCGCTCATCAATTCCCTCTCTAGGCCCTTGATAATGAGATACCTCCTAATTATGTGATCGCAACATGGCCAAATCAATGACCCTCATTCACTCCAGGCTCCCCTTGGTTCGCTGGGTGTCAATAGGGGGGGGTCCTATGTGGGTATTCTCGATGAGGATCCCACTTTAAAAAGGAAACCACCTCATGGTGATGCAATTATAGTAAGGGATAAGTTAATGGCCTACGTTCACCTGAGATCCCCTTGGTCTGTCGTGAGTTAATGGGTATGGGGGGACCTAAAACGGAAAAAAACCTGTGTTAAACCCACCCTGGTTTTTGGGAACCTAGAACCTGATATAATGGGAGAGAATCATAAAACATGATGAGTAAGGGCTAGGTGGGGCATGTGCTTGAGCTGAAATGGTAGTGCCATGTGGATGCCACACGAGAAATCAATGTTGACATGGCCTAATATGATTACATAAATTTTCGAATGGTCATAAATTTCAATCCAAGAGTTGGATTGAGATAGAATTTATATCACTAGAAATCTCTTGAGAAACAATGGTGGCATTTTTTTTTTAGTTTCAGCAATGTTGGAAAAGAGGATTTTTGTAACCTCATCTTCATAACAAACCTTGGGATCGAGTCAAATCAATAGGTAACACGTCTCGCAACTCGAGTTAGTTCAAGGGGGTGTGAGGGAGTGTCACAATACTAAATAAATTTGAGGAACATACTTCTGATATGACAATACTAGACTGTTCTATTTTATTTTATTTTTATGATGGTACCAGAGTATTATCTTTTGAAAGACTACTCAATGGAAATGTTAGTTGTTTATAGTCTCTATGGCATGCAATCTGTTATATATGTAATTTACAAGTTGAGTGGTTGTTGTCCACACCATTTCTTCTGACCCTGGTACAAGGGACCAATCTTGGTGTTTATTCTTATTATTTGATTACTTTATATTTGATAGTTTTGTTACTTTCTATGTGATCGTTCTAATTTTTAAGGTTCACTTGATGAAAAATATGCTAAAATAAACTATTACAATATTAAATTAATCAATACATGTATGTTGGAGCTTTCCAGTGTTCAGTTCCATGCAATGAATGTCAAAACTTTAACTCCAATCCTTATAAGATCACAAAGCTAAAAATAAATTCCACAATGAAATTTGCAATACTGGTATGAGGGTAGTGATCCCATTCCCAAAAATTGATTCAAAGATATTAGTTGGTCAACATAAATCATTTTCCCTTAATTCGAAATTTGATCAATTCCCATACCATAAAAAAATTGAGGAGGAGGATATCACCTCGTCTAATTGGGATTGAATCCTTACAATTAGTAGTTGATTCAAAATTATATGTAATTCCTAGCGTCCACCTCTCAGTAGCACACCATGCAACAAACATATATAGGCAAGCCACACCATAACAAACTCATACAAGCCATCAATCATACCAGATTCTTAAAAACTCATACATACCATCAATAAGACCAAATACTTACAAGCTCATACAACACAAACATCCCTAAGAGGAGGAGGAGGAGGATGTATTAGGCCAGGAAAGGAATGCGAAAGGTAGCGATTACAACAACGAATGGAATAAAAAGGATCGATTGGTTCAATGGTCGTGATTTTCTAGACTGTGAGTTGATGTAACAACAAGTATCAATGAGGGACTACACAATTTTAAAAGATTCTCATTCATGATGGGAGTGGTAAGAGCATCATGTATAAAGTGTTTAAACCACAATTCATCATCCAACCATGGAAAGTAAAAATGCAATCCATTTTATCATCTTGTTTAATTTAACAACTAGTTGAGGCACTAAATAATTTGAAAATTTTCCCATCCACGATGCATCTAACCATGGAAAGAAAAAAATCGAATGGCTCATTCCCTATTGTTGCATCTGATAAAAAGGAGTAGTGCCTCATTTACACCCTAGGAATGGTTCTCACGATGCAAATCCAATTTTTAGGCTTCAATAGGTGAAACGGTTCAACAAGTTCAAGGTCAACAATAAGAATCGGTGTTGGTTATGTCTCAATAGTGCTTCTTTGCCATTGGTGGGTTGGTTATTCAATAGATTCTTCTACTAAAACTATTTCTTCTACCCTTGATAATATATGGACTCAATTAGATTGTATAAAAAAATGGAAACGTAGATCCCTCCCTGGTTTCAAGTTTGGTTTTCACATCAATTTTAATGCTCTTCTCATCACAATTTGATGCTGTTTTGAACTTGAATTTAAAATATAAAAATGAAACACAACAAATCTACTCTACTTTCACATTTTTTGAGAAATCACACATACATACATAAAATTTAGACACAATATTTTTTGTCAAACTGACCTGAAAAAACCCTAAAGGGAAAACCATAAAGGAAGAGATAATTTAATTTATTGCCAAAGATTTTTATAGCAATAATTAACAACAATTAAATTCACTTATCTCACTTGAGTTTGCCTTGAAATTCATGTTGACAGTCACTCAAATTTTTCCCTAGCCAGTGTTGAAATTTGTACCGAATCAGCCTCAAATTCCACAAAGATAGTCCCTTGAAAAATCGGCTCAGACTACCTTGAAAAAAATGCTCGATAGCCACAAATTTCAACCTAACCAGTCTTGAAAATCACATTGGAGTTCAGTCAGTATATCAAGAAGATGTCTCGATATGCATGCCTCCTCTTGTCCTTGAGATCTATGTTGATTTCCTTCTTGTTGTATTGTTGTACAATTCTTTCTCTATTAGGATTTTCCTTCTCAACCCCCTTTTCTCCTTTCCTCTCATTCTCCTTCAATTTCCCGATCTCACATATGAAGAATGAGTAATGAATTACATGCAAAGTGTTTTTTCCCCATTTTTATTCTCTCAATGAATATAAATATCTATCCATAAGATCAAGGGTTGAGATTAGACATTAATATCTCTCGATCAATAATGAAGATATCATTTCACATCAAGTCCCCCTTTTCACTAATTAACACTCCTAGTCACTTTAATAGGTTAAAAGTGTAACATGTACTTTATAACACATAAAATGACTTTTATTTATTTATTTATATAGTCACTTTAATAATAAAAAATACCATGCACTTTTGTCATCTCACAAAGTAAATAATAAATCACATGATTTTAATAAACTCATAAAGTCACTTTTTCACAACGGGTTCACTTTACCACTTCTCTTAGGCTAGGCACAAGCACTAGGAAAACTTTCCTTGGTACCATTTTGCAACACTCCCTCTTACCCAAAAAGGTGTTACTCACCACTCTCATCTTGTCCCTAAAGTAAACATGATCGCACCTTGGCAAGGATTTCGTGAGAATGTTTGCAACTTTCTCATCAATGGTTATGTACTCTAGCTTCACTACTCCTCTCTGAACATAATCCCAGATGAAGTGGTATCTGATGTCAATATATTTTGAACTTTAATTAGATACTGGAATATATGTGAGTTTGAAACAAGTTTTATTATCACAATATATCTCGGTTGGTCTCAAATACTGACAAAATAAACCATACAACATTTTGCGAAGAAAAATGGCCTCTCAATTGACCTGACTAGCTACCATATATTTCGCCTCTATAGAAATTAGTGTCATTGATCTATGTTTCCTACTAAAACATGACACCACCACTAAAACCAACATGAAACAAGATCCTGATGTACTCTTCTTGTCTCTAGCACTACCTTCCCAATCTAAGTATGTGTCATAACTCAACCCGACTCCATCCCCTTGGATATAGTCCAATCCATAATCCACTGTACCCTACAGGTACCATAACACATGTTTCATAGACACCTAATGCACCCACCTGGGCTACACAATTAAATGACTCAATGTATTGACTACGAAACAAATATGTGTTATGTTATTAACCAAATACATCAACAAACCAATCAACTGATGATATATCGTGGGATCTACCAACTCAGAATTTGAAGCATGTGACTTATTCTACCTGGTAATCATAGGCATGGTCATGGCCTAAAATCCTCCAGATTAAATCTCCTCAGTATTTCCATTGCATACTTTCCTTGTCCCAAGAAGTATTCCCATCGTCCTACCAAAAAATCAATCCAAAAAAATAGTGCATCATTCCTATAGTGGTCATTTCAATCTCTAAAGCAAGGTCTCTCTTGTAGTGCTCAATGAGTTTCTCCTCTCATATAATAAACATATTGTCTACATACAATACACGAATGAACATATCCTCACCAACCACAAGGTAATATAGGTTAATATCTACATCACTCTTCTTGAAACCCATCTGTTGCAAGTAGGAATAAATCTATGAATACACGCTCTTGGTGCTTGCTTTAGCCCATATAAGGCATTCTTTAGCCCACATACATGAAATTCTCTCCCATGCACCTCAAATACTTTTGGTATTGATATATACCTCCCCATATATGATCTCAAAAAGCAGTTTTCACATCCATTTGATGGATCTTCCAACCCATCTTCGTTGCAATGGAGATCACTGATCTGATCAAAGTGTATCGAGCCACTGATGCAAATCATAGTCAAATCCTCTACATGTTAGAATCCACGTGCCAAAAAATTAGATTTGTACTTCTTTATGCTTCCATTCATGCATATTTGATCTTGTAGAACCATCTTGATGTCACCACTAATTTTCCCTCAAGTCTAGGAGCAATATCCTACACATTGTTCTTCATGATGGAAGCATACTCTTCCACCATGGCATCCCTCCAGACCTACTTTCCTACAACCTCCTCATAGCTCGAAGGGTTAGACTATACAATTTACTCACCATAGCCAAATAGCCATCAAACCTCTCTGGTGGTCTTCTCTCCCTAACTGACCACTTGGGATTTCCCACTGTCTCTTGGGCTTCCTGCAAGGTATCGCGAATCCATATAGGATTTCTCTTCCTTGAAGCAACCTCTTGAACTAGGGCGGGTATATCCTCCTCTATAATCGGTACCCTTGATGATGATGCCATAGTGGTCCACTTTGAACCTATGCTCTGGGAACCCATGCCTAGTGTACTTGTAACCTGTGGATCTGTCACCCTTGGAGCTTGTGAACCACTAGGCCCCTGTGATCCTCGACCCTGTGTTGAACCTTTATGTTGCGCACTACTATGTTGTGTACCTTGCTGCTCTACATGACCCAAATATCTCTACCTCCTGAAGGATCACTCCTCCTTGAACCTCACATCCTACCTTACCACCACCTTCCTTAAGGTTGGAATATAAATCCAAGAAGCCTTTGAGGTCTCATTGTACCCAAAAAAAATCCCTTCTCCATTGTGGACTCCAACTTTGTCCTCTTCTCTAAAGGGACATGTGA
Source organism: Pinus albicaulis (assembly GCA_034641835.2). Classification (NCBI taxonomy): domain Eukaryota; kingdom Viridiplantae; phylum Streptophyta; class Pinopsida; order Pinales; family Pinaceae; genus Pinus; species Pinus albicaulis. Next base: position 1,774,625,604 of record CM076578.1, on the reverse strand, counting down.
ATATGTAAGGCACCAAAAAATCCTAAATTACCCCACCTATGGCTTCCTCCCATTGAAAGCCTCATCAAGAGTCTTAATCCCCAACAATGAATATCATAAACAATGAAGATCATAAACACAAAATAGGACACAAGATGTAGGCACTCAACCAGGGAAAAATCCCTATGAAGGGGAAAGCCTAGTCAAATTCTTCCACTAGTAGATTGAAATCAGTTTGAGACAACCTTGACCTTTTGACCAATACAAAGACACTCCTCCATCCATTAAGTCAACTTCCCATGGTGGAAAAACAAACCGTAGTATAATCCAAATTAGTTATTTAACAAGAATATCTTCTCTTTCTGAAATCCCGAAGTTTGCTTCTCCACTTCAGCCCTGCAATTTTTGAGATACATTCTGAATCTTCGGCTCCTGTAGCTTAGTCATAGTTTTTCACATTTGTGGTATAAACTTCAATTTTTTAACTTAGACTTATTTATTATTCCTTCGCTTGTCCTACTCTCTTATCTACTAAGATTTCACACCCCTTTCTTAGCTCATTTATTACAGAATGAAATCATACATCTTCTCTCCCAAGTTAGGTCGAATGCTTGGTATATATAGTGGTTCAAAGTTGTACTTTTTGAAGCCGATTTGATCTTAGGGAAGGTCGAAGGGAAGGTCGACTTGATGGTGGAGGAAATAATGACCCAATTACAATAAAAAATAAATTTTGTTTCTTGACATGCAAAGCCCAAGAAGGGTTTTTGACTTTGGCTTTAAAAAAACCTAAAATCTTACAATGGAGGCTTGACCTAGAAGCATGAAACCCATGCTTATAAAAATAATTTTTCTTTTCATAATGATTTTCTTTTTCTTTTTGACAAGTGCATTACATCATGACTCAAGTACAATTATGAAGAAAAACACTAGTTACATTCTTCAACATGGTAGTATATACCAGTGCTCTCCTCGACTAAAACATAAGTATGTACAACTTCCCAAAGCGGACTCCAATTTCTTTTTCTGAAGTGATGCTAGATCCCTTGGGATACATGAGGACCTATTCGTCATGGAACACCACTACATATCCCCTGTCCTCAATAGAAAATATAGAAATGAGGTTCTTCTTCAACCCTGAAACATACAAGACATCTATCACTTTCAAGGGAGGGTATGACTCCTTTTGAAAGGATATGTCCCCCACACCAACTACTCTGACATTAGATTCATTTCCCAACACTACCTCCTGATCTATGTCTCTCGCAACTATATCTATGAAGTTCTCTCTAAAACCTATCATGTGGCATGAAGCTCCACTGTCTAAGTACCACACGTTGCAGGATAAATCTATGACAAGTATTACCACCATACAAAACTCTCTGTCAAATGGTGTGGAAAATGCATCTATCTCCACAGAATGTACAATGTTCTTCTTCTTTCCCTTTTTATTGGGGCAATGAAAGGCATAGTGCACCATTTTATGGCAAGAAAATCATATCACTTTTCTAATTTCCTCTTGTACCTTACATTTCCATTTATAGCGTGGTCCCACTCATGGACCCCTTCTGGGACTTCTTCTTTCCCTAAGCCACAAGGGAAACATTCTCCTCCTAATCCTCCCCACCATGTTGGCTACCACTCTTGCATTCATCCTAATATACTCCTGAATCAAATCATCCCACATGCCCAATTTGGAAGATGCTTCCTAGCCATAATGCCATCCACAAATCCATCCAACTTCTTGGGGAAGATAGTCAATGCCATCCTGAAAAATTATTCATCAAGAATAATCTCTCCCACTGCATCCAAATCATCTATCACTTGCATGATATTGTTAAGGTATGAGGTCACTACATCAGTTTCTATCATCTTGGTGTTTCTTAGTTTCTCATGTAACACCATCTTCCTATTTTCAGTAGTGTTTTAGTAAAGTTTTATCAAGGAATTCCACATCTCGTAGGAAAATTTCTTCCCTGATACATGAGGTATAAGGTGGTATTTAATCAAATCAAGAAGGTTTCTCTTAGCCTTCACATTGCGCTTGTTGAATTCTGACAATTGAATAGGATCAATAGGTGGTTGTACTGCCTTCTCGACATTATCCCACAACTCAAACTCCTAAAGAAGAAAAAATATCCTTTCCTTCCATGGGCCAAAATTTTATGCCTCACTCAATCTATCCACCACCCTCAAACCATTAGCCATTTGACCTTCTCAACCAACACAACTATCCAACACTGAAAATGGGTAAAATATCTCCCTCTCAACCACCAAATATCTGGGTATGTAGATTGGTTATGCTTGTTGTTCAACACTTCTTAGCTGATAAGCTCATTGTGGCCCTGATACCATGTAGAAAAATTAAACTTGTAGATCCCTCCCTAGTTTCAAGTTTGGTCTTCACATAAAGTTTAATGCCCTTCCAATCACAATTTGATGCTGATCTAAACTTGAATTTAAAATCTCAAAATGAAACACAACAAATCGACAACACTTTCAATTTGTTGAGAAATCACACATGAATGCATAAAGTTTAGACACAATATTTTTGGTCAAATTGAATTTGGAAAAAACTTGAAGGGAAAACTAGTGAGAAAGAGATAATCTATTTTTTTGTCAAATTTTTTTACAACATTGATTTAAAAAAATAAAAAAAATCACTTATCTCCCTTGAATTTTGTGCTTGAGTTTTTCTTGAAATTCACTTTGATAATCACTTGAATTTCTGCCTAACCAGTCTTGAAATTCATATTGAATTAGCCTCAAAGTCCACAAAAAAAAACGCCTAAAAAATATGCTCAGATTGCCTTGAAAAAACGCTAAGTAAAATGTGAATTTTAGCCTATCCAATCTCGAAAAATCACATTGGAGTCGAGTCAACAAATCAAGATGCCTTGATATGCATGCCTCTTCCTGTCCTTGAGACCTGTGTTGATTTCCTTGCTGCTCTATTGCTGTACACATCTTTATATATGTGATTTTATTTCTCAACATCCTTTTATCCTTTCCTTTCCTTCTCATTCACTTCTCATTCACTTCTCCAATCTCACACATGAAGAATGAGTAATGAATCAACATGCAAAGTGATTTTCCTCCTTTTTATTTTGTTAATGAATAGAAATATTTATCCACAAGATCAAGGATTTTCATTAGATCTTAGCCTCTATTGATCACAGTGGAGATCTAATTTCACATTGACCCCCTCAAGTCCCCCTTTTCATTCATTAACACTCCTATTCACTTTAGTAACTTCAAAGTGCACCATGTACTTTATAACACATAAAGCGAATTTTTTTTATAATTTATTTATAAAGTCACTTTAATAATAAAAAATACAATGCACTTTTATAATCTCATAAAGTGACTAATAAATAACATGACTTTAATAACCTCATAATGTCACTTTTTCACAAGGGGTTCACTTTACTACTTTTCCTAGGCTAAGAAAAAAACACTAGGAAACACTTCCTTGGTACCATTTTTCAACATATTAGTGTGAAAAATAAAGCAAGGAGTAGATTATTACTTACTAATTCCCACCCTTTTGATTTATTCAAAATAGGGGGCTTCGCTTTGCTATTACTAGTGTTGATCCAAAAACAACTATTAAAGCTACTGATATTTACTCTACCTCACTTCGAGGAACTATTACAAATATATGGGCATCAAGCAATATCAAAACATAGAGAAGAGTATATATTTGCAGTGAATGATCTAGGCAGGGAAGGATATGATTTGGGATTGGAAGGATCTTGTTGTAACTAAATCATGTGATTCAATAGAAAATGGATAGGAAAGGGTTAATTGTTGTTCGTAAGTCGAGATGTCCAATCTGTCAGTTCGAGCAAAACCCTTAATGATACCATCAAAATATTTGGATTGGACTGGGGACCTTCATATTCATTTCAAATAGAACACGTTTTTCTTTATTCGCTCATATACTGAGTTTTCAACTATCAAGCAATCTCATGTAGCAATCATTGGTCAACTCATGTTAATTAAGCCACATGAAAATTTAATGGAATTTAAAGGTTCACTACAATTTAATAACATAATCAAGTGGTGTGCCTAGGTTCAATGTGTGAACCAAGTTATGATACCAAGTGTAAGAACCCTCCAAGACATTATACATATCCATAGATGCAATTTAAATTATAAGGTATAAACACTAAGTAGTAACATCCACCATATAAGAAATATATGAATCAAAAGTGACAAATGCATCAACAATTTCATGTCATTAGTTACATCAATCATGAGAAGATACAATCATCGGTGGTCAATTCAATAAAACACAATTACCATTCACTGAGAAATTTATATCTTGAACTCTGAATTTTTGTTTTCCTTGCACTCTCTTGACGTAGTCCTCATGAACTAGTTGAATAGCTCGAACGAGCTTCTCTGACTCATCGATTGATGTCCCAACATTTTCTTTGGCTCTCTTCTTCCCCATAGAGCCCCGAGTTGGGATGTGGCTGTATGGAAGACGAATGCATTAGAAAGTGGAGGAGAGCCCTCAAGCTCAAGAAGTTACTACTCACAGGACTTCCACCTTCACCAAACTCACCATAGATCTCAATAGTCAATCAAAATGAAAATTGTCATTAGGATATTCATCCAACAATATGGTGATATAAAGGTCCCTTTCTCATAAGTGGTTCCTTATTTTATAGAAATTTTTAATAGTGACACTTGACACTTGATGCAAAAAATTATTTTCTTTTTTCCAATATTTTGATTGGTCATTTATCCACGTGTCAGCCCCCCACCAAATATCTCATGAAATTATTTTCTTAATTTCATATAAAATACTATTTTATCCCACCCACAAATGTTACCCTATTTCTTTTCTTAGTTGTCACTTAATCTCAATTTAGACTCCCCATTTTGTGTTCATTAACTTAAGTCAACAGGTAGGTTTCAATTTTTTGTCCCCTAATTACCCCCTATTTTTTCTCAAGTTAAAATCTTAGTTGGAGATTTTTGTGTTATGTTCTTGCAACTTGGATGTTCTCTCATGAAATTCATTTTCTCAAAATTTTAAATTAGTATTCTCTAATTTCATGTACAACCCCACTTTTTTTAATAAGAGTAAATTGTCATTGGACTAATGTTTCTATTTTGACATTATGTCCCCTTATCACACACATAATATTTTCCAAGTGTGAGGATGGTAGGATTACTTATTCAATTCAACTTTTACAACTATACTTATTCTCCCTTTCCCAAAGATTTTTAATTTCTACTTTAATTTTACTCAATACCCTCTTAATTACATTGTCTGTTTTAGTGATTATAATTGCATGAGCATGAACCATCATTTACCTTCCAATTTTTTCCTATTTACAAGTGTGTCATGTCAGTTATGCCTTTCAAGAACTTCCCCTCAAAGTTTTAAGGTTACCATTTCGCTTACACTTCAAGAATCCATGACTAAGAGGGGAACCTGGGCACAACGATATAGACCACTCTCATCTCCCGTGTCGCCATTTTTTGTGAGACTAATGGTGTTGGGATCAATGCATTCATCTTGATGCATGCTCCCTAGTAATCCACATGATCGACCCAATTTTGGGTTCACCCTCATGACATCATGAGCTTCAAGGCGAAGACAACCAAATACCTTCCAACCCAAGTCACAATAGGAGTGCTAGTAGGTGAAATTAGGGACGTCGTCCCACCCCTTCCATGAAATTCAATTTGTTTTTCACAACCCCATTTCCCATGTGTGAGTCATTCAACCAAGAAAATGACACGTGCTTGTAGCCACTATCATATCATTAGTAACGATGGTAGAATATTAGTTAAAAAAATATTTTAATTCTAGTATCAATAGTATGAAATAGATGAAACAAGAGGTCATTAACTCATCACATCCATGTGCATCCTGGTGGCACCTTACGACACTCAATTAGCCATTAATAACATATGCTCATAAGGTTAGCCATTGATGTATTTACATGTGCTAGAATTTCAATATCGAAATCATCATGAATATGCATAACATAATCTTCAACATAATGTTAATTGAAATCAAGTATATAGTCATCAACATATACTAAAAGTATCATCACAGTTACACATAATCATCAAATAGGTACGTCACATTCATGACCAAAATCAATAATAACATCAATCTGGTACATCAAAATCATCATCACATCCACTAATAATAATAGTATAAATAACCAAATCCTCGACCTGAGGTCCTTAAAGAATAATATATGGGCCATCAGGCTATATCAAGGTTAAGATAATGTAAAAACTAGTCAACTAGAGTGGGGCACTACAAGGGGAAAGACAACAAGGCTTAATAGGCTAGAGAAGGGAGCTAACCCAATGTCTTATAAAAGTCATATAAAACTTAATTATATCCTTGATTATTAGTTAATAATGTTTTAATTAAACCTTGTGGGGGAGTAGTGCATGAAGGGATAACTTGGCCCTTTCATTCCATGCAATTAAAGTTACCTCTACATGCAAACAAATAATTATTATTGTGCAGTTCAATTTTTGAAGGAATGGAGGCATAAAGTTTGGGGAGAGACTATCATTTAATATTGGAGAACCCAACCTACTATAAATTGGGAATCCACCCCGCTAATTCTACTAGCCTTGGAAATTTGGGAAATTATCTAGAGTGAACCAATTGTGAAAGCTTCAACCAAAAATTTATAGAGAATTGTGGATACACGAAATTATATTAACTGTAATTAAGGAAAAAATGCTACAACTAATAGTTCCCTAGAATGGTGGCAGTGAGATTTCTTGGCTAGCTTATGATGGAACCCAAGGAGATAAGTAGGATGACATGCGATAATGTTGAGCCAAAAAGAGGATCTCATTGATTGGGTTGTGTAGACTCATATGGACAAGGGTTGTGGAATAAGAGTTGTTGTAAGTAATTATGATAGTAGGATTTGAGCTATGGGAAGGGAAATTAGAGCCATTCATAGGAAGAGTGAGGCACTTGTGGATTCATAGCCCCAACTTGGGCATGGCATCTATTGTAAATAGAATTGATTTAGCATGGAGTCTATGGTTATATGGAACATCCTTCTTTTGTAGCTAGTTGCTATGATTGATGATACTCATGGGTATTGTTGATTTGTTGTTGGCATTGTGCATTTTTTAGTTGAGTTTTATTTTCCTATCAATTCCATGTAAAATATTGATGTCAATGTAATTAGATAGATAGGTACAATACATTTTATTTTTGCTAAAATTTTAAACATTCAAAATGATAGTCACATAGTCAAGCATCAACTCATTGTAGTAATTTTAAGCTAATATTTATTTCGCTAAACCAACCTTTGAAATATCCAACACATTTTACAGGTCATATTTCTATTAGAGCAAGTTTATTTGGGAATTTTTGGGTTTGCACATAATATATGCTTACTTGACTTAAAAAATCCGAGTCCATGTGAGAATTGTACACTATTAATCAAAATATCAACACAAGAAAGGTTAAGAAGCCAATCTAATTCTTGGAAATGGAAGAAGATCTTCATGAAATACTCGTGGATGAGGATAAAATAATCTTTACGATTTTTGGAACTCAATAAGCCGAGATTTAGAGGAGAATGGTTTTCCTCATGGTCATGCTTGAGGAAAAAAACAACTCCATTTTGGAGAAATGTGAATCTCACGAGAAACCAAAATATCATGAGCCAAGGAAAGAGAAGAAGGAACAAAGTCTTGATAAAGGGGAATTTTGTGACCAATCTTCTTAGCACCTATTTAAAATGGAATTGAAGATCAAAATCAAGCCCTACAAAGATGAAATAGATACACTTAAATTGAATAACTGACTGCAACAATTAATTGCACATAATGTGCAAGAGATGTAGAAAATAATTTGGCTATACAAAAGTTGGAAGTCCATGCAAAAACTTGGTGGAAGAGCTACACTAAAGCATTTGAGTTGGGGGGAAACCCACTAACAACTAAGTGGGATGTATACAAAGATATCCACAAGTCCCAATTTTACTCTATCAATTTTGAAGAGGACCAAAATATTTAGTGGCACTCTTACTAGCAAAAGGAAAGGAAAAAAATTATGAGAAAACTACAAGGTTGCAGAAGCATGCTATCTAGATAGGAAAAAATGCCTCAAACCCAAATGTGGTCATTAAGTACATGAGTGATTGTCACAATCACATAATAAGGCAAGTTATGCTATTCAAAACCAAGACCAATATGAGGCCAGTTATAAGCACAATACATTGAATTTGACAAGAAAATAGCCAATGGGTTTGAAGTAGTTAAACTAGCTTGAAGGGGAGGGAGAGATAGAAAAATAAGAATACCACCTCCATGTTTTATGTGAAAGGAAATAATAACCATTGTGGCCATTGCACATCAATGGTCACATGAAAGAAAAATGTTGGAAATTGCATCTAGAGTTAAATCCTTAGAGCCACACATACAATAATCCGAAGAACAAGAATATTCTAATGAAGCATGAATGGAGATAGAAAGAAATTCATTTGTGGATGAAGAAATTATTTTCACAACAATGTAGATGGAGGTGAACCTAAGTATTGTCCATCACAAAGAGAAGGGATGGAAAAGTCATTCGATATCAAAAGTCAAACTAAGAAGAACAAAGTAAATGAATTTTTCAATTTGTTTGAGAAAACCTCATTGTAGAGGACCTAGTAAGTAAGCTTTGTTTGAGAATGCATTATCACCCCCATCCATACCCTTTGGGCTAGGAGGATGCAAACTTAAAATTTACTAAGAAATGCAAGCTTATATTCGTTATCATTGCAATTTTTTTTTATGAAATGGAAATTATTGTAATGCCTCTTGATGTTTATGGTGTAGTGGTTGGTAACCCCCACATGTGTGTAAGGGATGATATCTTCGTGAGTAGGGAAAAATAATACTACCTAATCAAGAATGGTAAATCATTTATCATTAATGCATGGAAAAGTCTAACATTATGAATAAAATATTCATATATATATATATATATAATTCAATTAAATACTATTATAATATTAATAAATTATAAAATTATAAAATAAATTAACATTAGGCATTAGTTTCGAAGGCAAGGCTAGTCAACTCCTATATAAGGAAAACCACCATAGTCATGTAAAGCATCCAATCCATTATTCATTAATAAAAATATTGCATTTGATTATGAGCATATTAGTGAGTATGAATGTCTAAAAACGTAAGCGTATGGTTAAATTTCTCCATTGGTATCAAAGCCCGCGATTTATGGCAAGCACCACACCCCCCCTGCAGGTCGTCGGTCCTGTCGGCCCTCCACCTACCATCGATACCCACTTCGCTGCATCAAAACTCCCTTTCTACTGACTCTGTGCAGCTCTCACTGGGTAGTGGGTATACTCAATCCGATCTGTTAAACCATGACACCTTGTATGCACGCTGTCATGGCCACACAGTCGTGCAGCCACCTTCCTTCGAATTCCACAGTTCAAGTACCCAAATCCAATTTTCTGAACCGTGGCCGACAACCGTTAAAGAATAGTGTCGAACGACGCAAAAAAAATCGTTTCCTGGTCAACGAACACGAGGACGAATCCTGGCACTGGATCGATGGGCGCTGGCGGATTAACTTGTCCCCTCCATGAAACCATCCACCTCGCTACTGCGTTGTGTTGTGTCACCGGGTCGCTGCGTGCAGTCTGCATAGGTGCTTTCAACGCTGGCCACGACTGTTGACAAAGTCCGACTGTTAAAAAGTCATACAACTGATACAGTGTGTTTTTTGTTTTAACGTTGTGTGGATCTAACTCTCGGCCTTACCTGGGATGCCTAACCCAAAGGGCATGAAGGAGATTTGATCATGTGACCTTCCAAATGGAAAATTATTTAGCAGGAGGACTTTACCAGTTGAGTTAACTCTTGAGACTCATATATGGTCTTACTGTTGAAATATATACATTAATCATAATACGAGTTTAAAAAATTATGTAACATATATAATTTATAAATATATAATTTATATAATTCATAATTATATAATTTATAATTATATAAGAAATAAATAAATAAAATTGGGTCCTCTAAGAAAAAGAGGAACAAAATGGCAAACAATAATAACAATGATGTAAAACAAATCCAGGAAGAACTCAATAAGATTAATAATTGTCTTGATAATGTTGAGAAGACAGTTGGTAAACAAGAGAAAATGTTCGATGATATCACAACTTTAAAAAACATGATGAGCGAGCATTTTGGGAAGACTAAACCACCCTCAGCCACGCAAAGTCCTCGAACTCCGGAAAACGAAAATTATCCAAACCATGGATTTTTGAGGCACGAGCAACCGTGAATACCGCAACTACACTTCGAAGGAATCCAATATTACACCAAGTCCCCCAAAAGAAACCATCTTAAAATTAAAAACAAGTTACCTAAGTATGATGGTAAGGACCATAAGGGCGTCATTGTATGGGTAAACAAGATGGACACCATTTTTTTAGTAAACCCACCACTTGGCAAGCAAGAATAGGTTATGACTACATCCAGCTACCTAGAAGCAAAAGGATATGATTGGTTCTTATGTTGGTCTTCTAAATGTGCAGCTCACTCATTCAATTGGAAAAATTTCAAAGATGCCCTGCTCAAAAGGTTTCATGACAAGGAAGAGGATGACGTACACAAGAGGTTCATCCACCCCAAATAGAAAGGATCAATGAGTGAATACACTCACGAATGGGAAATGTTAGCAGTAAGGCAAAGGGGATTTTAAGATGGAGAACTATTAAAAATGTATCATTATGGCCTCAAGGATTACATTCTAGAAGAATTAAAATGATATAAACCCCAAACATTGAAGAGGCCAGACACACAACCATAATTATCGAACGGAAATATAACTCCATAAAGCACAATATACCAGTAATGGCAAGTCAAATAGTTACTCCAAGGGGAAGTCAAGTAAACCGTCCTCAAAGAGCACTAGTGAGTATGCTCCACCACCAATGCGCAATGGAGAAAAACAAAAATATAGTGTTGAAAGAAAAAAAGATGGAAAGTGTTGGACATGCGAAGACAAGTGTTTCCCAAGGCACAAATGCATGACACAAAAACTTTACAACTTTGAAGAAGAGCAAGAAGAAGATTCTTCAGAAGATAGCTCTGATGAAGAAAACAACGAAGAAAACGACAATGTTAATCTAGATTCAGAAGAAGACATGCCGCGAATTTCTCTGGTAGCCATCACTAGAATAGCTCAGCCACAGACACTAAATCTTAAAGGCCATATCAAGAAACAAAACATTATTTTTCTAATAGATTCAGGAAGTACACACAACTTTGTAGATTTTAATATTGCAAAGAGTCTGAACATTTTTTCTTATCTTGTAACAAATTTAAAATTCATGGTGGTGGATGGGAAACAACTAGATGGAGTAGGGAAGTGCCACAAAGTCAAACTACAATTGAATGAACACGAAATGGAGTCTTGTTTTTATATAGTCCCCTTAGGAGGAGCAGATGTCGTTCTATGAGTACAATGGCTACAAACACTAGGCACATATTCAAAAAATCACCAGAAGCAATTCATTAAATTAAAAATAGATGGGAGGAAGTATAAGTTGTTTGGGTTCCAAGACCCACCTACTCAAGTCATCTATGCTCAACAGATGAAAAAATTTATTCTCAAGGGAGCCCCAACATGTTTTGCACAATGTCAGCAGTTGGAGTTATTATCGATGGAAGGGAGTCAACAACGTTCAGAAATTTCATCCTTGATCCAAAAGTATGAGAAGGTTTTTCAATATTTTCCAATGAAATTACCCTATGAAAGGAAAATTGAACACATCATTGAAGTCAAACCAGACTCGACACCAATAAACGTTAAACCGTATCGTTATCCCCATCATCACAAAACATAAATAGAATGATTGATACAAGACTTTTTAAAGCATGGAATCATTATGAAAAGTAGAAGTCCATACGCTGCACCCATAGTACTGGTCAGGAAGAAAGATGGATCCTTCCTATTATGTATAGATTACAGAGGGTTAAACAAAATCACTATTAAACCTAAGTTTTTGATCCCGTTCATTGATGAGATGCTAGATGAGCTACACGATGCAGAATATTTCTCAAAATTAGATCTGAGATCAGGTTACTATCACATACGAGTAAGATTAGAAGACGTCGAAAAGACAACATTTAGAACACACGAAAAAAACTATGAGTTCAAGGTTATGCCATTCATATTAAGGAACACCAACTACCTTCCAAGCTACCATGAATGAAATTTTCCACCCATACTTGCGGAAGTTTGTGCTAGTCTTTTTTGACGTTATCCTCGTTTACAGTAAGACATGGAAGGAACACCTCAGGCATCTGGAAGAAGTACTATTGGTATTAGATAAGAACCAATTCTATGCCAAGTCATCAAAATGTACTTTTGGGAAAAAAGAATTTGAATACCTAGGACACATTATATCTAGGGAGGGAGGCAAAGTGGACCCTAACAAAATTAACACAGTCAAAGAATGGCCCAAACCCAAGAACGTATCCAAGCTAAGAGGATTTCTAGGTCTTACCAGGTATTACAGAAGATTTATAAAAACCTATTCACATTTGATAACACCCCTGACCAACTTGTTAAATAAGAATGCATTTCAGTGGAATAACCAAGTAGAAAAATGTTTCGAGAATCTAAAGGAAGTAATGTCAACCACGTCGGTACTAGCAACTCCAGACTTCTCTAAAATGTTTGTAGTAGAGTGTGATGGGCCAAGATTCAGAATTGGGGCCGTATTAATGCTAGACAACCACACGATAATATTCAAAAGTAGGAAACTTAACAAACGGGAGAGTTTGAAATCAACTTACCAAAAAGAGATGCTTGCCATCATACATGCCTTAACAAAATGGTGACAATACTTGCTGGAGAGTAAATTCTCAATCCAAACTGAACACAATAGTCTTCAATTCCTACTCCAACAAAATACATTGCCAATAGAACAACATAAGTGGATGGAGAAGTTGCCAGCCTTCGACCTAGAGATATCGGACAAGAAAGGGAAGGAAAATGTTGTATATGATGCACTCTCATGTAAGGTTGAAGACAACACAACATGCGTTGCCATGCCATAGTAGTCATTCTTGAATGGCTAGATGAAATAAGAGTTGAATATGTCAAAGATGAGGATTGTGACTCTATGATTGAAAATATCCTTCAATATACCAATTTTGAGTGGAAGAATGACATAATATGGTACAAGGGAAGAATTTACCTAACACCAACATCCAGATTTAAGACAAAAATTCTAAAGGAATTACACAGTTCTCCTACAACTAGACATGTTGGTTTTTTCAAGACTTACTATAACATACGATAATCATTCTATTGAAAGGATATGAGCAAGGAAATCCAAAAATATGTTGCAGAATGTTATGCTTGTCAAAGGAATAAGAGTGAAAATATACCAACCCCCGGTTTACTACACCCACTACACATTCTAAATAAAAAATGGGAGGATATTTCGATGGAATTAATTGAAGGACTACCTGCATCTAATGGAAAGGACAAGATATTTGTAGTAGTGGACAACTCACTAAATATTCCCATTTTAATGGCTATAAAAAAAATTGATACAACTAAGCAAAGTGCATAATATGTGTTTTGTAAAAACATATACAAACTACATGGGTTTCCCAAGGCCATATTAAGTGATAGAGACACAAAGTTTAAAAGTAATTTTTGGAAGGATTTTTTCCATCAAGCATGAATATATCTCAACATGAGTTCGACCTATCACCCCCCAGACAGATAGTCAAACTGAAGTCGTAAATAAATTCTTGGAAACATACCTTTGTTGCTTTGCCACCAAAAAACACAATAGATGGACCCAATGGCTACACTTGGAAGAATGGTGGTATAACACCACTTACCACACTTCAGCTAAGATGAGACCTTTCCAAGCCTTATATGTTTATGATTTTCCCAGGTGGAAGGACTTTGCACTACTCGATTCTAGGGTACCAGTAGTGAAAGACCACTTAGAAGAAAGTAAAAAAATCATTAACTTATTAAAAGAAAATCTAACGATGGCATGTAATAGAATGAAAAAACAAGGCGATCAACATCGCACTAAAAGAGAGTTGGACTAAGGAGATTGGGTCTTTGTTAGGCTCCAATCTTACAAGCAATAGTCATTAAAGTAATAAGGGAAAAATAAGCTATCACCTAAATATTATGGCCCATATCAAATAATAATAAAAATAAGTAGTGTGGCTTATATATTGAAGTTACCAAACAATTGTCGAGTTCATAACACCTTTCATGTATCAAGTCTCAAGAAAGTACTAGGAAAAAACCAAATAACCCAAACGGAGATACCAGAGACCGATGAAGAAGGAAGAATCGTCCTAGAACCTGAAGGTATACTCGTTACCAGAGAAAAGGTTTTACAGTTCAAGACAATTAAGGAGTACCTCATCAAATAGAAGAAGCTATTGGAGGAAGACTCATGCTAGGAGTCAGAATGTTTTCTTCATCAACACCCAACCCTACCTATGCTTTGAGGAAAAAGCATTTTTAAGGGAGAGGAAATGTTATGAATTAAATATTCATAACTATATATATACAATTAAATTAAATAATATTATAATATTAATAAATTATAAAATTATAAAATAAATTAACATTAAGCATTAGTTTTGAAGAGACATTAGTCCAAAATACATGTCTCTCTAATTGGCAAGGCCAGTCAACTCCTATATAAGGAGAACTACCTTAGCCATGTAAAGCATCCAGTCCATTATTCATTAATAAAAATATTACATTTGATTATGAGCATATCAGTGAGTTTGAATGTTTAAAAACGTGAGTGTACAGTTAAATTGCTCCATCTAAGATCTTCCTAGTGAGTGCACATAAAGTTAAGTAATTAATCAACTCAAATAAAATGTATGTACTCTTATTTTTTAGACAAATCCATAAATAAATTAATTCATAAGTGTGAAGGAATCCTTTTAAGGATGAGTGAAAGAACATAAGCATTAATTGGAAAAAAAAATTGCAAGCATATCAAGAAGTGTTCCAAGATCGAAAAGGAATACCACCGAAGAGGGAAGTGCAACATGAGATACAATTATTACAAAACTATCTTATAACAAATATAGGATTGTAGAAATAATCCATAATATATTTATATGAAGTGAAGAAATAGTGGAAGGATTTTTTGAAGAAAGAACTCATAAATCCAAGTAACTCCCCGTTCAGAGTGTGCATTGAATATAGAGCTCTAAACAAGGTCACTCTCAAGAATCAATATCCTTTGTCTTTGATAGATGACCAACTACATTAACTACAACATTACTTCACCATTAGATATCATCAAATTTGGATCAAGAAAGAAGACACTTCAAGATGAAGTAAGCTCCTTATGAGTGGTTAATAAAGCCTTTTGGTTTGCGTAATGCACCAACTATTTTTATGCATTTAATGAATGTTGTTTGCATGCATTACCAATTTCATTTATCATAGTGTGTTTGGAAAACATTTTAGTTTTTAAGATTCTACTTTGAAGGAGCATGTTGAGCATATGAAATAAGTGTTGGAAACATTAAGGAAACATCACCTACTAGAAAACATAGAAAATTATAGGGTTGCTCAGAAATCATTGGTGTACTTAGTGCATGTGATTGGTGGGAGTTTAAGATAGATCCTACAAAGATAGAGTGCATCCTTAAATTCTCCTCTCTTACTAATGTCATAGAAGTTAGAAGTTTTTTGGGAGCTACCCAATATGTAAGAAAGTTCATAGCATTGTTCTCAACTATGGAAGTAGAAATTCCTTCTATTATAGCTAGTGATAAGAGTTTCCAATAGTGTAAGAACTAGTAAGCATCCTTTGAAGAAGTGAAGCATACGATTAGTTGAGCCCCAATCCTAATGGTACTTGTAGAGATATTTATGAATAGAAATTGATGTCAATGGATATGTTGTGGGGGAAATACTAATGCAAGGGGAAGGGGGACCAAGTTTACTATGATTCAACGATATTCAATGCAACAATAACAAAATAACCTACATATGATAATGAGCTCTATGTCTTGGTTTAAGTAGTGAAGAAGTTCAAGTACTATATGTTGGGTAAGGAAACCAATATTCGTATGGATCACTAGCCTCTACAATACCTACAAGCTCAAAGTAATCTCTAACATGTAAGACATTATAAATGGATGGGATGTTTACAACAAGTCGATCTAGTGAATAATAATAAGAAGGGAACACCCAAAAAGTAGACTAATTTTATATATAGACTACGGACGCCAAAAGTTACAACAATGGAAGCACAATTATGCACATGGAGCCATTCCCCCATGAAGCTAAAAAAAGGGAAACACTTGAGCACTTCAAGGGGGTGTATCAATGGTTGCAAAGAAAAAAAGGGGAAGAAAATTTTGTTTTCCACCTTCAAGACAGATAAATATACAACATGGATAATCTTTGTATACCAAAGGAAGAAAGAGCAGAACTAACAATGGAGGCTCACGCCTCCAAGATTGTTGGTTATTTTGGTGACAAGAAGGTTGTGGATAACTTGTAGGGTTATGTTTATCAATGCATGATGCAAAAATAAGTAACTAGATTTATTAGAGGTTGTATTTTATGTTGTACTAACAAACCTCAGCAATAAAAAGCAAGGATTATAAGGTCCACTTCCAATGCCTATAAGGTCGTGGGAAAGCATATCTGTGGACATTATTGGGAAGGATTTGAGGACTAGAAGAGGGCATGGCTACTTTTACGTGATACTAGATAGGTTCAAAAACTTGTGTGTTTGGATGGTTTGCAAGTTGACCATCAAAGCAAAATATACCACAATCTCGTTTTTTAAAAAGTTCAAGGTGCACTTTGGGATTCAAAGGAGCACCATTTCTGAAAAAGATACTAGATTATTTTGTGTATTTTTGACTTCATTGTTGGAAAATTTGAACACTAAAATGAAGAGATCCATTGCCTCTCACCATCATATTGACGGGTGCGAAGAGGTAGTGAATACACCTTTGGTTCAACATTGAGAGGTTACACTCAAAAGCATCTAAGGATTTGTGATGAAAATTTGGTTTACATATAACATTCTTATAATAGAGGTGTCCACACTTTAATTAGTAAGTCCCATTTTGAAATTTTCTTTGGACATTTTGCACCATCTCCATTGGATAATTTTATGGGCATCCTAAAATAGAGTAAAAATCCTCAGTGATGTGTTGAAAGAAGTAAATTTCATAGACAACATAGAGAAAAAGTACTCACAAGTTCAAGAGAAATTGAATAAGTCTCAGGAGAAATATAAGGCCATACATGATAAACATAAGATTGATAAGACCTTCCAAATAATATACAAAGTGTGCCCTTTGAAATATTAAAAAAGGTAGAAAAAAATGCTTACATGCTCAATATTCAACCTTAAATGAACATTTACTCATTAGTAAATAAATGTATAAACCTGGAAACTCTATGAGCCATCTACTGTCGATAAAAATGAAAGAGACCAGTCTTACCTTCCATTGAATATTTGACACTATATGCACATGCATAATCACTAGAGGACACAAGTTTGTAGAGAATTATCAGAATGACCTGAAGGGATGAACAAAAAATCTGGCAAGTAGGTCTGAAGATTCAACTACCAGCTAATGCCAAGTGGTGTTCCAAAGAGAAAGTTGAATAATTGCTTCCTCATTTCCTTAAAGACTAAAGCTTTGAAAGACCAAAATCTTCCAAAGATGTAGTGGGATGCTCCAAAATGGATTGACACATGTACCATATGAATTTTTTGATGCTCAAGAAAAAAGAGATAAGAATTAAAGACACCTCAAAGATAGTATTTATTTTTTCAAGTTTGGGTCATCAACTTCTGGCACATTTTTGGGGTGTGATATCATATAAGTGTTGTCATAGGGTTTTTTATTTTATTTTATTTTATTTATTTTTAATTAAATTCAAGGTGAAATTTTTTATTCTCATTGACATATTCCCAATGTGCTACGATGCACCTAAAACAAATTTTGAATGTAAACATTTGGCCCCAACAAGGTAACAACCCAAATATTCCCATGTCCAAGTGGAAACCGTGTCAATTTACTATAATTTGGATATGGAGAGTTAGTAACATACAGAAATTCACTAAATACTTCTAGAAGCATCATCAAGGTTCCAATAGTTCCTTGGAAACCCTAAATCTAACTCTAATTCTAGCTTTAAAAAAACTAGCTAAATGGGGGAAAAGAGTTTACCTTTTCACTAGTCGCCAACTACTCCATAGTATGAATTTGAGGGTGGAGGAGATAATAATTGAGCAAAGAGATAGAAGTGTATTGTATATGATTGTAGAAAACCATGTTGTTTGATAGCTTCACAATAAGCATAGAAATATTTGTAATTTGTATTGTGATCTCCATAAGATAAGACAATGGAAGGAATAATCCTTCATTAAAAAAAAATTCTTCATAAGAGTTTGTTAGGTATATATCTATGTCCCATTGTGTGCCTTTGGTATTGTAGTCTATTTCATATGTTCCAATTGTTAAAAAATCTCAATGATGTGATTTTAATTATGCTAAATGTTTAAAATACAAAAATATAGTCACATAGTCAAGCATAGGATCATTGTAGTTGTTTTAAATTAAAATACATTTTGGTGAGTTGACATTGGAATATACAAGGTGGTTTACAGATCACAAAATCCATTGGAAAATATACATAATCCTAGGTGATTAAATACACTTTACCATCAATTTCTTGTAAGCAAAGAGTTGCATTATAATTTTTTGGGTTAAAACAAGATAAGAGAATATTTGAGAGTATGAATACTTATGACCGAAGAAGCATGTTCTACTTATTGAATTGAAGATTCAAAATAAATATATAATAACCCTAGGTTCATTGCATCTTTGCATGCATCCAACTATTATTTTCCTTGATTTGAATATTTTGGCTCAAACAAAATGTTGCCATAGTTGTAAAAGTTAGGAGGAGGTCTTAAATATCAATGAAGTTTATGTTTCACCTCCATGGACCCATGAAGATTAAACCTATGTGCAATAGGTTGTTGGGGAGACTAGTTCAATGCACAAGCTCTATACAAATGTTGGGATAAAATATACTTATGTTATTTCTATTTGATAAAATTACCATGTTGGCTTTTAGATTACTCCAAAAGTATCTACACCAAGTTTAGGGGTGCTTCATGTGATGGGGATGCATGGTGTGTTGGTTACCCTTGGTTTTATTGTGATGGACATACTCATTAGAGTTAACTTGATCATTTATTGCTAAACCTTGTCTTTATTCTTATGTGGCTCACTTCCTTGGAGTGTTCGATATCTAAATAACATGTTGAAATCATTCATGATGATGTGCACATGTAGAAGATTTTTTATTGCTTTGAAAGAAAACTCACCTTGGAGTAGGGTGTCGAGTCCTAAATTGCATGTGAACAATTGGTTGTTTTCATGGAGGCTTGTACTTGAATCGAGGATGCTTGGATTGAGAAGTGATCATGTGGATGTGGTGAACCTATAGCTACTATAGACATGGTGGACCTATAACAACACATCATTTAAGAGGGAGCATTAGATCATGAAGGCATTTGGAGGAGTTTTGGACAATTCTTATGGAGTGTGAAATGGACAATGTTCATTTACTGTATAAACATCCATCATTCAAATCCATAAGAGTTGTAAGTATGCATTATATAGGGATTGTGTATTCTCTATAAATCTTGAACCACAAACATCATAAATGATCTAAATTTCTCAAATTTGTTGATTTCTAAAGTATCGATAGAAATTATAGAGGGGCAGTTTCATACTCCCTAGGTCTACCCAAGGTATTAACTAACTTGGTGCAGCCAAGTTTCCTAACAACTAGGGTTGTGTGGCACTGTGACAATGTCAGTGGCCTGACCAAACTGATACATATTTTATCTAGATTACACCTCGCTCAAAGCAAACCCATACTCTTCCCTGAGTCAAATCGTGCCAGGTTTGCATTGTGTGAATAGGCACATGCCTAATCGTTCCCTACCCATGAGTCACTTCAATACTTAAATATACAAGTGTTTAACTATTCACAAGTTAATTATTAAGCATTCATGATCCGTAAACTATCGTGGATATTCCACTGGATATATTGTTACAACATATCTGATAATACTATATTAAAAGTATAAAATTCTACACTATTACAACTTTATTAAATTTTTAGATATGTAGTTTTAACTGTAATTAATGCATGCATGCAAATGGAAATTACGCAGAAAATGGAGAACAATAAAATAATATCTCACACACACATAAAACACAAGATATGCTCTGGGAAACCCTTTCAGGAGAAAACTGAGCTAGAAGGTGAGGTTGCTTCACTCTCTTTCTCTGTCTAGAAATATGGCTGCAGGTACAAAGAAGTATGGCTTGTGGCCTGTGGGATGCTACAATGCACAAATCCTCTTTGTGTGATGTACCTCATATCCCTCTTGTCTATTTTTTCAACTATGGAACCAATGCACTCGAAAGAATGGAATGCCTCTTCGTCCTAGTGGCCCAGTTATAATATATCACAATAGCCTACTAGTGGTTAAGTATGACTACATCAACTCTTAACCAGAGTTACAATATAGGCTCTTTTAAAGTCTTTTACATTACAATAACGTGAATAGCCCATTTTCCATGAATAATGGGGGCTGACGCGACATCCTATCGAACCATGGTGGTGAAAACATGAAGTGTCAACTTCCGAGTGGCATAAATTTTGCATACATACTCCAATTGACGCGCTTCTTGTGCCATTATAAATATCTCTATGTGTAGAACAACAAGAAAAGGTATGTCACTAAAGAGTCAAAGTTTTACCCCCAAAAAATGTCATTTGATTCCTCAAAACGCTCCCAGAAGGTTTTAGATCTCATTTTTCCAAACTGGCCCCACCAATAAAAATGGTCCCGTGAGTTGATTCCTCCACTTTTTCCACTCTGAATGCATCGAGATGGATGGAAAACACTGTAATGATCCAATCTGAATTAGTTCATATAAAACATCACATGGAATGAACACATATGAGCTTTGATGGCAGAAACTATGCCTAACACTCAATTATTTATAATATAATACAAATGTTACAATGATTACAAGAGTGAGGAAAAGTTCATACAAATTGAATTGTATGTTTTGTTCCAATTGTCCTACGGTGTTCAAACTTTAGAAAATTCGCAGACCATGCACATACTTGCTCACTTTATTTTTTAACTCTATCCACTGAGTTCAACCAACCAAGTTCCAAGTCACTTGCCTTCTTGTGTTGTCTCTTCCTTGCACGTATTCTTAATCATATGAGTTTTATCCATCGCTTCACACACACACACACACATATGATTTCTCTTATCTATCAAACCATTTGTCCCTTGGTATCTTAGCCAAGACAACATGCAACTACTTCGTTTCCATTTTCCAATGGGTCGGGTTGACCCCTTTGTTAGTACCTTGCCCAAGACAAAATCATTTACCAAGCACCAAGTGGTAAGTCTTCCCAACATGCCTTAGCTCACATCCACCTATCCATGTCTCATGTGACTTGAGTTGTAGTGTGCCTTACACAAACCTGCCTAACTCACATAGCGTTTGTCATATGAAGGTGTGAAAGTCCAATTTGAGATGACATGCCCAAGCCATGTGCCCAAAGCACTCATGCTCTCTCCTATATGACATGGGTTAACACTTCCTGCCAAGTTCTACCAAACCAAATTGTGTGCACCTTGTTTAAACTTGTTCTATGATTCAAGTCTTTGTCCATTGTGCAGGCGCACATGCCTCACTCATGGAAAGGCCTTACATCCTCCCAAACTCAAAATTTTGTCAACTCAACAACCTCCATTATACCAATTTTCAAGGAGACGTCCCAGGTCACGAAACTTGTCGTTGTACTATCACTACCTATCATGATCATCATAGTTAAATTCTTCTTAGGAAAATTACAAAAGTGAACCAAGTGTTGAAGTCATTGTACTATCACTGCGTATCATGGTTATCACTTTCAACTTTCCCTAGGAAAATCATAACACTGAACTAAGTGTTGATATTTCGTGTCCTCTTGTTGTATCTACTTTGACTCAAGGTCATGTCTTCCATAGTTCCCAATTTTTTACGTTTCGAACTAGCTAGACCATTGCACTTAATATGTGAGCATACACATCCTCATGTCCTAAGCCTTTTTCGATGACAACTCCAATGTTATGTCCAACATCTTAGCTTAAGGAAAAGTCTTATTCCTCGCCGACATAATGTGCCAACTTCAACTGTTATCGTCATACCAAGTGAAGTCCACCTAACCAAGTCACACCCATGCAAAGTCCATTGAGGCACCCCTACCAAGGTGCTCTATTTGGCTGCCATGGCAGTGAGCTAATCGCATCATTTCTCAGTGTGAAGATGAGGGCACATGGCTACTTGAGCCGTCACCGACACCTTCATTTTGTTCCACCAAAAGGTGTGGAGAGACACCATACCTCTATCCTAAGTACATAAGCAAGGGTATGTTTGAACCAATCTTATTTTCTCCCCCCTCTAGTATGATTCGTTCGAGTTCAAGATCCACTAGCTATTTGTCTTGCTCAAGTGTGCTCGAGACCTGGTAGACTTCTTCCTTGCTTCGAATGTACCAAGGTTGTTGCGGTCCTGCCTCATCCACTTGTCTTATGGATGAATCCAACCTCCATTCCTCAAACCACTTGGGATCCTCTTTAGTCACATCCCCCACCATACTTTTCCCTTGAACGATTTATCTGTCCAAATGAGCATTAACAATAATGTCCATTGCCAACACCATGGTTTCTTAGATGCTTTCGAACTGTATGAAATGATTTTCAATGGCTACCAACACTTCCTTGTCCAACGAACTGAGTCCTCTTAGCTAGATCTCACATCTATCCACCAATTCGTTTAGTCTAATTTTGTTGGCAAAGTAGGCTTTGTTGTTGATCTGTAAACTATCGTGTAAATTTCCCTGGAATAATTCATCTCTATAGATGTTAGAATATTATGAAATCTTAGATTTATGCAAGTTATTTCATTAAATCCTAGATTATTTATTTACTAGATATCTTCACATGTATGAAATAATTGAAATAAAAAATGGAAATAAGAGGTGCTCATAAAAACACCATACACACAAATGAACACAAGAATTATCCTAAGAAACATAATATGGGAGAAAACCTAGCTAGAAGGTGAGGTTATCTCTTTGCTTTAAAAGGAATCCACACTCCTATGGAGTTACCTTTGACACTGTGGCTTAAATGGCTAGTACGGAATTATACTCCTCTGTTATGCCTTGAAAATACCACACCTAGATGTTTCCTTTAGTTATGGAACAAGTATAATACAAAAGCAACCCGATATTTAACATAACACGATAGCCATCTAGGGTTAGGGTTTGATTTCTTCAACCCTCAATCTCATAAGGTTTTGGTCCTTCTATAATATTTTTAAAGTACTCATGTGGATATCCCCATGCGTATGAGTAATGGGGCTAATGTGGCATCTACTCATACCATGGTAATCAACTAGGTAGGTCAACTTACAAGAGGTATAACTTCTGTTGATGATCTCTGATTGAGGTGATATTTGGACCATTGGAAAGGTCTCAGAGTGTACAATAGTGTCGTGGGGGTGGATTTAAGCCCAAAAGTTCCATTGATGCCTCAAAATGGATTCATAAGGTTTAAGACCCAAATTTTCCAAACTGGGACTTACCATTAAAATGGGCCCTACAAGTCAATTCCTCCAATCTTTCCACCCAAAAAGTACCAAGATAGATGACAATATATGATGATCCAATCCAAATCATAATTTTTGCAACCATTGATTCATATTTATTGCATTGATCTCACCTTGGTATGGCTTGATATCCACTTTTGCTTCCATTTTAAATAAGAACTTGTTGTAGCCACTACAACACCACCCAAAATTTCAAGTGTATTCAAAATTTCGGGTACCCCTCTACACGCTCAACCCTAAGATGCATGTAAACCAGCCCCACTTTGTGTTTAATCCCCACCCTCCAAGAGCATGGTCCCGGTTATTTCAAGAAGGCCTTTCATGTGAATGAATCATTATCTTGTGGAATCATGAAGTGTCGGGGTCTACTGTGGTTGATGGTTGTATGGCAATATAAGTTTAAGTTGATTTTCGGACTTAGAAATGCTCAAATAATTGACTTAAAGTTACAATATATTAGTTCAGATATTTCAATATTGTTTCCCCTCAAACGAGCTAATTCTCTAATCATTTGTTTTCTTTCTCATTATTACCAAGAGCTGACTCATTCTCATACTATTATTTCAGGAAATCGGTCAAAGACGCTGTCAGTATACATTGAACAATGTATTTGTTTTCATTAAAGAGTCCATCGGCGACATCATTAAAATTCTCTACAAAGATGAGGTTCCAATTGTCCATTTGGCATTCAATACGGGTAGAGGATTAATTCTTTCGATGTTGGACTATATTAGCACATTCAAAAGACTCAGAATTCATGGTAACCCTTGTAAAGGGCCAACGCACTTCAAAGGAAGGTGTAAGGATGTAAATGACGAAGGAGGATTCAAATAGATGCGTGAAAACTCACGAGTTGAAATTGGTCAAAGGTTCCATAGCTATTACACATTGAACTATGTAGCAATTGCATGAAGGTTTAATTGTCCATTTGACTTCCCGAATATTCTAAGGAGTTTTGAGTACAACGCAAATATCTGCTCTTCAACCTATGCTAAATATTTGACATATGGTGTGGTGGAAGTTCGAGATGGGCAAGGGGTTCATGTTTTTGAAGTGAGAATTGCCACAATGCATGTAGAACCCTCGTGATCCGTATGGGTTTCCGCCATAAAGATAAGCATACTTCAAAAGGATTAAAACACCGAGTACGAAACATTTGTTCTGCAAGGAAAGAGAAACATATGGTGGCTATGTCGTGCCTTCCTTAATACACACTATGGAGAGGGTTTTCGCACGATTAATATAAATGAGCCCATGTTTCAAAGTGGATTGAGCATTTCATTTTAGCATTGGGACAAATCACAATAAAAAGCAACAAGTTGAACATACTAAGAAAACACACATGTTTCTGCATTCGGTAGAAGGTGAAGGAAATCATGGTTTGACTGTCACAAGGTCGCAGGATGAGGGAATACCATGGTGAAACCTGACGTTTGATGATTATACGCTGATGGAGAGGTTCAGATCCTCTGTGTCACACCACCGCTGGTCCACATTGTGTTTTACGCTTATATCGACATACTTTCATTTCTGTTGCAGCAACGATCTTTGTTCTAAAGGGAAAACAGAACGCTCCCTTCTCATTGATAACTAGCATGCATAGGGTGTGGGGGGAGGAACCGAGTATATCCAATTCCATTGACAGATGCGTAGTTGCTGTAAGGAAAACAAGAGTTATTTCCTGAGGCTGCCCGAGGTGTAGTAATGAGGCTTGGAGGTCGTAAGGTAGTTGTCCAACGGTGAGGATAGAGAAGGAGCGTGCGTGAAATACTATCACAGCAACTCCGCCTATCCGCACGCTGGCACTTAGATTCCTCGTTTCAATCGGTGGCATCTCATCTATCCCAAGTTCAACATTTACGAGCGGGGAAACCATGCCCATAGGAAGATAAATGTCTCGCCACGGTTCAGCAAGGGTCGCCAGGAGGCAGTGGGTGATCAAGTCACGCAGTCGCACTTCTGTTGTAGCAATAACAAGTGCGACCCATTCCAAAATGCAACTGCGCGACCTCTTACCAAGTCGCAGCCTCTCTTTGGTCGCATAGTCGCAACTCTTCTTAGGACTTAGGGAATGTGACTTAACCTTCATTTCGACTCTGCGACCTCTCCCGAGTCGCCAAGTCGCAGGGTCGCACCCAAAAGAATCCACACCCGACGCAACTCTCTGACTATGCGACCTCCACACCATGGTTGCGACCTCATGCAAAATCAATGCCTATCAAAGAAGGGATGTGTTATTATCTGCGTCCCTAAAATAATGGATGATTGCAAGAGCATGTAAACCTTATTTTGAGGGAGCTCCTTTTGTTTGAACGACATTGGAAAATTTCCTCCAATTCGTCATAAACTGTTTGGAAGAATTTTTGGCTACAATGCGCTAAATACATGACAAAAATACACAGCATGAGCCCCAACATAATGTCTTTTTAATTCTGGGGTAAAGAGGCCAACACCTTAAAGGTGTTGCATG
This sequence comes from Pinus albicaulis, assembly GCA_034641835.2. Taxonomy (NCBI): domain Eukaryota; kingdom Viridiplantae; phylum Streptophyta; class Pinopsida; order Pinales; family Pinaceae; genus Pinus; species Pinus albicaulis. The sequence continues at coordinate 1,774,599,359 of CM076578.1, read as the reverse complement.
TTTTGTTCTCATCACCACCCTTTATGCAGATAAAAGCGGAAAGAGGCATTATGATGGGGAGAACCATGTAAAGGAATGGATATTTTTGGGGATAAGTAGAGGTTCCCGTATTGGGTTGAAATTGACACTGGCCATGAATTTTCATAAATTCCTTGAAGGAGTCTTGATGAGAAACAAGGAAACACATGATGGTAGAGAAGGGAATCACGTTCTTCAAAGGTACGAGCAGATTTAGGCACGCCCCGAAGACCAACAAAGGTTAATCATGTAATGCGGGAGGCAGTCATAAACCAGAGAAAGCACTTAAATAATGAGCATCAATGTTTTTCTTTGAAGATCTCTGAGAAGGATTTGGACTAATGATACCATTTACAAGCCGCACATGCAACATTTCGGCGTGCAAAACAAGACCACACAGGGGTCTAGATTTACTATTTGTTAAAACCACTTGTGGCTAATTACATGTGTTTCCAACATCAATCATATTTCAAGTAAATGTGACCCATGTTAATTGTTTATAGGTAGAAGCTGGTGACTTTCATGGAAAGAGCTGGGGTTTTCATCGGCGCGGAAGGTGGATCCTTACAAGATTCCCAAGAACCTCACTTTAAGCTCAAAGGAACCTAGTCACGTGTACAGAACTGATATGCAGGAAAATGCATCTTGCTGTGAAATCCAGAGATCACCAAAAGAAAAATGCAAAAGGGACAAAAATCTTGTCACAGGTCCAAACGACTCCAGGTCGCAAGTTGCAGATGGATTCAGGTGGCAGGTCGTAGATTGGTCAAGGTCGCAGGTTGCATATAACCCTGGGTCACAGGTCGCAAGTCATAGATTGGTCAAGGTCACAGGTCGTAAATGGTCCATGTCATAAGTCGCAGATGGATTTAGGTCGCAGGTCGCAGATTGGTCAAGGTCGCAAGTCACATATAACCTTGGGTTGCAGCCCAAGTCACAAGCTAGCCCAAAAATTGGGAAGACCAAGAGTGAAGGGAAACTCAAGAGTCATCTCAGCCTATATGTACAACTTCGAGAAAGAGTACAAAGGAATTTTTAGCTCAACAATTGAAGCCAATACGAGAGAAGAATTGGTGCTTGAGAGCTAAAGGCACTCAACTCTTGGTATCAAGTAGAGATAGAGGTAGTGAGGCTAGGGCTTTTGTATCATGCATTGAGATGAATATCCCATGTTACACTATTGGGTTTTGACGAGTTGTAAACATGTATTTGACGTTGCAGCAGCATTAATAATATATTCTCTTTCCGGCATTGATTCACATACTTGTTTGTGGTGATAGTACTAGCTGACTAATATTTCACTATGTTGTGCAGGTGCTTTCATGCATGCAATTGATTATGAACTAATTCATAGTGGTTGCATGTACGTTTGCTCTTGAATCAGTGTTTATTTGTTCCTTGCCACATCGGTGATCTATTGTGAACTACTTTGCAGGTAACTTCTGGCGTGTTTTCTTTCATGTATGTTTGATTGGTTTTTCAGCTCATTGATCCCATTCATGGCATACCCCCCTTTATTTTGTTGCTTAGACTTGCTTGTATCTTTGTTTATGGTTCGTTAATCTTGGGCTGATTTTGCTTCACTGATTGGTCATTTCACCTTTGCCTCTGCTCCATCATCTTCTCATCCGAAAACCAAGAGTGGAAACACTTATGGCGGCAGCTGGGCCCACATACCGGATGGGGCTCCTATCCCAAACAATGTGAGGTCTAATTGTGACCTTTCACCGGGGAGACCCCCTTGTTGTCGGCAGTACAATTTTTCCCATCAACAAATTGGTGGTAGAAGGAGAGCCAGATGACAAGCTAAACCCTTAGAGCCTGCAGTTAGTCTCATATCTATAATGGCTCGTCCCCAAATCATTCTCCTGAGATGTTTATTGGATTTATCTGGTTCTCGATGCTCAATCCCAGATGAACATCTGTATCACTTATCCCAGTTAAAATTCGATGGTGATAACGGAGTTTCCATAACCGAGCACCTTTCGGATTTTTGTGAGTTTTGTGTGTGTTACGAAATTGACGATGAGTATTTGGCTTTTGTGATTTTCTCATTCACTCTCAAAGGTCGCATTAAGCAATGGTGTTGCACATTGCCCGCAGCTTCCATCGATTCGTTCGAGCAGCTCGCCGGTGAATTACAATAAGCTTTTCATAGGTACTATTTTCAAAATGTATTAATAAATTTGAATGAGATCGGAATGGAACCTCAAGAATCTCTAGAGGAGTTCTCTATTAGATTTGTTCATTTTTGTTTTGAGTTCCCTGAAAAGGATGTCGATTGGACATATTTAATTGAACAGTTTCGAGAGGCAGTTTTCGTTTCCCTAGAAAATTTTCAACTCGAAACCAAGCCTGATACTCGCGTTTGTTATGATGATCCTCAAGTTTCTAGCTGTTCAAACTTTGTCCCTAATGTTTCCTAGTCTATCTCCCCAAGTCTGAAACACATTCAGGCCTCCAAGAAGAATATTACTATTTGTGACATTCCTTTTCCTCCTCCGAAATTGTCGTGTGATGGAGTGTTGGTCGCAAAAGTTCTAAGTGATGATCAACGTGGACACCTAACTAAAACCTGTTGTACCACCCCTGAATCTTTCACACACCCTGTCAAATCAGAGCTTGAAAAACATATTGGCCTAACATCTCTCCTTGTCAATGAAACCTATCTCGAGTCCACTGAATGTTTTCCTGGGTACAATTCTAAATCTCATTCTCATACTGATCATAAATTGAGTCTTTTCCCAGACAAAGTTGTTTTCCCTAAAAAATCATTGGACTATGATGGACATGCGAAATCATTGGCCTCTCTGGATGACACTGATGTGCGGGATAAAGGTCCTTGTACGGTTGATACCCCCGCATCTGAATCATTTCTTCCATTTTTCCCTGATTTATTTCGTGAGTCGACCACACCAGTAATTTCTTCAAGTCATTCAAAACTGTCTTATACTAGTATTGACGACAATCACGAACACATGAGTGGTGTTTCACAATCACATTAAAAAATTGATGAATCTATTATATTTGATTTTTTTCATCCGCAACCTTTAAATAGCCAAAGGAGTGACTGCCTGTCTCAACAACCTCAAGACGTTTATTTTATTGATTCATCCCAAATGTTAACCCCATGGGAGCCTAACATGCCAGATACCCAACCTGATCAAATTGACGGCTCCAATGATTGTTATTTATCTGAAAACATATTCCTTCACGTATCTGGGGACTATCATTCATATCTATTTATCGACCCTATGAAGTCACCGAATTCGATGATCCGCTTTGTGATGATTCAAGGACCCATCAGGAAATCGAAGAAATTCAGCTTTTTCTGTTTGTTATCTCAAGTTCTCACGATCCTGATGAGACCCCTGAAACAAGTCAAACTAGGGTTTCTCGAATTAAGGTTTCTGAAATGACGGTTCCCATGTATCGCAGTCCTCTTAGCGTAACCATGTTGGATGTTAACTCATCCAAGGAAGCCTTCCATTCGAGTGATGTTTCTCTGAGCATATATTTCTATCCCCTAATAGCTTATATGCAACAACCAATATACCCTAATTTATTCATTGGAATGAAAACACCGACCATTGTCTCTAATCTTTTCGGTTGTTGCCCCCCCAGTACCAGTTGCTTTTAGGCACAAGCATCTGATGTTTTTCAAACCTCTCTATTGCCCAAAAATTTTCTAGTCAATTCATCTCATCCTGGGAAATCTAAGGAATATGATACATTAGATTGTCAATCTGTCAATGCAAACACATTTGACTGAATTAATAATAAGCCCACTAACAATCATCCAATCACCAAAAATAATGATCACATCCATTCACCAGTTGATCACATGAAACAATCGAAGTTTGAAAGCCCCCCGCTCGAAGTTCTGGGGTTTGTCCAGGATGGTGAGGCACTTCAGCATTTGCTAACGGTTACTTCAGATCCTCATAGCCCCGACGAAACCTAGGGACGACTTCGAACTAGGGTTTTCAAAATTAGGTTTTCTGCACTTGGATTCACAAGCACCTCAAATTCGCTTGGCAGATGCCTTTTTTTTCCATTCCATCAAATTGATAATCCTCAACATCATGATGAAATTCCGAGCTGGTTTGAAAAACACTATCCGATGAATATACCTACGAATATGAAATGTTTTACCTCACTTCTGTCGGATTTAGGGTCGTGCAGCATGGATGTGTGTCATTTATAGATGATTTTAGGTTTAAAGTACATATTTTTGTGCATCAGGATGAAAGTGTAATTCAGCTTGAACAATCCATTCTGGCACGTTCTCTGGTAAGTAGCCATGACCTTCTTGCTGTTGCACATGCTCTTCAAGTAAGTCTTGTTGTTGGTGCACAATTTTGTATGCTGGCTCTGATCGCGAACATTGTTGTTCTTGCAGGTCGGGAACTAATGCGGTGGCTACACTGGAAAGCTGATTTCACATAACTCGACCGCCTCTTTGGTTAAACTAGGATTTTAGGTTTAGGCTAGCTAGGATATGTTAATAAATGTTTGTTAGTTCAATTTTTTAATTAGGTTTACTTGCAAAAGTTTTGCTTTATGGTTTAAAATTATGTTTGTTGTCTTCTCTTACGATCAGTAGCTTTATGCATTATAATTTTTCATTTATTTCGCACTCATTTCTCTTTCAATTGGCTTATTGCTGCATAATGTTCAGATAATCACTGCATGTGCTTTGCCTTGTGTTTTTCCACCTACAACTAGTTTATCTTTCTCGCACATGGCATTGCATTGCGTCATAAGCCCCGTATGTTGCATCGCGTTGTATGCATTCTTCTTCGCATCATTTGCACCGGTTGTTGAGATAGTTGTGAAAGTTTTCGTACATTGCATACCATTGCATGAGCCCTCATTGAACCCGGGGCCTTGAAACCCTCAGTGTCCAGACTAGCCTTCTTACTCCCCCTTGCACGGGTTTAAAGCCGGATGGATTGCTTTTACCTCTTTGCACACATTGCTGAAACCCTAACACCATTGTTTGCGTAAGGTTGCGGTGGTTACCTCAAGAGGCAGCTTCTCTCATAATAGGTCATCAAAGTCACATTCTCAACATAATGTTTATGTGTTTAAATTCATTAGCCAAGGATATACGAGCCGGTTGCTTATGGGGAGCTCTAACAAGTTTGAATGGGCTATACCCGTAACCTGAGCCTTGTGCCCAACATAGTCTCGAACATCTTAATGATCTGTTTTGCACGTTTCGCCTATGGATGGTAGATGGGATGTGAAGGCTTGGCATGAGGGAAAACCCAAATCAGAATATGTTTCAATTTCTGTCAAACAAGAAACGACCTCTCTTGCCCGTAAAATAAGTCGGGATCCCTCATCCGCCCATGCAAAATAAGTGCCACAAGCACATGAAAATAAGCACTACAAGCACATGAAACAAATAAGGGTAAAGGATTGAGAAAGGCTTCCTATGCAGAGAGGTAATGCAACGACTCCGCCAGGGTACTGAGCAAGCTCGCTGGCAGTGGAGCAACGTTTGTGATTTCTTGAAGTGACTCCGTCAAGGTACTGTCCAGGCCTACTGGCAGCAGAGCAACCCCAGAAACTTTTTTTAAAATTATGAATATAATAAGCCTGCTGCCTTGCTCTCCACGTCATCATCAAACTATTTGCGTCCATGACCTTCCGCTTTGACGTTTTCTGATTAACAAGACCTAGTTGAGGCACAAGGATTGGGCATATCTGTAAAGGTCAAAGTAATATAAAGGGTACCCATAGAACCTGTTCAATATTCCTTTGCATCAATATCTGGACTTAGAGTATTGTTGGAATGTTGACAGAGGTGCTGGATTCTACCAGTGGTTCACCAATTTTTGTAGCCGCTACAACACCACCCAAAATTTCGGGTGTATTCAAAATTTCGGGTCCCCCTCTGCACGCGCAACCCTAAGATGCATGTAAACTAGCCCCACTTTGCATTTAATCCCGACCCTCCAAGAGCATGGTCTCGGTTATTTCAAGAAGGCCTTTCATGTGAATGAATCATTATCTTGTGGAATCATGAAGTGTCGGGGTCTACTGTGGTTTATGGTTGCATGGAAATATAAGTTTAAGCTGATTTTCGAACTTAGAAATGCTAAAATAATTGACTTAAAGTTACAATATATTAGTTCGGATATTTCAATATTGTTGCCCCTCAAACAAGCTAATTCTCTAATCATTTGTTTTCTTTCTCGTTATTACCAAGAGCTGACTCATTCTCATACTATTCCTTCAAGAAAACGGTCAAAGACGCTGTTAGTATAAATTGAACAACATATTTGTTTTCATTAAAGAGTCCATCGACGACATCATTAAAATGCTCTACAAAGATGAGGTTCCAATTGTCCATTTGGCATTAAATACGGGTAGAGGATTAATTCGTTCAACGTTGGACTATATTAGCACATTCAAAAGACTCAGAATTCATGGTAACCCTTGTAAAGGGCCAACGCACTTCAAAGGAAGGTGTAAGGATGTAAAGGACGAAGGAGGATTCATATAGATGCGTGAAAACTCACAAGTTGAAATTGGTCAAAGGTGCCATGAATATTACACATTGAACTATGTAGCAATTGCATGAAGGTTTAATTGTCCATTTGACTTCCCGAATCTTCTAAGGAGTTTTGAGTACAACACAAATATCTGCTCTTCAACTTGTGGTAAATATTTGACATATGGTGTGGTGGAAGTTCGAGATGGGCAAGGGGTTAATGCTTTTGAAGTAAGAATTGCCACAACGGATGTATAACCCTCGTGATCCGTATGGGTTGCCGCCATAAAGATAAGCACACTTCAAAAGGATTAAAACTCTGAGTACGAAACATTTGTTCTGCAAGGAAAGAGCAGCATATGGTGGCTATGTCGTGCCTTCCTTAATACACACTATGGAGAGGGTTTCCGCGCGATTAATATAAATGAGCCTGTGTTTCAAAGTGGATTGAGCATTGTGTTTTATCGTTGGGACAAATCACAGTAAAAAGCGATAGGTCGAACATACCAAGAAAACGCACATGTTTCTGCGTTCGGTAGAAGGTGAAGGAAATCGTGGTTTGACTCTCACAGGTCGCTAGACGAGGAAATACCATGGTGAAACTTGACGTTGGATGATTACACGTTGATGGAGGGGTTCAGATCCTCTACGTCACACCACCGCTGGTCCATATTGTGTTTTACACTTATATCGACATACTTGCATTTATGTTGCAACAACGATCTCTGTTCTAAAGGGATAAAAGAATGCTCCCTTCTCATTGATAACTAGCACGCATAGGGTGTGGGAGGAGGAACCCAGTAGATCCAAGTCCATCGACGGATGTGCAGCTGCTGAAAGGAAAACAAGAGTTATTACCCGAGGCTACCCGAGGTGCGGTAATGAGGCCTTGGAGGTTGTAAGGTAGTTGTCTAGTGGTGAGGCTAGAGAAGGAGCGCGCGTGAAAGACTATCACAACAACTCCTTCTATCCGCATGTTAGAACTTAGATTCCTTGTTTCGATCAGTGGCATCTCATCTATCCCAAGTTCAACATTTGCGGATGGGGAAACCGTGCCCAAAGGAAGATAAATGTATCACCACAGTTCAGCAAGGGTCGCCAGGAGGCAGTGGGCGATCAAGTCACGCAGTCACACTTCTATTGCAGTAGTAACAAGTGTGACCCATTCCAAAACGTGACTGTGTGACCTCTTACCAAGTCGTAGCCTCTCTTTGGTCGCATAGTCACAACTCTTCTTAGGACTCAGGGAATGCGACTTAACCGACATTTCAAATCTGCGACACCTCTTGAGTCGCCAAGTCGCAGGGTCGCACCCAAAAGAATCCACACCCGGCGCGACTCTCCGACTACCCGACCTCCACGCCACGGTTGCGACCTCATGCAAAATCAACGCCTATCAAAGAAGGTGTTAGTCATCAGTATTTTTCACCTGTTGTTGATGACTAGATTCCTTAGCTGAGTTTTCTAGAAGCTAATCTTAATATGTCAATTTGTCATCTAGAAAACACCCCAAAACAATTTTTGTCTTCCTACCCCTTCCTATCAGCCTATGATGAGGAAAAACCCTAGTTGTCAAGCCCTATCTTGTTTAAGCAAAACAACCCTGTCCATAGCTATCATAGTTGAAAATGATCTGCTGTCATTTACCCTTGTTTCTCATGCCATTCGCGATCCAAAGGTTGACAAGGTGTCTGCAACCTTATCCCTGGTCATCTTGTCATTTGAAAATCTAATAATACCAAAGAAAACACTCAGAATATGTCAAGATCGCCGCTAAGTTAGATAGTGGTGTTTAAGGATTTTTTCCTTGGCTAAGACATCCTAAGCCAAAAAGCCTTTGTCTAGTACCAGTCAGCCTTGAATTAGTTCCTATTCTGCAAAACAAGTCTTGATCCATCCACAGGTCGCACACCACTAAGAAGTCATTTTGTCTTAGTTCAGAAGAATTTCAACAAAGATCCAAATCGGGAGAAGACAAGCATGTTCACTGTCTAAAAATAATATGCTTAGATCAGGCAAAATCTCCATAAGACACCAAAGGAGCTCTCCAAGGTTCAAAGTCATATATTTTACATCTATGCAGGGGTGTAATTGAATGATAAACAGTATGTAAATAAGAGTAAAATGACAAGTTCAAATAGGTCTCTCATGTTGAAGAGATTTGCCATCAGTAAAGTAGATGGAGAGCTGTAAAGTAAAGAGCAACAGGGGTATGATTTTAAAAATCCAAGAACTGCATGAAGAACAGAGATTATCTTCCAAGTCACATAAATACAAAAGACTGATGTAATATTGATCAACAGTTCATTATCTCCTCCAAAAGTAGTGCTGCATAAACTTTCCAAAGGATATCATCATGTCAAGCATGAGAAGACAACTGCTTCTTATGTCACTTTGAACCTGAGATGTGAAGATTAGTCAAAGAGCTATTTCAAGGTGCCCCTGAAAACACAGTAAAGGAAAAGTTGGCTCAATGATGTCCAAACAGAAAATACTATCCTTGTACCAATCACTTGTTCAAAACCCTAAAACCTCACAGTGATATGGTGCCAAGCAGAGACATAAGGTTGAAAGAGATGAGGTATCATGAATATGGTTGAACCTCCTTCGAAAGAGCAGATGGTTAGAAGCACAGTGATAACCTCCTTCATTAAAAAGTAGATGGTTAGAAGTGCAGTGATAACCTCCTCCAATAAAGAGCATATGGTTAGCAGCAAAATAATAGAACCTCCTTCATTTAAAAGCAGAGGGTTAGGGTGTTTTTAAGTAACTTCATAAACTAGTGTGAGCCACCTCCTCCAAAGATGAACAGTAGGTGCATTAGCAGAGTTTCAAATTATGTTTAAGAAAGTTTTCTATTGGAAAGTCAAGGTTGAAATCAGTGGGAAGTAAATTAAAGTTTATAGGTTGAAGTCTTGTGTTACATCATCAGCAAAGCAGTGACATTATGGTGTTGAAAAGCCTCTGTTTCTTCTGTTTATAAAGGCCTCTCTAAAAGTGTAAACTAAGGGTGGAATGTTTAACTATAAGGCTATCACTTGAGGTTACAGTTCACATAGACCATCTTATCCAAAAGATAAGGTAGACATATAAGAAAACAGGCCTTGGTGAGTGAAAATAATTTGTTTTTTATTCTAAATCAGAGGATTAATTCAAGTCTCCAGTTTGAAGTGGCCATCTTCGAAAGAATAAAAAGGGCACCATGTCTGATAAAGACAAACTATTTATAATTCTAAAAAGACCTCCTTCAAAGAGGGCAGTTAGGATTGGCAAACTTCAAACCATGGCCTCTTTCATAAAATGGCATAGGGACAGCTCTCGAAGAGTTACATAGTAAATTAACTTATTCAAAGGGTAAAAAGGTGATAAACATGTTTCAATTTCAGTCAAAGAAACATCTCTTTCTCTTTACAAAAACAGAGGTTAAGGAGCGCCCAGGCAGTTTGTCAAACATAGGCCTCCTTCACAAATAAGCAGAGGGCCCACCATTGTTTGATGATATTCAAAATGACAAGTGGAAAATGTCAAAACATAGCCTAAATTCCTCCTTCAAAATAAGCAAAAAGACGATACAAGCCATGAGTCGCGCCCAGGGCCAGTTTTGTTTCAAAATGAGTTTCTGACCAAACAGAGATGAAATTGAAAAAATTGAGAGAGTTTTTTGTCCATTATAGATTCAAGAAGACAAACCTCCTTTATTTTCTACACAGGTATCATTTTTTGTGAGAAATGTAAAAAATATAGGTGTCACGGGAAAATTTCTGCACCGGGATTCACCATTTTTTAACAGTGTTGGGACAACCAATTTTTGAACAGCCAAATGGACACCAAATGAAAAAAATCAAGAATATTTGGAAATTATACTTCCATAGCTTTCCAACAAGCTATATCGGGCCCAATTCCGACACCGGGAAGGCATCCAAAAGTAGCCTGCAAACAACACTATGTATTTCTGCACCAGCATTCACCATTTTTTACCAGTGTTGGTACAGTCAATTTTTGAACAACCAAATGGACACCAAATGAAAAAAATCAAGCATATTTGGAAATTAGACTTCCATAAATTTCCAACGAGCAATCTCGGGCCCAATTCCGACACCGGGAAGGCATCCAAAAGTGGCCTGCAAACAGCACTATGCATTTCTGCACAAGGATTCATCATTTTTTACCAGTGTTGGGAAAGTCAATTTTTGAAAAAACAAATGGACACCAAATGAAAAAAAATCAAGCATATTTGGAAAATAGACTTCCATATCTTTCCAACGAGCCATCTCGGGCCCAATTCTGACACCGGGAAAGCTTCCAAAACTGGCTGCAAAAGCACGCGGCGCGCCTATAGGATTCTACAGTGCATTTTGACACACAGTGCGGCGCGCCTGTGTGATTGTACGGCACACCTGTGCAGCACCCCTGAACGGCCCAGTACACCTCCTGAACACTGGCGCCTGAGCCTTCAACTGCCTCCTCCGATCTCTCAAACAATGGTAAGCCCTCCTTCCACCAGTCATACCTTTTTAAAACCATTTTCTTGCATAATCATTCATGGGATTGCCATTTGGCCACCTCTACACGACCCAACTTTGAACGGCCCGGCGCCCGGCCCAGTGTTACTCCTAAACGGCCCATTACTCCTGAATGGTAGGGCCCGTGTGTTTTTTGCCTTTTTCAAAGCTATCCAAACACATGAACAACCACTCTCACTTGCCTTATGCCCCCAATGCACTCAACTTCCACTGTCTACCCTTGAGGTTGTAAAAAACTGCCTCTAAACCTTTGTTTTCAATAACGCCTGGGTCACCCCTGAACGACCCACCGCCCAGGTGCCCGAGCCACCAACAACACAGTTTTTCCAAGAGTGCTAAAATATTTCTCACACAGTGTTTTCATTTTCAAACATAGCAAGAAGCATTTTTTAAGATTTTTAAATGCCCCTCCACCAAAATATTTGAAGAAAAATTGGACATCAAAATAAAAAAGACAATGATAAAAGGGATGAGGACTTAGCCAGTTTAAAAGAAGGTCTTTTTACTTTAAATAGTAAAGGATAGAAACAGAGAAAGAGAGGAGGATTAATGACCCAATTTGAAATAGTTTTGTGCTGTGAATAGCTAAAATTTCACACAGACTCTACAAAACAAAACAGAGTTTATATAAAGGGTTTTTAGTTAGCTTAAAGAAGGTCTTTTTGTGTTATGAAAAGTTAAGGTTTGGCAAAATATCTAGAAGGAAAAGCAAAGTTTTGCAAAATTCTCAAATCAGTTTAAAGAGGCATCTTGACAGTCGTTTCAAAGAGCACTTTGTTTGTTAAAACCACAGAGAGAACAGTGATTAAAACAAGGAGGGCCATCATTTCAAATTGAAGGTTTGAACTACATAAAACAGGGAGTCATTTTTGAAAGACTATTACCTTGTGAAAGTCTAAAAGTTGTGCTGTGAATAGTTGAGGATTTACACAGCATATAAAGGGAAAAACAGAAATTGAAGGAAGAAATTTATTATCTAGAGGCTTGTTGAAAGTTTATAAGATGTTTGGAGGCAGTTAAAGGGAAAGCACAGCTTGCTTTCTCAAGCATATCATGTTTATTAAAGAGGAAAGTCAGTGTGTCATTTAAGGAGGTCTTCTTACTATGATTACAAAGGATAGAAGCAGTTAAATGGAGGAAAGTTAGTGTATTATTTTAAGAGAGTTTTCTTTCTTTGAATAATTAAGGATTCACACAATCTCTAAAAAAACAAAACAAAGTTTGCAGAGGGTCTCATAATCAGCTTGAAGGAGTATTTTAAATCAGTGTTTTCAATGAGCGCCTTTTGCTTCAAATAACCACAAAAGATCACTAATTTCAAAGAAGCAGTGTTTTCCAAGGAAGATAGTAATTGGGAGAAAGAGTGTTATCAGTTTGAAAGGGATTTTGTTCAATCTTTTTATAACAGTGACTTCATAAAAACAGTGTTTGAGGGGAAGAGTCTTTATGCCAAAAATAAAAGGAGACTTCTCTTAAAAAAACCACAAACATATCTTGTTAAAAGGCTTCTTTGCTCAAACATAGTGTTGAAGAAGTAAGTTTGCTTGCACTTATCAAAAACATGTTTGACAACTAAGGACAAACTTAGTCTTGCAATGAGGAAAAGGTGTTTTTGGTTGAAAACCATTTTTCAGTGACCATTTGAAACAGTTTGCCTTGGTAAGCCAGTAAAGAGTATCAGAAGCACAAATGCCTCCAAGGAAAAGCAAAGTGATGGGCAGAAAGGTAGTGATGAAGAGGAACATAATGGCAGCCTAAACAGTAGCAAGCACGAGGGTGATGAAGTACAAAACAGTGAAGGGAAAGAGCATGACAATCATGAAGAAATCAGTGACAAGGACAAACAAGGCAGCCCCCAATCAAGCAATGATGAGGGCAAGCAAACACAAAGCATAGAGCATGAAGGGCGCTCCCCAAAGCATGTGCTAGCTGCCTCTCCTAGGCAAGGGGCAATAACTTCTTCGCCAAAGCTAAAATGCCAAACAATAAGGAAGAAAACCAAGAAAAACTTAAAATTACCCAAAGAGGGCGCCCGGTGAGAAAAAGTGGAAAAGACACATCTAGACTTGGAATTTTGGCTCAAGCTTCTAGAAATGTTTCTAAACACCCTTAAGGGGTTTGTTCACCAAAATTGAACAAATTTTGACATGTTCTTGTTTTTCGACATTTTTGGGCCTAATTGCATAAAATCATGGGCGTCGCCATTTTTGTTTTGAGCATCCTCAGCTGTTGAGAGTTGTACCATTGGATGCATTAAATTTAGTGGCATCTACTGAGAAAATTTCAGATCAATTGAAGATGTTTTGGTCCCCCAAAGAAGCAAAAAACACTCATTTTTTTGACACTCTGCCCCACATATCAGCAAAGGCCATTTTTTGGTTTTTTCCACTCAGTTTAGTTTTTTATACACATTCAATGATCAGTTTGGGGAAAACCGAGTATTTTCAGAAACTAGATATCCAGGGCTTTCCAACGAGCCATCACGGGCCTCGTTTCGACATCGGGAGGTCCTTCAAAAGTTTCCCACAAGACAGGGAATTTTCTGCTGCTATATTTTTGAAGCGTTTTTGTAAAAAATGCAGTTTTCTGAAGTGACTTTTCCAAATGTGCGTTTAGCCTTTTTTGGCCATTGTCAGTTGGGAAAAGTCAGTTTAATTTCCTTTTTTAGCATTTTATAGATATTTTGTGCCTTGGGCTTTGCAAAGCCTCAAGGACAAAATCAGATATTTGTATTAGGCCAATGGGTTTGCTAGTTGCTCTAGGAGGTTTTTCTTCTCTTTGGCCTATTTATTCTAAGAGATTTCATTGTAAATGAGGCTGAACTTGATGTTATAAAGCAATACATGGTTATATAAGCTTGCAAGAAATACTTTGTCTCATGCATTGGATAGTTTCTTGAGTGTTTTGGATGGTGAAAGATGACTGTTGTAGGATTCCTTGACTTGGTAAAATGGTATAGTTTTCCTTCTCTGTTATGTTTCCTTAGTTATCATACATATTTTCATGTTTCTTGCTTGCTATAGGACAGTAAATAATAGATTTGAGACATGCCCATGGAGGCACCTCAAATTTCCTGATTCATTACAACTTCTATGTTTGTCTTCTTTCTTAGTTATGTCAAATGAATTCTTAAATGCTCTTTGATACCCTAAGAACTAGTTCTCAGTTGCATTAACGATTATTATGTATGCTAATTAGTATGATTCACGGTATGTCCTGTTTACTCCTTAGTTAACCAAAACCCCATTACTGAAACCTTTCTCTGAATGTTTGATTGTCCTAGTTGAACCAAAGAGGTCTTGTATCGATCTCGTCCTTTGCCTATACTCTGCAATCTTAGTTCAAAGTTCCTGATAGCTAAAAATATGATGTCTAAGAGTTCCCTCTTCGTAGATTGAGTTATTTGTTTATCTTGTTTATTTTTCCCCAAATTCTGATGGCGATTTTCATAAAGTTAGATGGTCTTATACCTCTATGTATCGCATGAATGTTATTTTACGCATCTATCAGTTTGAATTTATATTTATCGTGATTAATGGTTATGCCTTACCACATGAATGTCTGCTGAAAAACTATCTATGTTTAAACTCTTTGTCCTTCACAAAACCTAGTGTCCATCCCATTTCACTCCACCTAAAGAATCCATTTTTACCTTGACCAAATCGGCCCTTCAATATACCTTGCCCACCATCTGAGGCTTTCTCGACCTTTTCGACCCCATAGCCCAGTTGATCTAACAATATTTTTATCTATTTAAAACTTTGATCAGTTCCTCCCTCAAAAACCTAAAAACCTACTTAAAAACTAGCCTAAAATCAAAAACATAAGAAGCAAACAAATATACATCCCTTGCACAAATAGAGAGAGCCCTCTCTGAGTCTAGGAAGGCTAGGTCCTTGGGCTCCAAATTTGGTTTGATGTTACCTTGTCACTTGGCTTGCCAATCTGCCAAATCACGGGACCCTAACATAATGACAATCACGATGGGACTCTGAGTGATAAAAAAACTTAGAATTCCCTAAACCTTCAGAGACCTTTGAGAATACTATCTTGTGGACTTATCCCACCGCTCACTAACATAATGGCGATCACGGTGGGACCTTCTGAGTTAGTGACAAACTAAGTATACCTTAGAACTTCAAAATCCCTCAACCTAGAAGTATTATCCAAGAGTAGAATCTATTTTTCTCACTATCCTAGCAAAATGATGACCCAGCTATATGACACTCTTACAAACCTTAGGGCTACATAAAGAAACTCAGAAAACCCCAAAAACATCCCTAGATTGGATTTTTATCAGTATTGGTGGTGGACCATACACATATCTCTAAAAAACTAAAAACATCCACCTGGTGACTCCACTAACCTCCAGTAGGCCTATTACTCCACTAGTCCTTATAAACTCTCCTGGAATGCATTGAGCAATCCTAATCATGCTGATGGTGGACAACAAAGTTCAAATCCTCCACCTGGCGACTCCACAACCCTCATTAGACCAAAAGACTCCACTAGTGGGGAACTTTAGACTGGTTGAAAAGACACAATGATCCTTTCTAATTAACAAAGATGGATCCAAGGAGATATGCTCCGATGAGTAGAAAACATATCCCTGGATTCCCACACAAAATGACTAAGGACACAAATTGGATAGAAAACCTACCTATCTTTCGAGATGAAAAGGTTGATGACCCCTTGTTACACCTCATAAATCTTCATATACATATATACTTAGCAGTTATTCGGGAAACCCTTGATCAAGTTAACTCTCACATAAATCAAGAAAGGATGGATCCAAGTGATAACATAGTGAAAAAATTGGAAAAATTGGTATATTATTTCAGCAAACTGTAGCATCTACTTGACAGGAAAAGAGAAAGACACAAAGTTAATGTTAACATTGCTTATTCAAAACAACCTACACTCTTCCCTCAGGAAAAACATACTCAACCATTACAAGACAAGGGTAACAAACAAAATATGCCTAATGAGAAAGTTGCAAATAAGAACATAGAGGAATACTCTAAAGAATCCATTAGCCATCTTGAAGTCACAGGATCTGAAATGGAAGACAAATTAAAACTTGTAGGATCTCTCCCTTTATGCTTTGAGTCATTTGAGTTCATACGAGCAAATTGGCCTCCTAAGAATCTATCAGAGGAAACTCATGAGTCCCATGCTTATTATCCCGAACATCAAGAATAGTTGATTGAGGATGAATTCAAATCTGAAATGAAAGACAAATCAAAACCTGTAGGATCTCTACCTTTATGCTTTGAGTTATTTGAGTTCATACGAGCAAATTGGCCTCCTAAGAATCTATCACAGGAAACTCATGAATTCCATGCTAACTATCCCGAACATCACGAAGAGTTGGTTGAAGATGAAAACAGTCAAGAAATGAAAGAGAACCCACAAGATTTATCTAAAGGCACAAGTAATGATTCATCATCTCTCATAGGTAAAGCCCAAAAAGACAATCATCCTCTAAATCAGCTTTCCCAAGAAAAAGAATATTATTGTAGTTATATCCAAAGAGAGATAAAAATGCCTCCCTTTTTTACTGAAGAAGAGATAGATCAACTCATAAACATACAGTCAGCCTCTGATCTTGCATACCATAAGTCAAAAAACAGATCTGTGAATCAATCCGAAGAGAAACAATCTGACAGTCCAATATATATGGCTGGTGACATTACTTATATTAATGATTCTCCAAGATTTGATCAATATGTTGATAATTATGATATCCAAACAGAAACTAACCTTGCAGAGCAATCAACAGTTGATTTGTGGGATGAAGTTCATTATCATCAAGTTGAAAAAAGTAAGCAGTCAATACAGGTCACTTATGACACTGATGAGGAGAGCCTTGAGGGTTTACAAGTAAGTAAAGAGTCTTTAACTCTTTTCTCTACTTCACTTCAATCCATCAGAAATAATGTTCACATAATTGGAAATCAACAGTCTTTCAACTTTGATGATGAGGTTGAGGAGGATGATGAAATTCTTGAGCATGTTGTAAATGAGAATCATTTTCCTGAAATGGTTGAGGAAATCATTTTGGACATGGAATCCTCCTTAACTCCAGATTTGCAGCCACCAAGTTCCATTGAGTTACAAATTGCATATGAAGAAATAAAGGTTGATAATCACATGAGGGTGGTCACACTATCCTCTCAAGAGGATTTACTGCCAAAGTGTATCCCTGCTCGTCAACCTAATGACCTTCACACAGTTTTCAGCCCACTTAATCAGAACACATCAGCTTGGAAAGAAGACTACACTACAATATATGATGAGTCTAGCAATTTAAGTGATCATGAGCAAGGGGAAAAGTTTCTTTCCCAAGAGAGTCCCAAACACAGCCAAGTGGAACAAAGAGTAGTCCTGAATGAAGCTTATATATCAAATCATCTAGATCAAGTATTATTCCAAGATCCATTTGTTGTTTTTCTTGAGAAATCTGAAGAAGTAGTGTGTTCTGCCATGAACAGTTTGCTGCAAAGTATGAGAAAAAACTTAAGCACTACTGTCCGAAAACAAGTGAGGTGGAAGTGGCCTTTTGATTTCTTCAACATCAACAAAGAGCTGAACCAAGATCAACCATGCAATCATCTACTTGACTGGTTATATTGGAAAGAAGAGTTCACCAAATGAATTTCTATCATATATAGGTTAGAGTAGAATAGATAGGCATGCAAAATAAGCTTAGCCCCATGAGCATATTTCTTTCAGTTTGTTTTGAGAAAAACAGAAAACACAAAAATAACAAGAAAAGTAGGAAAAGAGAGCAGATTCTAAAACAATAGTACAGCCCCATACCCAAAAAATAGTCATGCTGAAAGTGCGCAAGTCTAAATGCCACTACTAGTGCTCAAAAGTTATCTTGTTCAGTTATCTAGCCTAATCATAACTGGACATGTTTTAAATTTATTGCTGATAAGTTAGTGAAAGAAGTGATAGTCAAATTGTGTAAGCTTGACTTGTCAAAAGAAAGTAGATTAGGAGAAGATATTGATTCCACACGCTCAAAACAGAACCAAAGAGAAAAACAGGGATGAAAAACAAACTATGTATCCTAACCCTGATTTTTATAAATCTTATTTTCATGCAAAATAATATTTGTGTGCAGCTTGTCGTTTATGCCACAAATACATGACAAATTAGACTGTCTAATCCTGATTTGATCATTTTTCAATTTCATGTTTTAGTTTAGTGAATCAAATCCTGTCAAACAGCTTAATCTTGACAGTCGATCTAGCATAGGTAGAGAAACAAAGGAATTCATCAGTTTAATCTGAACTCCCGGTGGATATAAGTGTAGAATTAGATAGTGTATTTTTCAAAAATATCATGTCAAAGGGTTGCTAGTCCAAATGCACCTAAAAGAATAAAAAATGTTAGGGAATATAGCTGGGTAGGTAGAGATGACTTTGATGCTAATCATGCTGTCAATTTTCAAAAATAGCATCAAGAAAGAAAGAAATTTGTGCCAATGGATAAGGCACTGGTCTTCACAAGCCAGAGATCTGAAATTTTGGACCCCTGCTGAAAAGGAGTTGCCCTCCTCAAATGGAGCCACTATTAGTCATTAGTATTTTTCACCTGTTGTTGATGACTAGATTCCTTAGCTGAGTTTTCTAGAAGCTAATCTCAATATGTCAATCTGTCATGTAGAAAACACCCCAAAACAATTTTTGTCCTCCTACCCCTTCCTATCAGCCTATGATGAGGAAAAACCCTAGTTGTTAAGCCCTATCTTGTTTCAGAAAAACAACCCTGTCCATAGCTATCATAGCTGAAAATTATCTACTGTCATTTACCCTTGTTTCTCATGCCATTCACGATCCAAAGGTTGACAAGGTGTCTGCAACCTTATCCCTGGTCATCTTGTCATTTGAAAATCTAATCATACCAAAGAAAACACTCAGAATATGTCAAGATCGCCCCTAAGTTAGATAGTGGTGTTTAAGGAGTTTTTCCTTGGCTAAGACATCCTAAGCCAAAAAGCCTCTGTTTAGTACCAGTCAGCCTTGAATTAGTTCCTATTCCACAAAACAAGTCCTGATCCATCCATAGGTCGTACACCACTAAGAAGTCATTCTGTCTCAGTTCAGAAGAATTTCAACAAAGATCCAAATTGAGAGAATACAAGCATGTTCACTGTCTAAAAAGAATATGCTTAGATCAGGCAAAATCTCCATAAGACACCAAAGGAGCTCTCCAAGGTTCAAAGTCATATCTTTTACATCTCTTCAGGGGTGTAATTGAATGATAAATAATATGAAAATAAGAGCAAAAGGACAAGTTCAAATAGGTCTCTCATTTTGAAGAGATTTCCATCAGTAAAGCAGATGGAGAGCTGTAAAGTAAAGAGCAGTAGGGGTATGATCTTAAAAATCCAAGAACTGCATGAAGAACAGAGATTATCTTCCAAGTCACATAAATAAAAAAGTCTAATGTAATATTGATCAACAGTGTTTCAGTATCTCCTCCAAAAGCAGTGTTGCATAAACTTTCCAAAGGCTATCATCATGTCAAGCATGAGAAGACAGCTGCTTCTTATGTCACTTTGAACCTGAGATGTGAAGATGACTCAAAGAGCTATTTCAAGGTACCCCTGAAAACACTTTCAAGGAAAAGTTGGCTCGATAATGTCCAAACAGCAACTACTATCCGTGTACCAATCACTTGTTCAAAACCCTAAAACCTCACAGTGATATGGTGCCAAGAAGAGACATAAGGTTGAAAGAGATGAGGTGTCATGACTATGGTGGAACCTCCTTCGAAAGAGCAGATGGTTAGAATCACAGTGATAACCTCCTTCATTAAAAGTAGATGGTTAGAAGCGCAGTGATAACCTCCTCCAATAAAGAGCAGATGGTTAGCAGCAAAATAATAGAACCTCCTTCATTTAAAAGCAGAGGGTTAGGGTGTTTTTAAGTAACTTCAGAAAGTAGTGTGAGCCACCTCCTCCAAAGATGAACAGTAGGTGCATTAGCAGAGTTTCAAATTATGTTTAAGAAAGTTTTCTATTGGAAATTCAAGGTTGAAATCAATGGGAAGCAAATGAAAGTTTATAGGTTGAAGTCTTGTGTTACATCATCAGCAAAGCAGATTCATTGTGGTGTTGAAAATCCTCTGTTTCTTCTGTTTATAAAGGCCTCTCTCAAAGTGTAAACTGAGGGTGGAATGTTTAACTAGAAGGCTATCACTTGAGGTTACAGTTCACATAGACCATCTTATCCAAAAGATAAGGCAGACATATGAGAAAACAAGCCTTGGTGAGTGCAAAGAATTTGTTTTTTTATTCCAAATCAAAGGATTAATTCAAGTCTCCAGTTTGAAGTGGCCATCTTCGAAAGAATAAAAAGGGCACCATGTGTGATAAAGAAAAACTATTTATAATTCTAAAAAGACCTCCTTCAAAGAGAGCAGTTAGGATTGGCAAACTTCAAACCATGGCCTCTTTCATAAAAGGGCATAGGGACAGCTCTCCAAGAGTTACATAGTAAATCAACTTATTCAAAGGGTAAAAAGGTGATAAACATGTTTCAATTTCAGTCAAAGAAACATCTCTTTCGCTTTACAAAAACAGAGGTTAAGGAGCGCCCAGGCAGTTTGCCAAACATAGGCCTCCTTCACAAATAAGCAGAGGGCCCACCATTGTTTGATGATATTCAAAATGACAAGTGGAAAAGGTCAAAACATAGCCTAAATTCCTCCTTCAAAATAAGCAAAAAGACGATACAAGCCATGAGTCGCGCCCAGGGCCAGTTTTGTTTCAAAATGAGTTTATGACCAAACAGAGATGAAATTGACAAAAGTGAGAGAGGTTTTTGTCCATTATAGATTCAATTCCGACACCGAGAAGGCATCCAAAAGTGGCCTGCAAACAGCACTATGCATTTCTGCACGAGGATTCACCATTTTTGACCAGTGTTGGGAAAGTCAATTTTTGAACAACAAAATGGACACCAAATGAAAAAAAGCAAGCATATTTGGAAAGTAGACTTCCATAGCTTTCCAACGAGCTATCTCGGGCCCAATTCCAACACAGGTAAGGCTTTCAAAATTGGTTGCAAAAGCGTGCGGCGCGCCTGAAAAATTGCACTGCGCGTCTGTAGGATTCTGCAATGCATTTTGACACACAGCGCGGCGTGCCTGTGTGATTGCGCGGCGCACCTGTGCAGCACCCCTAAATGGCCTAGTACACCTCCTGAACGTCGGCACCCAAGCCTTCAACTGCTTCCTCTGATCACTCAAACACTGTTAAGCCCTCCTTCCACCAGCCATACCTTTTTAAAACCTTTTTCTTGCATAATCAATCATGGGATTGTCATTTGGCCACCTCTACACGGCCCAACTTTGAACGGCCCGGGCCATGTCTGAATGGCCTGACGCCCAACCTAGTGTTACTCCTGAACAGCATGGCCCGTGTGTTTTTCGCCTTTTTCAAAGCCATCCAAACACATGAACAACCACTCTCACTTGCCTTATGCCCCCAATGCACTCAGCTTCCACTGTCTACCCTTGAGGTTGTAAAAAGCTGCCTCTAAACCTTTGTTTTCAATACCGCCCGGGTCACCCCTGAACGGCCCACCGCCCAGGCACCCGGGCCACCAGCAACACAGTTTGTCCAAGAGTGCTAAAATATTTCTCACACAGTGTTTTCATTTTCAAACACAGCAAGAAGCATTTTTTAAGATTTTTAAATGCCCCTCCACCAAAATCTTTGAAGAAAAATTGGACATCAAAATAAAAAAGACAGTGATAAAAGGGATGAGGACTTTACCAGTTTAAAAGAAGGTCTTTTTACTTTATGTAATATTCCTAATTAGCTATGGCTAATTGGAATATTAGATTTTGCTCAATTTTGCCGTCTATATTTTATTCATAATAAAAAGGTGAGTAAAGAAGAAATAACTCACTTTAGAAATAAAACTTCACTCCCTAGTAGCACAACATTGTAACTTAAGTGAGCCAAGGGGGCCAAGAGACCACGCAGAGAGGGGGCCCACGTAGACACATGGAGGGACTACGCAGGCCAAGAGGGAGCACGTGGCAACATTGGAGGAGGTGAGCTTTAGGGTTGAGAGGGGCTCACACTATATAGAGGGGGGAACCTCCTCATTTTGATCATTCGTTGTTGATGATATTGAGCTGGTCATTTCGACTTCTTGAGCACGCTGGCTGTTTAGCCTGTTTGCAGCACTGTTTAGTGCATTGAGTGTCTTCGATCGGAGATCTCGCCCTTAGCCTCGGGGGACTCCGAGTGCCTGCTCGAGCAAGGTAGTTTCTTTAGCATTTTGTGAGAGGATTGATGTTTGGGTTTTCTTGTGGAGCTGGGCATTCAGAGACTGCGTAGTCTTGAGAGGGAGGACGCAGTCCATTCTAGGGGAGCTCTGGATTGACTTTCTTGCAGGGGTTTTGAGCTTGGAGATTGAGCAAAGGATCAGCCTTTGCCTTTGGAAGGATTTTGGTGGAGTTTGAGGCTATATTTCAGTGGTTCCTATTCAGCCTCTACGCAGAGCCTTGGAGGACAGCGTAATTCCCCAAGGGGGTGATTTTCAGGGGTCAGCCATTTTAGATATGATTTCTGGGTTTTGTTGTGGTTGATGAGTAGAGGTGGATTCCAGATTTTCAGCTCATTCTGGTGAGGGAATCAGCCCCAAGTCATCAGTTCATTTCAGCAGTAGCAGCTACACGGCAGTTTTCCAGCAGCTGGGATGCAGTTCAGAGAGCAGCCATTTCTTGGATATTCTGAGAGTATTTCTTCACTTACCTTGAGCAAGTCTAGGTGTCATCACTCTGATCACCTATTGTACTTCATTATATTTCTCAGTATAATAAAATGGCTTAGAATTCTCTCTCTATATTTCTAGATGATTTGTCGTACATTCTATCTATGCTATTGTATATCTTCTTTACTGTTATCTTTATGTATTTTCGGGCATTCTAGTTCTATACCACTTGGTGTGTTTATCTCATACTCTTAGACAGAGTCTGGAAAGGGCCAGGTAGCCTCCAGATCTCACCCTCTTCTCAGAGGTGAAATATCTGGTAAATCCCCTCCCAGTCCCTCTCTGGCTGGAATTTGCTTGTGTTTTAGAGATATCCCCGAAACGAGATATTACAGTGGTATCAAAGCATAGTTCTGGCTCAGCCTGTGGAGCTAGCTGTCTATGACACTAGGGAAGAGGCCCTACATTTGTTATAAAGGCAAAAAGTACAGAGATCGTGAGCGTAGGTTGGAGAACACCTACGGAGAGGGAGACTGTGTTCAGGTGGTGGACACAGAACAGGAGGAGCCTATGATAGATGCAGAGCAAGAGGAGCCTGTGTTAGATTCAGAGTAGAGAGAGCCGATGGCAGATGATAGTGAGGCAAAACAGTTTGGGGAGGCACTCCTCAAATCAGTGCAGGATCTAGCGAGACAGATTGAGGTGATGGGTCAGAGATTCACTGCTGTGGAGGCTAGACAGCGTGAGACCCCTCGGGTTTTCCAGGTAGGTGAGGGATCGTGTACATCCCACCATTTGCCGGAGCATGGTGCTACTACTCAGCAGATAGCTTCACATGCACCTACACGCTCTACCATGCCCACTTTCTTGGGAGCAGACACGGGGGCAGGAGCCCAGCAGGAGGCAGAGCCCGGGCATATGGGTGATTATTTTGCAGAGTATTAGGCCTATGGGCAGGAGTTCAGGGATTCTCTCTCGTTCAAAGACTTTGTTCAGCTTCAGCGGGACAATAGACCTCGCGACCATCATAGAGGGCACCAGCGTTATCATGACAGAGATACCCACTGCATAGCTAGCAGATTCCACTTGCCTACGTTTGATGGTTCATCAACCAGTTCGGCAAAGTCTTGGGTGGAGAAGCTGGACATCTATTTCCAGCTTAACCAGATGTCGGAGATGGGGGCCATCAAGGTGGCGACATTACATTTGGATGGTGAGGCCCAGGACTGGTGGTTCCATGGGATGGTTACACTCAGACACTCTACAGTGACGACTTATGTCGAGTTCACCAGGAGGTTGATTGAGAGATTTGACCGAAGGGGTCCGAAACAACATTTTGTTGAGCTGACGAGGCTCAAGCAGACCGGGAGCCCAGAGACATACATTGCAGACTTCTTGCGGATTTCAGTGATGGTGCCAGATCTATCTGTGGCGCAGATGATCTATATGTTTGTTGAGGGGTTAGCAAAGCCACTTCGAGGTCTAGTCAAATCTACTAGACCAGCCACACTCCAGAATGCTATAAGCAGGACCCGGGATTTACAGGATGCATTGCCCAGGACTCGGACACCTTACCCCTAGAGACAGGGCTTCCAGCCCAAGGGGAAGGATGTGAGGATTCTGCCTCCAAAAGGGAATCTAGGACAGGCACAGATGGATGATGATGCCAGGAGGGAGCTGAAGAATAAGCGGTTGTGCTTTACTTGTCAGGAGTCGTGGGCACCAGGACATAGATGTACCGCTGGCAAAGCACATTTTATTGAGGTCTTCTCCAAGAGCAGCGGGGAAGAGGATGAGGAGGATGACGTGGAGGCAGGAGATAGTCATGCTGCGCAGGATCCTTTACCACCTCCACCTCGAGCAGCGGGTGGTGCGGCTTTTGCACCTATTGGAGGGGCCCTTGCAGCATTGCGAGGAGTTCCCAAGTATTTGACGTTGCGCGTATGGGGGACAGTACGTGGCCATCAAGTATCAGTTTTGGTTGATAGTGGGGCAACCCACAATTTCATCGATGCACAGATGGTTGAGCGGAGAGGTATCCAAACTGAGAGCTTCGATGGATTTTCAATTTTGGTCCCAGGAGATCAGACCATGGTGTGTGCTCGTTATGTACCAGAGTTATCAGTGACGATGGGCACCTATACACTGACTGATCACTTTTTCGTGGTCAACATTCCGGACACCAACATGGTACTAGGTGTTCAGTGGTTTATCACTCTAGGGAAGGTCATGACAGATTGGAAGGCCCTAGAGATGGAGTGGGATGATGAGAAGACAGGGAGGCATGAGAAGATACGGGGACATCACACCTATCCACTTCAGACTGTTTCATCTCATCGGATGGAGGCAGTCTTCCGAAAGGGAGACGTGGAGTGGGCAGTGGAGCTGCGTGCATCAGAGGCAGGGACTACAGGGCAGGCGGTGCACCCAGAGATACAGTCCATCCTTGATATATATGCCATAGTGTTTGGGGATATTCTGCCGGGACAGCCACCGGACGAGGGGTTTGAGCACACCATTGAGCTTGAGCAGGGCATACGGGCAGTGATTACTACCCCCTATAGGCATCCCAAAGCCTATCGGGATGAGATTGAGCAGGCCATCCAGGAGTTGCTGGCTCTTGGGCACATCCGGCCGAGCACAAGTCCTTTTGCTTCTTCCATGGTGTTGGTGAAGAAGAAGGAAGACACCTTGAGGATGTGTATTGACTACAGGGCCCTGAACAAGAAGATCCTGAAGAACAGGTACCCTATACCCAGGATCGATGAGTTGATGGATGAGTTGAGAGGAGCCCAATTCTTCTCAAAGATTGATTTGAGATCAGGGTACCATTAGATTCGCGTGAGGGAACAGGACATTCCCAAGACTGCCTTCAAGTGTCACTATGGGCACTTTGAGTTTTTGGTGATGCCCTTCGAGCTAACCAACGCACCAGCGACATTCCAGTCTTGCATGAATCACATCTTCCGCAGTCATTTGAGGAAGTTTGTGTTGGTGTTCTTTGATGATATCCTCATTTACAACAGGACTTGGGAGGAGCATCTCCAACATATTGAGGCAGTGTTGTGCATTTTGGAGGAGCAACAGTTCTATGCCAAGCTCTCCAAGTGTGAGTTTGGGTTGTCGGAGATGTTGTACTTGGGACATATCATAGGGGTGGACGGAGTGAGAGTCCACGAGGAGAAGATTAGGGCCATCAGAGATTGGTCGGAGCCGAGGAATGTGACAGAACTTCGGGGATTCATTGGCATTTGTACTTATTACAGGAAGTTCGTCAGGAGTTTCTCATAGCTTGCTGCACCCCTTACAGATTTGATGAAGAAGGGGGCATTCATTTGGTCAGATACAACGCAGCGAGCTTTTGACAGGCTCAAGGAAGTGATGAGCAGCTGCCCAGTGCTTGCATTACCGGATTTTACGCAGCCATTTGTTTTGGAGTGTGATGCGTCGGGAGAGGGGATCGGCGCAATATTGATGCAGGGAGGACACCTATAGCCTTTGAGAGTCGGAAGCTCCTTCCACACGAGAGGTTGTATTCCATATATGACAAGGAGATGTTGGCCATTATGCATGCATTGTCCAAATTCCGACAGTATTTAGTGGGTAACAGGTTCAGGGTGAGGACTGATCACAACAGCCTCAGGTTCTTTTTAGAGCAGAAGCAGCTACAGGAGAGGCAGCAGAAGTGGATCAGTAAGATCCAGGCATATGAATTTGACATTGAGTATGTCAAGGGTAAGAACAACATGGTAGCAGATGCCCTTTCACGTAGACCAACCACGTTGTCTCTTATGAGCTTGGATACGGATTGGAGGGCTTGACTTTTAGTAGAGTACTCCAAGGACAGATTTGCATGTGAGGTTCTGGATGGTCAGGTGGCGGATGAAAGGTACAGGGTGGTTGATGAGATCATCTACTACAGGGACCAGATCTTCTTGACTGAGGGATCTCAGCTCAAGAAGAAGATACTTCAGGCATCACATGATTCACCTTTGGCCAGCCATTAGGGGTTTACCAAAACCTACAGGGCCATTAGAGAGAGGTTCACATGGAAGGGCCTCAAGGAGGACATACTCCAGCACATCAGGGAGTGCGATGTTTGTCAGAGGAACAAGGGGGAGATGAGCCATCCCGCAGTGTAATATTCCTAATTAGCACCGCTAATTGGAATATTTGATTTTTGTATAGTTTTGCCGACTATAGTTAATTAATAAATAAAAGTGAGAAAAGGGGTCTAACTCACTTAAATAAAATAAAGTGTTTCCCTAGTAGAGGCAACGTTGTAACTTAAAGGGGAAGCCTTGGGGGTCCACACACACATGAGAGAGGCCTCACGTAAACTCATAAGGTAACTGCGCAGGTCAAGGAGGAACTCAAGGACGCAGTTAGGGTTTTGAGGGAGCTAGCACTATAAAAGGTGGGGGTTTCACTCCATTTGGCATTATTGATATGTTATTGATATTGAGAGCTAGACTTCTGTCTACTTCAGCACGCCGGTTGTTTAGTCGATCTGCAGCACTGTTTAGTGCGAACTGAGTGTCTCCGATCGGAGATCTCGCCCTTGGCTCCGGGGGACTTCGAGTGCCTGCTCGAGCAAGGTATTTCCTTCAGTTTCTGTAGGTGATTTGCAGTGGATTTTGGGTGGACGTTTGCAGAGAAGCAGCCCCTTGGAGTGACTGCGCAGTTCAGGAGAGAGGACGCAGTTTCAGCAGGGAGGACGCAGTCATTGTGGTGCAGCGCAGTTGTGTGGTGATTTGGTGGTGGTTTTCAGCGTTTTTCAGTCTTGGGAGATTGTTGTGTCAGCCGGAGGTTTTGCAGGAGGATTTAGGCCCTTTTCTCAGCGTGTTCCTTGAGCTTCTGCGCTGGTCCTGAAGGGACAGCGTTTTTCTAGGAGGGCGGTTTCTGGGGGTGATTTTCGGAGGTGGTCCATTTCGTCTATGATTTCTACGTTTTGTCTGGAGCAGTGAGTACAGGTGATCTGTAGATTTTTAGCTCATTCCGGCGAGGGGATCAGCCTCTAGTTCCAGTTCTTTCCGGGCTTGTTGATTGCTTCACTTCTTAAATTTGAACGATTTACATGTGTATGGGGTTTAGAGGTTCTTCACTTGCCTGGTGCAAGGATAGGTGCTCTTATTCTGATTATCCATTGTACCCATTTATATTCTCAGATTAATAAAATGGCTTAGCATTCCTGGCATTTCATGTGTACTTGCTTTATATTCTGTTTCCGGCATTTTTCTATATAGTTGTATGCTTGTATTGCTGCCTATTTCCCGTCGGGGATATTACAGTGGTATCAGAGCATAATTCTGGCTCAGCCTGTGGTCTATGACATCGGGAAAGAGATCGTACAGAGATTTTCTGGAATTTTTGAGCACTAGCAGTTGCAGTACCATAAACGCAATTGGAAAAAGGGCCAAAATATAAAGGGTCAAATTTTGAAGTTTGGAATTAGAAGAAACGTTTTCTGGGTTTTTCTAGGTTTTGGGCAAGGATCACCTTCCCAAATTCCTGGAATTTTCTGAGTAGTTTTCAGTGGGTAAATAGGAGGTCGAAGTTAAGCAGTAGTATGGTTTTAGAGCAGCAGTGCCATTTCATGGGGAGCCTGTAGACACATAGCAGAAAGAGCCGATGGCAGGCGATGATGATGAGATGAGATTTAGAGAAACGCTCCTCCATCACATACAGGAGATATCACAGAGGCTCACGGCCGTAGAGGTCGGACAGAGAGAACCCCCTAGGGTTTTCTAGGTAGGAGAGGGATCAGGCACATCCCACCATTTGCCGGAGCATGATGCCACTCAGCATATGGCATCACATTCACCCACACGTCCTACCATGCCCACTTTTCTGGATGAAGACATAGGGGCAGCAGTACAGCGAGAGATAGATCCGGCTCGGATGGTTGGCCTTTTTGCAGAGTACCAGGCTTACAGACAGGCGTTCATGGATTCTCTCACCTTCAGAGACTATCTCCAGGTCATGTATGGCATTAGATTCCGTGATCATCACCAGGGGCACAGGCACCACCGTGATGACCACCGCGCAGCTAGCAGATTTCATTTGCCCACATTTGATGGGTCATCCAGGCGCTCAGAGAAAGCTTGGGTGGAGAAGTTGGATACCTCTTTCCAGCTTGACCGAGTATCGAAGAGGAAAACCATTAAAATGGTTACCTCGCACTTGGAGGATGAGGGAACACAGGGTTGCAGGGAGTCCAAGGTTACACCTAGTGTGACACAGGATTCCCCCTCATTGGAGACCTCCTGGGCCATGACGGTTGATGTGGTAGCAGAGAAGGTAGAGCCTACCTCAGTAGAGCCATCCATTGAGGTGATGACCGGAGTCGTGTCCGATTCTTCAGGTGGTAGCAGCACACGACAGATGGGTGAGGCGTTAGGAGATATATCCACCTTCGATGAGGCACTAGCAGGTACAGAGGTATTGGATGATGGTCGCAGACATCGGTATCATCGGCTTCGGACGGACCTTCGAGTTTTGAGAGAGAAGGCCACGTCAGTACGGGAGGCCATTTTGTTGCAGGACCAGGAGCTAGAGGGTATGAGAGTGACTTGTGCCAAGTCGGCGGCCAAGTTGGTCCGCATTGGAAGCAGCTGAATTCACGATAGTACGATCAGAGGAGCACGTCTGGAGTGTCGAATCATTCCACATCGGTATGCATGGATGGGACTAGCGGTGTTGTTGGGTCATCTCTTTCCGTTGGAGAGAGAGAGGCAGAGCCACCTAGTCAGATCTCATTTGTTGACTTGGCTAGCGGTATGAGCCGATCAGAGTTGCACAGGGTACAACATCCACATGTTGAGGTTGGATGGAGAGAGATTTTGAGTTGGTACTCGGTGGAGCGGGCTATGGAGATGGTGATGGATCCGAGTGTAGCTCAGCAGGAGTTTCTATGCATGGGGATTACAGGAACCCCAGATTGGCATTGGGATCCAGGTGGGATCACCTATCATTTCCTAGGCAGGTTGGTTGCCTGTGTCTTGGAGGGTACAATTGGCCAAGCAGTAGAGCATGTGCATCCGCTAGGGGAGTTTGGGTCAGCTCCAGTGGCCAACCAGTTTATGGGCAGGCTCCCTAGGTTGTCTTGGCATGACACTCACACATGGGATCACGGGGTGGTCAACACACCTTGGCAGGAGCTTGTCGGAGGAGGTGGCATTGGCAGGCCACCAGATGGCGCCTTGTATGGGGCCAAGGATTCTTCACCTTTGTGTGGGGCACAGAGGACGCAGCAGAGCCGAGCAGTGGTGGTAACACTACTGACACTTAGGGAGATTCACTTCTCGGACCCCTTGAGGAGGATTTGGAGTGATGATCCTTTCATCGGCAGGTATAGTGATACGACGGTGGAGACGATGTTACCGATTGGTGGTAGTCGGACCTGTAGAGGCACAGCTCTAGGACATCACATCCAGGGATGTGTGGGAGCCTCTAGCATTGAGCGGTGGATTGCCGGTGGACATGGAGCAGCATGGTGGTGTACCATAGTGTGTGGGACTGCATTGTGGAGTAGGAGTATCCTACATCACATTGAGAGCATGCGGAGAGTGACCGATGCCTGGACACAGTCAGGGCACGAGACGGTACAGGGGGTTACAGCAGTAGCACATGGTATCCAGCAGCATACCGAGGTATGCCTCAGTGTGCAGTGGCATGTTGAGAAGTATATGGATGATCAGGGGTATGCGAGGGCACACGGTGCTACACAGCAGGGTCTTAGAGCATTGCTTCTAGAGAGACTCATGGACAGGGACATCGGGCCTACCGTTGGTAGTAGTTCACCCAGGATCGATGGAGAGACAAAGGAGCGATACTTGGCGGTATCTGTGGGGACTCACACACCTGACTCGCTTCGACATCACTCACAGGTACAGTTGATTATGTTTTTGACCTTTGGCACTTTGGGCGTGAGCAGCAGGGTACGTGAGGTTCACCCAAGATATTTGGATGACACTCAGTACACTAGGCGAGAGACTTCTCAGCAGTGGCACTGGGTTGGTGTGCTAGTTGACAGCCACAGGTTGGGGGATGAGATGATCCTTTGCAGAGGTGGTGCATCAGTCATCACTGAGCCTACGCTTGGGGAGCAGGTCATGAGGGAGACATGCATCATTTTTCCCTCGGGGCATGTCGAGATCATACATGAGCAGAGGATACGGGGTACAGCAGAGGTAGTATCCCAGTATGTGTCTGGGCTCCAGACACTGTATCGACACTTTGTCGAGAGGGTGGATGGCATGTTCGATGCAGATGAGATGACGGAGGTCGAACAGGAGGACATTCCTTCTGTATGCCAGGGTGAGGACTCCTTTTCACATGAGTCCATAGGATCAGTTGAGGTCGCTTCTGGGGAGCGAGGGCAATAATGCATGGATGGTGACAGTAGACCGGAGCTATATACTAGTGTCCAGGGTGAGCAGTCATGGGACTCCGCGAGAGATACTCTGGGTGGAGAGTCACTTGTGACAATTCAGCTAGAGCAGCAGGTGATGGAGCCTGAGTCGACAGAGGGGGACACTACTCACATCAGGCATGATATTCCTTTGAGAGAGAGCCAGATGGGCACTCACATCGAGTCTGTGGCGGATATGCAGCTAACCGCAAGGTCAGTCATTGAGGAGGAGCAGTCAGTTGCATTGACATCGAGTACCGTGACAGCAGCTACAGATCCATATCCTCTGGAGATGTTGGAGGTAGATGTGATAGTTTGGCAGTGGGAGATGATTACGGGTTGGCGGCAACCTTCCAGGCATGTTCCACATGCAGTTGTTGTTGCTACATCAGATGCTTCCTCCAGGATGGACTGGCGGGAGATCATGAGTTGGTACCCTCTTGATGGTACGGTACTCTTCATAGGGAGCACAGCGGAACCAGGGCCCTTAGACATAGTAGATGTTATAGGTCCCAGTTGGCGGGAGGGCACCGATTCTCATTACTTCAGGACTCCTTCCCAATGTCAGGAGAGCAGGATCAGCATTGGATTGAGTCAGGACGTGGATTGGAGAGAGGTGATGAGTTGGTATGCAGTTGGAGAGGCAGCATATGCAGTTACAGGTAAATCACAGCAGGAGCCCGGGAGCATTGATGCTTATTGGTGGTCTTCACCTCTTAGAGCATTAGTCATAGCCAGAGGCAGTGCACAGTCCGAGCCGTGGGACTTGGGCGATTATTGGCCACGGTGGCGATGGGATCCGGGAGGATTATTGGTTGGCTGGTACTGTGAGAGGTCACTTTGGGATCCTGGCGTTGAGATATCCCTTCATATCAGAGTGATGCAGGAGACAGAGAGGTTTCAGTGGGACCTAGGCACATTTTGCAGTATTGGTGGGGAGCATCAGCTAGAGAGTAGGCTTGTTCAAGCATTGCTTGAGGACAAGCAATTTTTGCCGGATGAGGATGCCACTTGGGAGAGCGAGCAGATTTTACAGCATCCATCACTTCAGTTGCTTGAGGACAAGCAACGTTTTGCTGGGGGAGACTGTAATATTCCTAATTAGCATTGCTAATTGGAATATTTCATTTTTGTTTAATTTTGCCGCTTTAGCTAAAAATAATAAATAAAGTGAGAAATAAGAGGGGTCATCTCACTTTATAAAATAAAGTGCTTTCCTAGTTGATTGACGTTGTAACTTAAAAGGGGTGGCCTTGGGGGTCCACACGTGTATGAGGGGAGGCCTCACGCTGACCCTAAGGTAACTGCGCAGACCAAGGAGGGTGAAGGACGCAGTTAAGGTTTTGGAGGGAGTTTAGCACTATAAAAGGTGGGGTTTCCACTCCATTTGGCATTATTGATATGTTATTGATATTGAGAGCTAGACTTCTGTCTACTTCAGCACGCCGGTTGTTTAGTCGGTCTGCAGCACTGTTTAGTGCGAACTGAGTGTCTCCGGTTGGAGATCTCACCCTTGGCTCCGGGGGACTTCGAGTGCCTGCTCGAGCAAGGTATTTCCTTCAGTTTCTGTAGGTGATTTGCAGTGGATTTTGGGTGGACGTTGCAGAGGCGCAGCCCCTTGGAGTGACTGCGCAGTTCAGGAGAGAGAGGACGCAGTTTCAGCAGGGAGGACGCAGTCATTGTGGTGCAGCGCAGTTGTGAGGTGATTTGGTGGTGGTTTTCAGCGTTATTCAGTCTTGGGAGATTGTTGTGTCAGCCGGAGGTTTTGCAGGAGGATTCAGGCCCTTTTCTCAGCGTGTTCCTTGAGCTTCTGCGCTGGTCCTGAAGGGACAACGTTTTTCTAGGAGGGTGGTTTCTGGGGGTGATTTTCGGAGGTGGTCCATTTTGTCTATGATTTCTGGTTTTTGTCCGGAGCAGCGAGTACAGGTGATCTATAGATTTTTAGCTCATTCCGGCGAGGGACTTGCCGGAGATGTCCCGCTTCTTTCCGTATTTGGGCCATCATAGCTTTCTTCCACATCAAAGGCCGTAGTAGCCATTTCCTGTTTCTGAGAGGGTACTTCACTTGCCTGGTGCAAGGATAGGTGCTCTTATTCTGATTATCCATTGTACCCATTTATATTCTCAGATTAATAAAATGGCTTAGCATTCCTGGCATTTCATGTGTACTTGCTTTATATTCTGTTTCCAGCATTTTTCTATATAGTTGTATGCTTGTATTGCTGCCTATTTCCCATCGGGGATATTACACGCAGGATTATTGCAGCCTCTTCCCATTCCGGAGAGGAAATGGGAGAGTATTTCAATGGACTTCATCACAGGGTTGCCCATGGTGCAGGGCAAGGATTGTATCTTTGTCGTCGTTGATCGACTGACAAAGTATGCACATTTTTTCGCCATATCCGCGCACCACACAGCAGCATAGGTGGCCAAGCTGTTCTTCAAAGAGGTTTTCAGGCTACATGGTCTTCCTAAGACCATCATCAGTGACAGGGACAGCCGCTTCATGGGCGGATTTTGGCAGGAGCTTTTCCGGTTGGTGGGGACGGAGTTGACACCGAGTACCAATTATCACCCACAGACGGATGGACAGACGGAGCTAGTTAACAAGTGGTTGGAGGGCTACTTGCGTAACTATGTCGGTGGACAGTAGCGAGCATGGCTAAAGTGGTTGCATCTGGGGGAGTACTGCTACAACACTACACATCACATGTCCATTGGTATGTCACCATTCTATGCTTTGTATGGGTATCATTCTTTATCTTTTGCTGATGTGATGTTTGGTGCTAGTAAGGCTCCAAGAGCCAAGATTTGGATCCAAGAGAGTCAGGATATTCTCTGAGCTCTCAAGGACAATATGGCTACAACGCAAAACTAGCAAAAGCTATATGCTGACAGGGGTCGGGTGGAGAGACAGTTTGAGATAGGGGACTTGGTCTACCTACGATTACAGCCATACCGATAGTCGTCACTAAAGCAGAAGGGAGCTAAAAATCTCAAGCCCTGCTTTTACGGGCCATACAAGGTGATACGCGGGATTGGACAGGTTGCATATGAGTTGGAGCTGCCCCAAGGCAGCAAGATTCATAACGTTTTTCATGTATCATGCCTGAAGAAGGCACTGGGGGCAGCAGGTGACAGTGACAGATGAGCTACCACCCACGGATGATGAGGGGCATTTGGTGTTGCAGCCAGAGGCTATTATTGATACCCAGGAGAGGCAGCTATGGAGCAGGACAGTCCGAGAGTTCTTGGTGAGGTGGAAGAATTTGCCAGATGAGGATGCCACTTGGGAGAGTGAGAAAATTTTGGAACATCCATCACTTCAGTTACTTGAGGACAAGCAACATTTTGCCGGGGGAGACTGTAATATTCCTAATTAGCTATGGCTAATTGGAATATTAGATTTTGCTCAATTTTTCCGTCTATAGTTTATTCATAAATAAAAAGGTGAGTAAAGAAAACATAAGTCACTTTAGAAATAAAAGTTCACTCCCTAGTAGCACAACCTTGTAACTTAAGTGAGCCAAGGGGGGCAAGAGACCACGCAGAGAGGGGGCCCACGTAGACACATGGAGGGACTGTGCAAGCCAAGAGGGAGCACGTGGCAACGTTGGAGGTGAGCCTTAGGGTTGAGAGGGGCTCACACTATATAGAGGGGGGAACCTCCTCATTTTGATCATTCTTTGTTGATGATATTGAGCTGGTCGTTTCGACTTCTTGAGCACGCTCGTTGTTTAGCCTGTCTGCAGCACTGTTTAGTGCGTTGAGTGTCTCCGATTGGAGATCTCACCCTTAGCTCCGGGGGACTTCGAGTGCCTGCTCCGGCAAGGTAGTTTCCTTAGCATTTTGTGAGAGGATTGATGTTTGGGTTTTCTTGTGGAGCTGGGCATTCAAAGATTGCGCAGTCTTGAGAGGGAGGACGCAATCCATTCTAGGGGAGCTCTGGATTGACTTTCTTGTAAGGGTTTTGAGCTTGGAGATTGAGCCAAGGATCAGCCTTAGCCTTTGGAAGGATTTTGGTGGAGTTTGAGGCTGTATTTCAGTGGTTCCTATTCAGCCTCTGCGCAGAGCCTTGGAGGATAGGGTAATTCCCCAAGGGGGTGATTTTCGAGGGTCAGCCATTTCAGATATGATTTCTGGGTTTTGCTGTGGTTGATGAGTAGAGGTGGATTCCAGATTTTCAGCTCATTCCGGCGAGATGATCAGCCCCAAGTAATCAGTTCATTTCAACAGTAGCAGCTACACAGCAGTTTTCCAGCAGCTGGGACGCAGTCCAGAGAGCAGCCATTTCTTGGATATTCTAAGAGTATTTCTTCATTTGCCTTGAGCAAGTCTAGGTGCCATCACTCTGATCACCTATTGTACTTCATTATATTTCTCAATATAATAAAATGGCTTAGCATTCTCTCTCTATATTTCTGGATGATTTGTCGTACATTCTATCTATGCTATTGTATATCTGCTTTACTGTTATCTTTATGTATTTTCGGGCATTCTAGTTCTATACCACTTGGTGTGTTTATCTCATACTCTTAGACAGAGTCTGGAAAGGGCCAGGTAGCATCCAGATTTCACCCTCTTCTCAGAGGTGAGATATCTAGTAAACGCCCTCCCGGTCCCTCTCTGGTTGGAGTTTGCTTGTGTTTTAGAGATATCCCCGAAACGAGATATTACACTTTAAATAGTAACGGACAGAAACAGAGAAAGAGAGGAGGATTAATGACCCAATTTGAAAGAGTTTTGTGCTGTGAATAGCTAAAATTTCACACAGTCTCTACAAAACAAAACAGAGTTTATATAAAGGGTTTTTAGTTAGCTTAATGAAGGTCTTTTTGTGTTATGAAAATTTAAGGTTTGGCACAATCTCTAGAAGGAAAAGCAGAGTTTTGCAAAAGTCTCAAATCAGTTTAAAGAGGCATCTTGATAGTGGTTTCAAAGAGCACTTTGTTTGCTAAAACCATAGAGAAAACATTGATTAAAACAAAGAGAGCCATCATTTCAAATTGAAGGTTTGAACTACATAAAATAGGGAGTCATTTTTGAAAGACTATTACCTTGTGAAAGTCTAAAAGTTGTGCTGTGAATAGTTGAAGATTTACACAGCCTCTAAAGGGAAAAACAGAAATTGAAGGAAGAAAGTTATTATCTAGAGGCTTGTTGAAAGTTTATAAGATGTTTGGAGGCAGTTAAAGGGAAAGCACAGCTTGCTTTCTCAAGCATATCATGTTTATTAAAGAGGAAAGTCAGTGTGTCATTTAAGGAGGTCTTCTTACTATGATTACAAAGGATAGAAGCAGTTAAATGGAGGAAATTCAGCGTGTTATTTTAAGAGAGTTTTCTTTCTTTGAATAATTAAGGATTCACACAATCTCTAAAAAAACAAAACAAAGTTTGTAGAGGGTCTCATAATCAGCTTGAAGGTGTATTTTAAAACAGTGTTTTCAATGAGCATCTTTTGCTTCAAATAACCACAGAAGATCACTAATTTCAAAGAAGAAGTGTTTGCCAAGGAAGATAGTAATTGGGAGGAAGAGTGTTATCAGTTTGAAAGGGGTTTTGTTCAGTCTTTTAATAACAGTGACTTCATAAAAACAGTGTTTGAGGGGAAGAGTCTTTATGCCAAAAACAAAAGGAGACTTCTCTTAAAAAAACCACAAACATATCTTGTTAAAAGGCTTCTTTGCTCAAACATAGTGCTGAAGAAGTAAGTTTGCTTTCACTTATCAAAAACATGTTTGACAACTAAGGACAAACTTAGTCTTGCAAAGAGGAAAAGGTGTTTTTGGTTGAAAACCATTTTTCAGTGACCATATGAATCAGTTTGCTTTGGTAAGCCAGTAAAGAGTATCAGAACCACAAATGCCTCCAAGGAAAAGCAAAGTAATGGGCAGCAAGGTAGTGATGAAGAGGAACATAATCGCAGCCTACACAGCAGCTAGCACGAGGGTGATGAAGTACAAAACATTGAAGGGAAAGAGCATGACAGTCATGAAGAAATCAGTGACAAGGACAAACAAGGCAGCCCCCCAGCAAGCAATGATGAGGGCAAGCAAACACAAAGCATAGAGTATGAAGGGCGCTCTCCAAAGCATGTGCTAGCTGCCTCTCCTAGGCAAGGGGCCATAACTTCTTCGCCAAAGCTAAAATGCCAAACAATAAGGAAGAAAACCAAGAAAAACTCAAAATTACCCAAAGAGGGCACCCGATGAGAAAAAGTGGAAAAGACACATCTAGACTTGGAATTTTGGCTCGAGCTTCTAGACATGTTTCTAAACACCCTTAAGGGGTTTGCTCACCAAAATCCAACAAATTTTGACATGTTCTTGTTTTTTGACATTTTTGGGCCTAATTGCATAAAATCATGGGCGCCGCCATTTTTATTTGGAGCATCCTCAGCTGTTGAGAGTGGTACCATTGGATGCATTAAATTCAGGGGCATCTACTTAGAAAATTTCAGATCAACTGAAGATGTTTTGGTCCCCCAAAGAGGCAAAAAACACTCACTTTTTCGACACTCTGCCCCACATATCAGCAAAGGCCATTTTTTTTGTTTTTTCCACTCAGTTCAGTTTTTTATACACTTCCAGTGATCAGCTTGGGGAAAACCAAGTATTTTCATAAACTAGACATCTAGGGCTTTCCAACGAGCTATCACAGGCCTCGTTTTGACATCGGGAGGTCCTTCAAAAGTTGCCCACAAGATATGGAATTTTCTGCTGCTATATTTCTGAAGCATTTTTGTAAAAAATGCAGTTTTCTGAAGTGGCTTTTTCAAATGTGCGTTTAACCTTTTTTGGCCATTATCAGTTGGAAAAAGTCAATTTAATTTCCTTTTTTAGCATTTTTAAGATATTTTGTGCCTTGGGCTTTGCAAAGCCTCAAGGACAAAATTAGATATTTGTATTAAGCCAATGGGCTTGCTAGTTGCTCTAGGAAGTTTTCCTTCTCTTTGGCCTATTTATTCCAAGAGATTTCATTGTAAATGAAGCTGAACTTGATGTTATAGAGCAATACATGGTTATACAAGCTTGGAAGAAATACTTTATCTCATGCATTGGATAGTTTCTTGAGTGTTTTGGATGGTGAAAGATGACTGTTGTAGGATTCCTTGACTTGTTAAAATGGTATAGTTTTCCTTCTCTATTATGTTTCCTTAGTTATCATACATATTTTCATGTTTATTGCTTGTTATAGGACAGAAAAGAATATATTTGAGACATGCCCATGGAAGCACCTCAAATTTCCTGATTCATTACAGCTTCTATGTTTGTCTTCTTTCTTAGTTATGTCAAATGAATTCTTAAATGCTCTTTGATACCCTAAGAACTTGTTCTCAGTTGCATTAATGGTTATTATGTATGCTAATTAGTATGATTCACGGTATGCCCTGTTTACTCCTTAGTTAACCAAAACCCCATTACTAAAACCTTTCTCTGAATGTTTGATTGTCCTAGTTGAACCAAAGAGGTCTTGTATCGATCTCGCCCTTTGCCTATACTCTGCAATCTTAGTTCAAAGTTCCCGATAGCTCAAAATATGATGTCTAGGAGTTCCCTCTTCGTAGATTGAGTTATTTGTTTATCTTGTTTGTTTTTCCCCAAAGTCTGATGGCAATTTTCCTAATGTTAGATGGTCCTATACCTCTATGTACCGCCTGAATGTTATTTTACGCATCTATCAGTTTGAAGTTATATTTATCGTGATTAATGGTTATGCCTTACCACATGAATGTCTGTTGTAAAACTATCTATGTTTAAACTCTTTGTCCTTCACAAAACCTAGTGTCCATTCCATTTCACTCCACCTAAAGAATCCATTTTTACCTTGACCAAATCAGCCCTTCAATATACCTTGCCCACCATCTGAGGCTTTCTCGACCTTTTCGACCCCATAGCCCAGTTGATCTAACAATATTTTTATCTATTTAAAACTTTAATCAGTTCCTCCCTCAAAAACCTAAAAACAAACTAAAAACCTACTTAAAAACTAGCCTAAAATCAAAAAGATAAAAAGCAAACAAATATACATCCCTTGCACAAATAGAGAGAGCCCTCTCTGAGTCCAGGAAAGCTAGGTCCTTGGGCTCCAAAGTTGGTTTGATGTTACCCTCTCACTTGGCTTGCCAATCTGCCAAATCACGGGACCCTAACAGAAGGGATGTGTTATTATCTGCATCCCTAAAAGAATGGATGATTGCAAGAGCATGTAAACCTTGTTTTGAGGGAGCTCCTTTTGGTTGAACGACATTGGAAAATTGCCTCTAGTTCGTCCTAAACTGTTTGGAAGAATGTTTGGCTACAATGCACTAAATACATGACAAAAATACACAGCATGAGCCCCAACATAATTCTTTTTCATTCTCGGGTAAAGAGGCCAACACCTTAAAGGTGTTGCATGTTTTGTTCTCATCGCCATTCTTTATGCAGATAAAAGCGGAAAGAGGCATTACAGTGGGGAGAACCATGTAAAGGAATGGATATTTTTGGGGATAAGTAGAGGTTCCCGTATTGGGTTGAAATTGACACTGGCCATGAATTTTCATAAATTCCTAGAAGGAGTCTTGACGAGAAACAAGGAAACACATGATGGTAGAGAAGGGAATCACGTTCTTCGAAGGTACGGGCAGATTTAGGCATGCCCTGAAGACCAACAAAGGTTAATCATGTAATGCGGGAGGCAGTCATAAACCGGAGAAAGCACTTAAATAACGAGCATCAATGTTTGTCTTCGAAGATCTCTGAGAATGATTTGGACTAATGATACCATTTACAAACTGCACACGCAACATTTCAACGTGCAAAACAAGACCACACAAGGGTCTAGATTTACTATTTGTTAAAACCACTTGTGGCTAATTACATGTGTTTCCAACATCAATCCTATTTCAAGTAAATGTGATCCCTGTTAATTGTTTACAGGTAGAAGCCGGTGACTTGCATGGCAAGAGCTGGGGTTTGCTTTGGCGCGGAAGGTGGATCCTTACAAGATTCCCAAGAACCTCACTTTAAGCTCAAAGGGACCCAGTCACCTACACAGAACTGTTATGCAAGAAAAGGCATCTTGCTGTGAAATCTAGAGATCACCAAAAGAAAAATGCAGAAGGGACAAAACTCCTGTCATAGGTCACAGAGGACTCCAGGTCGCAAGTTGCAGATGGATTCAAGTCACAGGTCGCAGATTGGTCAAGGTCGCAGGTCGCATATAACCCTAGGTCGCAGGTTGCAAATGGCCCAGGTCGCAAGTCACAGATTGGTCAAGGTCGCAAGTCGCATATAACCCTAGGTCACAGGTCGCAAGTCACTGATGGATTCAGGTCGCAGGTCGCACATAACCCTGGGTCGCAGGTCGCAAATGGCCCAAGTCGCAAGCCAGCCCAGCAGTCGAGAAGACTAAGAGTCAAGGGCAACTCAAAAGTCATCTCAGCCTATATGTACAACTTTGAGAAAGAGTACAAAGGACTTTTTAGCTCAGCAATTGAAGCTAGTATGAGAGAAGAATTGGTGCTTGAGAGATAAAGGCACTCAGCTCTTGGTATCAAGTAGAGATAGAGATAGCGAGGCTAGGGTTTTTGTATCATTCATTGAGATGAATAGCCCATGTTCCACTATTGGGTTTTGATGAGTTGTAAACATGTATTTGACGTTGCAGCAGCATTAATAATATATTCTCTTTTTGGCACTGATTCACGTACTTGTTTGTGGTGATAGTACTAGCTGTCTAATATTTCACTATGTTGTGTGGATGCTTTCATGCATACAATTGATTATGAACTAATTCACAGTGGTTGCATGTATGTTTGCTCTTGAATCAATGTTTATTTGTTCCTTGCCACGTCGGTGATCTATTATGAACTACTTTGCAGTTAACTTCTGGCATGTTTTCTTTAATGTATGTTTGACTGGTTTTTCGGCTCACTGATCCCATTCACGGCATACACCCCTTTATTTTGCTGCTTAGACTTGCTTGTATCTTTGTTTATGGTTCGTTAATCTTGGGCTGATTTTGCTTCATTGATTGGTCATTTCACCTTTGCCTCTGCTCCATCATCTTCTCATCCGACAACCAAGAGTGGAAACACTTATGGCGACAGCCGGGCCCACATACCGGATGGGGCTCCTATCCCAAACGGTGTGAGGTCTAATTGGGACCTTTCACCAGGGAGACCCCCTTGTTGTCGGCAGTACAATTTTTCCCGTCAACGGAACTATGAAAGGGTAATGGTACTGGAGCTAGGTTGCTCTTTCTTCGGATCTTTCCTCAACTCCTTTATTGGGTCTAATCCTTCTTGCTAGAACCACCATGTGGGGGGCATATTGTGATAGATATCAACGATTTTCTCTTCCAGCTTCATGCTTCGCTCTTTTTATAGCTCTTGAGGGTTTTTGTGAATAGATTCATCTGTCATGGTTAGTTTGTGACTCTTTTCTTAAGCCAATACTTGGATCTTGCAATATATTCCCCAAATGCTCCATAGAAAAATTATTTTGATACTGATATGATCTGTGAACTATCGTGGATATTCCTTTGGAACAGTTCATCACAACATATCTTATAATATTCTAAAATCTTAGATTTTATGCAAGTTATTTCCTTAGATCCCAAATTATTTATTTACTAGCTTTGCTCAAATGTATAAAATCATTGAAATAAGAAATGGAAAGAATAGGCACATAAAAACACCATCCACACAAATGAACATAATATTTATCCTTGGAAATCCAATACCTAAGAAAACCCAACTAGAAGGTGAGGCCTATCCTCATTTCTCTTTGCTTCAATTATGAAAATGCACATACAAAGCAGTGGATAGTCCTATGGAGTTAACTTTAGGCTTGAATGACTGCTACAAAATCCTCTCCTTTGTTATGATCTTAAAATACCACTCCTATATGTTTTGCTTAGTGATGGAACAAGTACAGTGCAAAAGAATTAAACCCGTTTTCCTCTTAGCAACACAATATTTAGCATACCTCGATATCCATCTAAAATTAGGGGTTTGCATTTTTCAAAGCTCAATGTGATAAGGTTTTGCTCCTTCTAGAATTTTCTTGAAAAAACTTGTGTGTGAGTAACAAGGGTCGATGTGGCATCTACTTGTACCATGGTGGTCAACTAGGTAGGTCAACTTGCGAGAGGCATAATTTCAGCATATGAGCTTCGATTGAGGTGAAATTTGGACCACTGGAAAGATATCCGAGTCTAGAAAAACATCATGGGGATGCAAATTATACTCACGCAGTTTTGACCCCCAAAAATTTATTTGATGCCTCAAAATGGCTCAAGAAGGTTTTAGACCCCAGTTTTCCCTACTAAGAGCTGCCACTACAATGGGTTGTGCAAGCCAAATTTTCCAATATTTCCACCCAAAAAGTACTGATATAGATGACAAATTATATGATGATCTTATCTAGATTAACTTCCCTCAACAATCAATCTCAAGGATGACATTTGACTACTTGTTTCCTTGTTCTTCCTTATAATAGGCATTAAACTTGGACTCTTGCCCGTAAAGATGGTCAAACTATCAAAGTGAAATATGGGCGATGCCTTCATCTGCCTCATGAGCTCTTCGTCCAAACCAACCTCGAGGTCATTCATTGGAACAATGGTGAAACTCAGTCTTCCACTCCAATCCCTAAGCTTCAAAAGAATCTCATTAGATTGTGACAATGACCATTTTTATGCTTGATGTGGAGAAGATAGAAGAAAACTATCTTGTAGATTTGTGTCAAGGACTTGCCGGTGTGTTGTACTCGCTTGTTTGTGGATCCTTGGAGATGGAACTAGAATTTTTTGAGAGAGATTTTTTAGGAGAGGATGATGGCTAGGGTTTGTTATTTTGGTGGATACCCTAGCAAGAGTTTGTAGTTCTTGATTGTACCAAGTTCTTCAATTTCTGTGTACTTGCATATTTGAATTTCAACTTATGTTATTTTCACAGATTTTGGTATTGATTATTCATGTTGATTTGATATAACATAGAACAAAGTTTGTTAAGTAATTTCACAAACATATAGAAGCTAAAATGTCAAATTTACTGCTATAATTATTTTTTATAATAAATTCATAGAACTTTGCAATGTACATTGTACAATGAGTTTAATGTAAAGTTAAAATGAATCTCACAAGACCTCAAAGACAGGTAGAAGTCATTAAATTTTATTTGCATTGAATTATTATCTTGAGAGTTCGGATGTATTTTACAAAACTTTTACAGAGCGTGAAAACTGAACCGTCATTCAATTTTATCCGGAGAGGCGGCAGGTTTGTCAAATTCCAAGCCTGCTCTTAGGTGTTTCAAAGAGATGAATATGGTATATATTAACAAATTTGGTAGCTATTAAAGAGGGAGGGAAAATGGTTATAAACAATGTTTAGAGTAGTGAGAGAGCTTTATATCTTAATTATTGTAAGGTCAAAGGATCAAAGAGATTGAATCATGAACCACATATTCAAAGTACCATCTTGCTATCTTCCTTTTAGAATGTGGTACTAGAACTGGAAGATCGTATGAAGAAATAAGAAAAAACTGAACAACCTAATTTTTTTGCCGGATGACAACTGAAAAAACGATTATAGATACAGAACAAGAATTTGAACCATGCCCACAACGCAAATGCTGATATTCACAAATAAGCAACAACTGAACAAACCAATTTTTTTCCACGGGACAACTGAACAAATTAAACACTAAAGCAATAATTTGAACCAGGCCCGACAAGGAAAGCAAGAAAGAGTGGAAATTCGTACGTGTATTCCCAGAAGCCGTAAAAGTAACTCTGATTGCCAATTAATTATGTATAAAAAATGCAAGGAAGTTCCAAATGACTCTCTAGGCACAGCTAAAATAATATAGGACGAAGGCTGAGGAGAAGCAGCATAGTGATATAAATCTGTCAAAGAGAAGGATTTTGTCTTTCCTTATCAATATTTATAAAATCCCAAAAACCTGTCTGAGAAGTCAGACACTACAGGAATATACTGGGGCCTCCAACCATTTTAAGAAAAATGGAGCAGTGATCATAATCTGCTATCATGGAGCATTCTGTTTATAAAATAATCACCTGCAGACAATTATTCTGAGCACAATATAAAGTCTCATTTTTTTGGAAACATGGATAAGAAGCTCAAATTGTAAGCATTCACACATGACCATTCTCCAACTATGAAACCAATAGAGAGTAAGCATGCTTCCCGAGCAAGTCATTTTTGTATTGCATTAGTTATATGCAACTTTAAATAGAGACATTGCATACCAGCATAAAAGCAGAAAACCATAAAATGAAATGACATGGTGTTCACATCATTGTTCCAGATATCAAGCTGTAGCTTAAATTATAAACCAGCAAAAATAAAACTGTTTTGGTTGTGTGTATGTTAGAAAAATGCTGTGGATTGCCAGGTCCAAGTGAAGAGGGCTGGAAAAGAAAATGAACGATGTGATATTATTTTCCATGGGGTTTGTCAAAGATGCTATCCAAGTTAGCTGCCCTTTGTCTTGAACTTGATTAGCACTGTTTTATGTAAAAGGCCTGTTCTTCTTGAGAGCTGTTCAGAACATAAAGAAAATTTCCACCAGAAAGAACCCGTAAGTTATTGGCAAACGTCTCTGCATTCTATTGGGTCAAGTGGCTTTGGTAGACAGTCAGAGATGTCACTATCAGTTGACAGACCCTTCAGCTTTTGCTAATCTGTTTGTCAGCGCCACAAATGATAACCAAGTCTTATGCATCTGAACTATCTGTTGACAGACACACAATTCTAATCATTACAAGAAT
This sequence comes from Pinus albicaulis, assembly GCA_034641835.2. NCBI lineage: Eukaryota > Viridiplantae > Streptophyta > Pinopsida > Pinales > Pinaceae > Pinus > Pinus albicaulis. The sequence goes on along the minus strand of CM076578.1, from coordinate 1,774,554,375 downwards.
CACAAGGATGGATCTTCAACAGTTAAGCCTTTTATAACTTTTCCTTTTTCAATAAAGATACATATAATTATAAAGAAAAACTTGCATCCGTGTGAATGTACTTTTAACTTCTAGACTTGATCTCATTAGATTCCAATCTCAAACTCCTCTGTCTACATGTACAACTGATTGTCAAAAAAGTCTAACAACCTGAATAGTAGAAAAAATGTTTTCGGATAATCACATTGTTAGGATTAGGTCGATGTTTCGAACCAGCTAATGTGGTTCATCCTCAGGACAAGGTTTGAACCTTGTCCTGAGGATGAACCACATTAGCTGGTTCGAAACGTCGACCTAATCCTAATAATGTGATTATCCAAAAGCATTTTTTCTACATTATGGATCACAAAAGTCTTAGATCTAACCTGAATAGTATGAATTATCTGATTTAAAGGAAAGTATTCCAAATCTAGGGAAACGCATAAGTAGCCAAATAACAATATAAGAATTTCAAACCATGGTATATTCTACTAGAGTGTAACTAAAAAGAATTTAATTTGGCTGCCCATGTTATATAACAAATTCTGAAACTTATTCCTGTACAAAAACTAATAGTAACAATGAAGGAATGCGTACAGCTGAAAACAAAAAATGAACAAAGATCAAAATACAAACCTAATATGGGGTGAACCCACATAGGTGAAGTTTAAACCATAGACCATGTACTAGAGACAAACTCTATAGGGAGAAACATCCATGTAACAAAAAGAGTTGAGTACTTGTGAGCAGAAAGACTATGGCCGACATCCGAATTAGAGGAGCTGCCAACATCCTTGTCAACCATTGTGAAAGTGCCAATGCTTAACCTAATAATGTCCTCCAAAGAATGATTGGGGCTAAGAAGGCCTGACTATGCTATCCCAGGGGACCATCAGGAACTCTTTGTATGAGTTGTGTGGGAGCGCGCATGTCCCCCCATCCACTGCGCTTCACTCCAAAACCGTACTTCAAGAGGAGGCACTCTCGAACACCTACTTCTAGGTCACTTCCTCCCAAGAGCAATTTTTGGGAGCATGCTCTATAGGGTTTTGGGATGCTCCCTACTATTGAAAATTGTAACTAGGTTCGGTCTTCATTTAAGATGTTGAAGTCATTATGAAATGTACTTGACAAAAGAATAAATAAAATAATTTTTATTATTGTAACAATGACTTATTAAAGCATGGGTTTCATGCTTGGGTCATCATTATACTAGTCAAAGTCCCCATTGTGGACTCCTAGGATTAATATTAAGTTTATATAGAGTCATTGTAGATTCAAAGAGGCCCTTCTTGGGCTTTTGAATCATGTAAAAAGGTTAAGAATTGAGTTAAATATGATTTATGTATCCTCCCCACAAAGTCAGCCTAGAAGAGATCAAGTCAGCCTAAGGACACCTATTCGACCCACAAGAAGCCTATAAATACAAGCTAATCGAAGTCATTTGGAGCATCATCTCTCAAGCTAGTTCGATATCTCAAGAGTAGCTGGAGAAGTTCGAAGTCTGTTGCCAGGAAGCCGAAAGACGTGCGAGTTTGGGGAAGTCTAAGGAGAAGAAGAAAATCGAACTTTTGGTGCCTCTCTCTCTTTGTTTCATGCCCTAGATTGGGAGATCGAAGTCTTCCAAGTTTCGCTGATGCCAAAAGCTGCTTGATGCCGGAAACTGCTGCCTAGTCGAAGTTGCTGGAAAGGGGTCATAGATTTGGAAGGCTGACTTGGTGTGGAGGGAAGGTATGGTATATGTCTACGACGAAGAGTCTCAAAGAATACTATTGAAAGGAATAATTGTCTTGATTGGGTTTTCCCCTTGAGGGGGGTTTTTTCCCTAGCATAGTGCCTACATCTTGTGTCTCTTGTTTTGTGATCTTCATACACACATAATATGGTGATTTCTTGATGAAAGACAAGATAATAAAATAGTAAAAGAAGCCAACACACTCACAAGTAATTATCAAGATCGGAGAACCCTAATATAACTACTTTGATTTTCCAACAGGTATCAGAGCTAAAGTCAAGAAGAATTGAAGATCACTTTGTTGGCATGGATTCTCCCTCTTTGATGGACTACATGAGAATGAGTATCAACACTCTTGGAAGCTTGATCAAGAAGGTCATTTATTACTTATTCAACAAGATCAAAAGTTAAGGATTCTTGGTTGCTCTTACAGGTTCTCTTAATGATGGCAATGCATGGATCATTAATAGTGGAGCATCGAAACACATGACAGGAGAAAGTAAACAAATTCATACACTATCAAGGGAGCCATCTTATCATGCAGTAGAATTGGGTGACAACAAAAGTTGTGTTGTTAAAGGCCTGGGATCAACATCATTGAAGCTAGATAATGGATCGAAGTTGCACCTCAACAACATCCTATATGTTCCAAGTTCGAAAAAGAATTTTCTTTTTACTTCTTTTTTAGAAGACAAAGGGGAAAGAATTGCTTTTGTCAATGGAAAAGTATTGGTTTGGGGAAAAGACTCTAGCATTGATAAAGCTAGGGTTATTGGAGTTCATGTAGGAAGTCTTTATAGAGTCATTACACCATCTTCTCAAGCTTTGGTTCATATGGAAATAAGTCCGATTGAACTATGGCATAGGAGGTACAGTCATCTACATTATAAGGTCATCCCTACTCTTAGTCAACTAGTTCATGGTATTCTTAATATGAAGTTGGATCATGAAGGTGTGTGCAAGGGATGTTCTTTGTGAAAACATACAAGAAAGCCATTTCACAATAGTGAAACTAGGTATAAAGAGAAATTAGACCTCATCCATTCCGATGTGTGTGGGCCCATGTCTGACAAATCACTTTGAGGTCATCTCTACTATGTGACATTTATTGATGACCATTCTAGAAAGACATGGCTCTATCTTCTCAAAACTAAAGATGAAGTATTTGATAAGTTCAAGGAGTTTAGGGCTGAAGTGGAAACCCTAACTGAAAGAAAGTTAAAAACTCTGAGATCTGATAATGATGGCGAATACACTTCTAAGGAATTGATTGCATATTGTAAAGAAGCAGGTATTAAGAGGGAGCTCATTGTTCCCTATTATCCCAAACAAAATGGATTGGCTAAAAAAAAGAATAGGTCAATTGAAGAAGGCATTCGAACTATGCTCCTTGATCAAGATCTATCGAAGTTCTTATGGGGAGAAGCAACAATGACAACTGTATACATTCAAAATAGAAGTCCTCATAAGAGTCTTGATAATACAACACTCAAAGAAGCATTCATAGGAAAGAATCCAATTGTGGATCATCTCCGAATCTTTGGAAGTCCAACATATATCCATGTTCTGAAAGACAAGCGAAAGAAGTTGAACTCTACAAGTATGAAAGGAATATTTGTTGGATATAGTCTCTCTTCAAAAGCATATAGAATCTACATCAAGGAAGGATGATATATTGAAGTAAGTAGGGATGTCATATTTGATGAGAATCAAGCATACAAGAAATCAAAGGATATTCCTATTGATTCTGATGACGAAGAAGTTCCTATATTTGAAGAAGAAGAAGTTCATCATGAAAACTCTACTACAAATCTAGAAGAAGAAGGACCCAGTGAGCCTATTCAATTGGTGGTCATCCCAACCACAAGGAAGAGGCCAAATTGGTTGAAAGCTACATTAGAAGATGCTGAAGGACATGAAGCTGTAGGAACCTTCGGGAAAAGAAATAAATCTAAAAGATATTCTGGTTATGTTGCATGTATGACAAAATTGATAGAAGTCAAACCATCTACATTCAAAGAAGATGCGCATCAAGAGGTTTGGAAGAAAGAAATGCAGGAAGAATATATATCCATCATGAAGAATGGGGTTTGGGAAATCATTCCTAGACCTAATGACAAATAGGTTGTCACATCTAAATGGATCTATAAGATCAAACATGCAGTTGATGGAAGTATAGACACGTATAAAGAAATATTTGTTGCAAGGGGTTTCTCTCAAAAGGAAGGCATTGATTAAGAAGAAACCTTTGCACCTACAGCAAGGTACATTACTATTAGATCGTTGGTTTCATTGGTTGCTACAATGGGGTGGAATATCCATCAAATGGATGTGAAAACCACATTTCTAAATGGGACCATTCATGAGGAAGTGTACATCGAACACCCTGAAGGTCTTGAAGTTAATATCAGGAACTCTCATGTTTGTAGACTTAAGAAGGCCCTATATCGTTTGAAGCAAGCACCTAGTGTGAAAAATCCTAGATCTGGATTCCTACTGCAACAAATCTGAATTTCTTCTCCTATTATTTGATAATTATTTCATTACATTGAAACACCGAAGTAATTACTAAAGCAATCTACACGAATAATGCTGCGGAATAAATCTAAGTGCTGAAACAATCTGAACAAAATACAATGAAAAACAACCACATTGACACAGTTATTTTGGACTAAGTCCCCAGAAAAACCCAACTTGGGAAAACCGGTGCAATAGATCTGAGGGTTTGTATTATTAAGCAGCAGAATCTTGAATACAACTAGGGTGCCGACATCCGGCAAACCCTTAAGAGAAATCTAGACAACAAAAATAACTATGAGATATACCTCACTCAGCAAGTCTCCGGCTGATCAAAAACTACTCTAGTGAAGCCCTCATTGCCTCTGTGTGATTGCTTATGCGGGATTTGCGTAAGCCTGCATAGGCAAGCTTGAGGAACTGCGTCACCCTTCTCTGGTGAAGCCCTCACTGCCTCTGCGTGATTACTTACGCTGGATCTGCGTAAGCCTGCGTAGGCAAGCTTGAGTAACTGCGTCACCCTTCTCTACAGCTAATCTGGCTGATCTGAAGTGGGATCTTGGCCCTCCTGGCTCAGAACCCCAGCCTCTAGCTTTCTCCAGACTGACTCCAAGAGACACTGCGCTGGCTCTGTGTGATTCTCTGTAGGAACTGCGTCACTTCTACCATAAACTGCACTGTCTCTCTCCTGCGTAGATGCTGCCTCACTCTTAAATGTATTCTTGGTCCACCTGACCAATCTCTGCTTCTGCCCCTCTCTGAATCTGATCACTGAATCAAATCACTTAGCAAACCCAGCCCTAGTGATTTGTTCTTGATCAAAAGTTGTGTCTCCTCACACAAATTCGAAAAATCTCAATGGCTCAAGTGTCAAGTGTCTTTTCCACAGGCCCCTCACCCTTCTTCTTATAATATTTCGTTGACCCTTCAACGAACAAGATTAAAACATAACAAAGGGCTAAGATTAACTTGGAGGTGATCCATGACTTTATCTAGAAGATTCACACTTAATTTAATTAATACCCTTTAATTAATCAGTTTTCCCTAAGTTTAGACCTAGGAAAACATTAAAAAATGATTAATTAATTTAATTAAATCATCTCTAAGTGGAATTTTCCAAAACCATTTTTGGGTTTTATGGAATACATGTGTCTTAGCCTATATACAAAATTACAAGGCTAGAGCACATTCGATGCTACCATAAATCAACACTCCCTCTTAGCGAGGAAAGTGCTCTAGCAAAACAACTCAATGTGTTGCTTCTGACTTATGGAACATCTGCTGTTGTGCTATTGATGCTGCTCACCAACGTTGCACAAGAAAAAAATGTTGCATCTGTACTGTTGTTGACTCTGCATGTTGCTTCCAACTGCCATTGTACTGCAACTCCCTCTAAATTCTGCAAACATGCTTCTACACTGTGTGAGCACTACTCTGCACTGCGCTGCCCCTCTGTGCACTGCGTTGCTGCTGCTCATCTGCTGCTACTGCTACTCATCTCTGCTGCTATTCATCTGCCGCTACTGCTGCTCATCTTTGCTACTGCTGCACTGCTGCTAATTGCAACAGAAAAACATTCGAAATTGGACAAGAAAATCTGCATCTGAAGAATAAGACTGACTGCTGCTAGTTTCTGCACTAGCTCTCTGAAAATATTGCATTGTTGCTGCTTTGCACTGCGTGATCACTACTCTGCACTGCACTGGACCAGTGTGCACTGCACTGTTGCTGCTCAACTGTTGATGTTGTTGCTCCCTCTCTGCGCTGATCAGGCTCTAGTACTACTAGCAACTGCACTGTCTTCTCATCTTTCACTGCAACTATCCATCCTGCTACTGTCTTTAGGCTGTTGTAGCTCACATGTGATCCAAGAATTCGGAAATACTCAAGGATCTCGCTTTCTTGTAGATTCTGGATCTACAAATCCAAGTCAGCCCACTTCTCTCCTTTCGAAATATGAGCTAACATGGCACAATTTTTTTCTGCCTCAATCTTGGCAGCTCCTGCATGTCGATCTTCCTTCTCTTCTTCATCCTTTTTCTTAAGAGGACACTGTGTGGCATAATGCCCCATTTCCCCACACCAGAAGCACTTGATCTTGGATAGATCTTTCTTCTTCTGCTTCTGTTGCCCTTTTGATGCAAGGGCAGTGTTATCTTCTTCCTCCTTCTAGACCTTTGAACTGCTATTGCCATCCTCCAAGTGGATTTTTAGGAGATCTCTCCTCAACTCCTCTTGTTGTAATGCTGCCCACATTGCTTCCCATCCTTGAAGCCTTTCTCTGCCCAATATACTTTGGACAAAGACTTTATAATCCTCTGAAACAGAGTTCAGTGTGAGCCTTACTAGCTCTGAGTCTCTAGGAGCAGATCCTACTGCAGACAGTTGATCTTGGTTTTCCTGGATCCGAGACAAGAATGAGTCAAAATGCTCTCCCTTCTTCATCCTGATATTCCGCATCTTCTCTTCAAGGTACATTTTTTGCTGCTCGAAAGATCCTTGGTACAGCTTTTCCAGCCCTACCCACATTTCTCTAGCAGTGGCTTTGGCTGCTATATGAGGTACGATATGATCCTTCACTCCATCTAGGATCAATCGCTTGGCTCTAGCCATATTCTTCTTGAACTACCTCAGGTGTGCTGCATCAAGCGGTTCTGCAACTGCGTTGGCTATGAGGGCTTTCAGATCATGCTCATCAAGGAGAAATTCTATCCTTGAATTCCAGATAATGTAGTTGGAGGCACCCTCCAATCTATCTTGGTCACGCAGTCCGTCGCTGGCCATCTCCTCAACTGTCGATACCTTGCTCTAACCCTCTGCTCAGCTTGACTTATGCACTCCTTGTGGAGTAAGTCACTTCTTCTGTTGCTGCACAGGAAAAACTGAGTTTCTTTGAGTAAGAAACTCTCTGAGATTAAGAAATCCCCAACTGTGTTTTTCAGAAAAAAAAATTTATGACGCTTATGCACCAACTCTTACTGTTGTGCAGTAACTACGTCCTTCAGCTACACTGGTTTTCTAAGCTGCCTCTCCTGCAACTGAAAAAACTTACCCCTCTGTCAACTCTCTCAGAGGGAGCCTTTTCTGCACTGGAATGCCCTCCTGGCCTGGACAACGTAATTTTCTGGGAGGATCTTCTGCTGATTACACATATCCCAGACTCTTCAGCATTGATCTGTTGGTTCTCTTTGTTTCTCCTGCACTTCAGCTTAAATAAGCTCCGATACCATGTGAAAAATCCTAGATCTGGATTCCTACTGCAACAAATCTGAATTGCTTCACCTATTATTTGATAATTATTTCATTACATTGAAATACCGAAGTAATTACTGAAGCAGTTTACACAAATAATGTTGCGGAATAAATCTAAGTGCTGAAACAATCTAAACAAAATACAATGAAAAACAACCAAATTGACACAGTTATTTTTGGACTAAGTCCCCGGAAAAACCCAACTTCGGAAAACCGGTGCAACAGATCTGAGGGTTTGTATTATTAAGCAGCAGAATCTTGAATACAACTAGGGTGCCAACATCCGGCAAACCCTTAAGAGAAATCTAGACAGCAAAAATAACTCTGAGATATACCTCACTCAGCAAGACTCCGGCTGATCAAAAACAGTGTTGGTGAAGCCCTCACTGCCTCTGCGTGATTGCTTACGCGAGATCTGCGTAAGCTTGCGTAGGCAAGCTTGAGGAACTGTGTCACCCTTCTCTGGTGAAGCCCTCACTGCTTCTGCGTGATTGCTTACGCTGGATCTACGTAAGCCTGCCTAGGCAAGCTTGAGGAACTGCGTCACCCTTCTCTGCAACTGATTTGGCTTATCTGAAGTAGGTAGGATCTTGGCCCTCCTGGTTCAGAACCCCAGCCTCTATCTTTCTCCGGACTGACTCCAAGGGACATTGCGCTAGCTCTGCGTGATTCTCTACAGGAACTACCTCACCTCTGCCAGAAATTGTGCTGTCTCTCTCCTGCGTAGATGCTGCCTCACTCTGAAATGTATTCTTGGTCCACCTGACCAATCTCTTCTTCTGCCCCTCTCTAGATCTGATCACTGAATCAAATCACTTAGCAAACCCAGCCCTAGTGATTTTTTCTTGATCAAAAGCTGTGTCTCCTCACACAAATTCGAAAAAACTCAATGGCTCAAGTGTCAAGTGTCTTTTCCATAAGCCTCTCACCCTCCTTTTATAATCTTTTGTTGACCCTTCAACGGCCAAGATTAAAACATAATCAAGGGCTAAGATTAACTTGGAGGTGATCCATGACTTTATCTAGAAGATTCACACTTGATTTAATTAATACCCTTTAATTAATCAATTTTCCCTAACTTTAGATGTAGGAAAACATTAAAAAATGATTAATTAATTTAATTAAATCATCTCTAAGTGGAATTTTCCAAAACCATTTCTGGGTTTTATGGAATACATCTGTCTTAGCCTATATACAAAATTAAAAGGCTAGAGCACATCTGATGCTACCATAAATCAACACCTTGGGCATGGTATGCTAGGAAGGATGCATACCTACTTAGAATTGGGTTCGTAAAGAGTTCTGTTGATCCAAATCTCTACATCAAGGTTGTGAATAATGAGTCCGTCATTATTCTACTATATGTGGATGATCTATTCATCATTGGTGTAGATCGAATAATTCAAGAATGAAAGAAGATGTTGGCAGCTGAATTTGAAATGAAGGATCTAGGACTAATGCACTATTACCTAGTTCTAGAATTATGGCAGAGACCTGGGGAGAGATATTTGGGGCAAGGAAAGTACATCATCAAGTTTGCAGAAATTTGGGATGATGGATTCCAAGCCGATGACTACTCCCATGATCACCAATCTCAAGAAGTTGAGGGGCTCTGACTCTAGTCTCATGGATCCTACCTCCTATCGTCAGTTGGTGGGTTCTCTAATGTATCTGGTAAATACTAGACAAGATATATGTTTTGCAGTAAACATTCTCAGTCAGTTTCAGTTGGAGCCTCGTCACGATCACTGGATAGCTGCTAAACATATACTGAGGTATCTTCGTGGCACTATATATCACTGCCTAAAGTATGATAGTAAGGCAGTCAAGCTAATTGGCTTCATAGTTGATTGGCACTACCGGAGGATGTTTTAGTCTGGAAGCTGCTATGATCTCATAGATGAGTAGGAAGCAAGATCTCATTGCGTTGAGTAGTGATGAGGCAAAATATGTGGTTGCATGCAAAGTAGGAAAGGAGGTTGTTTGATTAAGGAAGTTCTAACAGACTTGTTCGAGAAGTCTCTAGGTCCTACTGTGATTGATTGTGAAAATTAAAGTTGTATCAAGATGTCTGGAGATCCCGTGTTTCATGCTAGGACGAAGCATATCAATAATAAGTTCCACTTTATTAGGAACTTGGTGCAGGATGGGATTGTGAAGTTAGAGTATGTCTCGATAGATGAACAGGTAGCATACATACTAACAAAGGCTCTTCCGAATAAGAAGTTTGAGTATTTGAGAAACTTGTTGGGTTTGGTAGACATTACTAATTGTATTGATGATAAGGAAATGGAAGAGATTTGTTGAGGCTTTGCGAGTGAAGCATTGCCTGGGAGGACATATGGCCGACACTTTGTGTTGATGTCTAGGTCCCAAAGTAAGGAAGGGTGGCGTGGGTCATAGAGCTCTGACCATTGATACTCACCTAGGTCCCTGGGTTGGTGGTTAGCAAGTAAGTCTGGAAGTACCTAAAGGGGTTGAAAGCTTGAGTCCACCTTATTCCCACATGGATAGATTGCCCTGGTCAGGAATCTAGTCCATGGAATTGCAGTGCCTAAAGTTCTTTATTGTTTCATATAGTTTGATATCTTCTATTGTATTTGTATATGATGAATACGTCCCTAGTTAAGAGGGAGTGTTGGAAATTGTAACTAGGTTTGATCTTCATTTAATATATTGAAGTCATTATGAAATGTACTTGACAAAAGAATAAAGAAAATAATTTTAATTATTGTAACAGTGCTTATTAAAGCATGGGTTTCATGCTTGGGTCATCATTATATTAGCCAAAGTCCCCATTATGGACTCCTAGGATTAATATTAAGTTTATAGAGTCATTGTACATTCAAAGAGACCCTTCTTGGACTTTTGAATCATGTAAAAAGGTTAAGAATTGAGTTAATAAGTCGGCCTAGAAGAGATCAAGTCGGCCTAAGGACACCTATTCGACCCACAAGAAGCTTATAAATACAAGCTAGTCGAAGTCATTTGCAGCATCATCTCTCAAGCTAGTTTGATATCTCAAGAGTAGTTGGAGAACTTCGAAGTTTGTTGTCGGGAAGCCGAAAGAAGTGCGAGTTTGGGGACGTCTAAGGAAAAGAATAAAATCGAACTTTTGGTGCCTCTCTCTCTCGGTTTCGTGCCCTAGATTGGGAGAACGAGGTATTCCAATTTTTGTTGATGCTGGAAGCTGCTTGATGCTGAAAACTACTGGCTAGTCGAAGTTGTTGGAAAGGGGTCATAGATCTGGGCGGCTGACTTGGTGTGGAGGGAAGGTCTGGTATATGTCTAGGGTGAAGAGTCTCAAAGAATACTATTGAAAGGAATAAAACTTGCATGTCCAACCCCGATGAGCAAATGATATTACTCATCTTAAGGGGGAAATAAAACTGCTACATGATACAAAGTATCCTCTAACCCTTCAGTGATAACTAGTAATACAAGGAAAAATCAAGGAGAAATAAAAGGCACATAAGACGGATGGAAAAACAAAGGCCTAGATGGAAACTCATGCATCCACGAATGCTCCCTCGTCACATCTGTACACTCAAGATGTGGACACCCCCATCAGTTGGTCCCTTTGACCATGGTACTTGGCCATGAAGTCTTCTCCCCTCCATTACCATCATTATTATTCACTAGCACCTATCAATTGAAGGGTGGACTAGGGAGTTGTTTCTTCCCCTTAGGTGTTGGAAACGCCTAATAGGGTTGACCTTTAGCCACCCCTATCTAGGGAGAAAACATCTTTGCGAGATCAGGGTCCCGATTCTAGAAGGGGATCCTCGTTTGAAGTGTTAAATTTCCGTTAAAATTCAAGTTTGGTTCACTTAGATGCATTATTGATCTTGGTCCCTCTTGCACAGTATTTGTCAAAGTTCCAAGAAAGTGGAAGCGCCAAATTTTTTCAACAAGATCGGATCATCTTCCAACAGTCCATGTGTCATTATAAACCCATTCTGCAAGTTATGTAATGTAAATGATGCTAGTAAGACCTTTGAAAGTATGTAACAACCTAGGTAAGCCTATTATTTTGGCGGAAAGTTTCGCCTAGGAGGTTTTTCGTCTCACCAACTCATTTGTGTTTTTAAACACGGATGGTTGGCAAAGTTTTTCCCTCTAACCTCACCCCAAAGCTAGAGTGAATTCTTCATCAAAAATTTTAGGTGAATCCTAGTGTTTTAGTCGAGTCTAATGTAAAAGTGATTTGGGAATAATTTAAGCTAGTTGGCTAAATTATTTTATTACAAATCACTTGGTCTACTAGATCATATTGTGCCGCAGATGAGTTATATGTCTTGAGGGTCTAAGCCAAATGTGTATTCCCCATTTGAGGGTTGTAAATGTAAAAATATTATGTATTAGAGGGTGGAAAAACATTAAATCCCCTCATGTAAATTAATTAATTTTTATGGCAGAATAAAATTCAATCCTAAGCTAGAAAATTAATTAATTAGATTCAAATTAAGTTGTCTTAGGAAAATTATTTTTCTAAGTGGAAAAATTAGTGGGTCTTAAAGGAATTAATTTTTGAAGGTCTTCCACCAAGGGAATATTGTATATTTCAAGAAAATTTGGACCTTTGGACCTTGGTGGTTAAGTCAAAGTCAAATTTTTGAGGAAATTAGCTCAAAATAATTAATTTTGAGCTAATAAAAATGGAATTAAATGATAAATTCGAAAATTCCTCAAAAATAAAAAAATCAATGGCTAAGATTAAAAGATATTCAAGTATTTGTCAAATATCAAGATTATTTTGACAAGGATCAAAGAAACTAGCCGTTATTTTTCCACTTGGAGGATTTATCTATAAATTAGAGAGTCATTTGAGTCTCTAGCATCTTGATCTTTGGCTAGAAAATTTCTGTTGAAGCATCTTTCTAAACTATTGTCCCGTTGGGAACTATTTTTTCTATCATAATAAAAACTTTCGAGTGCAACTCAAGATGTTCCATGCTTATTGATTTGTAGTACGTACTGACTACAGGCTTTCCTATGTTGTGTTGAATAATGGTAAGGTTTGTTTTCATTAGATAAAGATAAAATCATGCTATTGATAGTTCTGGGCTAATCTTAGGTGGTTTGATTCTCTATCTGATTAACATATTATTTTGAGATAAATACATAGTGTTTGCAGGTACTCCAGTCCTTGGCCTCCAAGTTCACAAACTTGGGTAGCAATCATTTTGCTTGGATCCCAAATATTTTGTGGTGGATTATATCTTCGCTAAGGCTATAGTGTGCATTGGGGTTTCTAAAGTGTTTTTAGCCATTCATAAAAGAAAAGCCATAAAAATATTTTCTCTCAAAAAAATAAATTTTCTAGACCCTCATATATTTTGTAGATCTTGTAAATATAATTTGTAAATTATTTTTGCTAACTTGGGTTTTGGGGTTTTAAGAATTTTTGTATATATTTGGGGTTTGGTTGTTTTATTTTCGTTTTTGCAGGTTGAATCAAGTGGAAGAAGAGCCAAATCTAGGCCCTTGAGGGTAAGATCTAGTCTCTAGAAATTCTTGCAGGGCTACCCACTGAATATTTTGCAGCAAATTTTAGATCTGGAAAGGAAATTTTTTTCTGAAGCAAGGGTTTTACTTTTCAAGCCTCCTGGGCCCAGATCTAGCCTCCTCTAGCCCAACGTCAACCTCTAAGGCCCTTGCATTAGCCTATTTCTCCTGTGCGTCATCTTTTCTGGCCTCTTGGAGGAAGGTCGTAGCCTCTAAGGGCCTTGGCCCTCCCTCAAACCATCCGTGCTAGGGGTTTAGGCCCTTTTTAGGGTTGGTCGTGGGCCTAGGAGGCCTAAGACCCCCCTTCTTATCCCTAGACGACAACCCTAGAGGGCTTGCCGTGGGATTTTAAGCCCCTAACCCTAGTTGTCTTGCCCTATAAGCCCCAACGTCTAGCCTTCAAGGGTTTCTCTCCTCCTGCATTGCCTCTTTTTGGCCTTTTCTTGCCTCTTTGATCCCCAATCTACCTTTCTAGCCTCCTTAGCCCTCAACGCTAGCCTTGGTAGACCTAGCGTTGGCCTTCCTTGGCATTTTTTCCCTAGTTTTTCCCTAGTTCCATATATGAAGTTTTCAGGACTGATTCCTTGGGCAACTTGGGCAAGTGCATCTACAAGGCCTTGGGCCTTGGGTTTGACCTCTAAACCCTCATTGTCTCTATTTTGTTACAACAATAATACAAGTGATCTAATAGCCCTAAAATCAAATCTAACTTAGTCAAAATCACTCAAAATAGCAAAATCTTGATTTTCCTAAATATTGGCCACTTGGGCATCTTAGATTTAGCCTAGATCAAATTTTATGCTCGCTGGAATTTACTGCATAACTGAACATATCAAATCTGCAATTTCTAAATCACACAATTAAAGAGGGTCAAAAAAATAATTTTTTTTAGTTTCAGTGACCTTTTCCTATTTTTGGGCATATTGGGCATTGTTTTTCGCATCACTAGCCTGTTGATCTGTGGTTTATTTACTGCTATAATAAATATATCAGATCTGAAAATTTTCTGAATATTATATCTTAAGTAGGCTAACACATATGATTCTTAAGTTGGCTAAGTTTATTTGGTGGTTGGGTTACTTCTTGTGACATTAGGCAAGCATATGCATTTTGGAATTGATATTTACTTGTTGCTGTCATAAGTCTCTTGCTGCTGTCATAATAGTCATTTATTGTTTATAAAAGGGTCATTGGAACATAAAGTGTGTAAGTGTTTTCATAATTCTATGTTTTGTTCCTAACATTCACATTGTGGAAGTGGCTAATATTGTGTTCCTCTTAGTTTATTCATATTTCACATCTAAATTAGCTCACTCACTAAAGAAATTATATCATAAATCAATTTGGTGATAAGTCTCTTGGGAATATTGGTATCTTGTGAATCTAGTTGAATATCTCTTTAGCATTGAGTAATAAGATCACACATAATCTTGTTTTACATCTTGGGTAATTGTAATTGGCATCTTATAGCTTTGTGGTTAATTGATAAGTGGATAATTTAATCTAATTGGTCAAATCTATTGTAGAGTATTGTTGAAAATAGGCACTTGTATCTTTAAGCACCCATCTTGTCTTAAGGTTGTTATTTAATCATTGTTAAGTACTCTTGTCACAAGATAATTCACACTAAGTACTTTAATAACTTAAAAAATCTTAACCCAAGTGAGTTCACTCAATATCATTGCATAAGCTAGGTTGATAGAGAGCTAAGGCAACCCTTGTCATCTAGCTTGAGGGGCTTGGCAACTCTTCAGTGGTTAATAGGGTGAGCTTGCAGTCCTCAGAGCCACAGTCTCTGCAGTGCTGGAGGCACTGGGTGATAGGAGCACAACAAAATGCATCGTTAATCAGGCCCTAGATAGCTTCCTATTGGCCTCCTTCCCACAACCTACCTTGGAGCCCAATTTCAAAATAGTTAAGGGAAGGTTACATTTAGATTAGGCATATAACTAAAAATAACCAAGATCACTGCATCACATGTAGAACTTATACAACCAATATGTATACCAATGGATTCAATATGATCATGCAATATACTAGAGCAAGATACTGAATCCTTCTACAATTAATTTGCGGAAATTAAACACGATTGCACAATCACTCCAAGTAAGAGAAAGAAGCAAATCAATCGCACAACACAGATATTTTTCCTGGGGAAAGCTTGCTGCTCAAAACCCCTCTATCTCTATTGTGTAATGAACCAAGGAATCATGAAACAATACAATGCATTCTTCTCACAAGAGTCTGCTGCACTATCCTAACTATCTCACACTGATCTAGACAAAATTTGGCTAGTACTTAGCCAATTCTCAGTCTCTGCTCAACTTGCCTTGCTTACGCAATCCCTAGGAAATTAATCCCTGTTAAATAGGATAATTAGCCTTCCTTGACTGCGCAATGCATCATGGGCATCTTATCGTGTATATAATTGCGCCCGGGCAATTTGCTATAAATGCAACTGATAGATAACTTCCCTTTAACCTCTGTCTCAATTGGGTCTTCATCAAAACTGACATGCATGCAACTATTAATAGTAAATCATCAGTCACTTGACAGATCACTACATGTGAATTAAATGTGATTTAATTCACTTGACCTCTCACTAGTGCAACAATCAGTTATAACTAGTTAAACTGATTTTAACTCACTTAATTGAGTTAATTGATTTCTCATGCATTAAACTAATACACTAACTGCAACTTGGACTCTAAAACAAATAGAATCACTCTACATGCCTCACCAACCACCCTCAACTCGAATTTCATGAGCTAACTAAGTCTATCACACTCAGTTAACTATTACAAGTGATTATGAGATAAAATTACAATTTATTGTCTAGTTTATTTAAGGGATAAATAAATTTGACACACATTTCTTCTAATTTAATTAAGAAACAATTAAATCAAAAGCATCCATTGTAGCCATTTCTGGATGCCAATTTCACTATTTCTTGTTGCAAATTTCAACACTCCCTCTCAACAAGAAATGAACCAATCTTTCCCGATCCGGTACCTTTGGAATGTTCTTGCATGCAACACTTCTAAAACTGAATAGCCTCCAAACAACTAAATCAGTATAATGCATCTGTCATCAGAGTCTTCTGACTATTGGATCCTACTGCACATGTCTACTGGACTCTCTACGTTGCTGACATCTGCATCCATGCACTCTGCATTGCTGCCAACTCTGATATGCGCTCCAGTATCCGACACCTGTCACTATGATTTCTATCTTCCCGACATCTAACTACATCAATATAACCGATCCTTCCTGTTACTGTTGTACTGTGGGCTCCTCATAGCCAGGTTCGATCCATGAGACACACCATCTCAATGAATCCTACCCAAATTTCTTCTTGGGATTAATTCTACACATCAGTCCACCTCACACCTGAAGGTATAGATGCATGTACTCCCTCTGCCCTTCTGGCTCAAAATTTCCCCCTCCTAGAGATCTCTGCTTGAGTGGACTCTTCCACTCGGTCTCCTCTCTTCTTCTCCAATTGTGGCTTCTCCACAACCTTCTGAGACTACTCCTAAGGCTGCATGTTGAGAGATAATTGCTCCCTCTCAACCACCAAGTCACTAGCCACTGCTTTTCTCCTCAAAGCCTTGCATGCATCCTCAATCTCGAGAGCATACAGGTTCTTGACTCTTGAATCGATCTGATTCACTTGTCCCGTGGCTGTGTTTAAGGAAAACTTTTCATTTTCTAAACATCACTTCATAACCACGGTCTTCCAATACCGCTACGGAGATAAGATTCTTCTTTAGGCCTGGGACATACAAAACATCTGCTTGTCTGAGATGGGAGCCATTCTCCCTCTGAAAGGTAATCGTACCTATGCCAGTGATGCTATACCTCCCATCATCTCCAAACTCTATGCTCTGCAGGAGGTCCTCCTCGAAGTCACTGAAGAGATCTCTATTCCCCGTCATTTGGAATGAGGCACCGTTGTCTAGATACCACATGCATCCCATTGCAGTGTTGGACATGCATGCAATGAGAGTAAAATCAAGCTCGAACTATGAAGCCAATGCTTCACCTGCTGCAATTGCAAGCTCCTTCTTGCTTGCCTTCTTCTGTGGACAATTTGTAGCATAGTGTCCATGCTCATGATAGTGAAAACATTTGATCTTGGACAAGACTCTCTTGCCCTATTCTCCTTCGGACTTCTTTCCCTTGGCTTTCTTTGCCTTACCAGCCAAGGCACAATCTTCCTCGTCATTAGTCTTGGATGAGGATCCATCCCTGGTATTCCGCCTGAATTTTTCTTGTACCAAATCCGACCAAAATTTCTCCCAATCTGGTAACTTCTCCCTCCCATTCATTGAGTCCTGGTAACTATGCCAGCTCTTGGGAAGGCCTAGAAGTGTTGGGCTCACCAAGTCATCATCTGCTATGGTCACACCAACACTTCCCAGCTCATCTCAACATTGAGTGAACTTCGCCAAGTATGTTGCTACCGTCTCGCCCTCCTCCTTCTTGATTTTCCTGAGCTTGTCCTTCAGCGCCAACTTCCTTTGGTCGTTGTTGTTCTGAAACATATCTGTCAAGGCCTTCCACATTGCATATGGAGTCGCCTTGCCATGGAGACTCAAGACAATGTGAACTCGAACTCCCTCTAATAAGATCCTCCTCGCCCTTGCTACCTTCTTTTGCCAAGCATCAATAAGAGCGGTGTCTGCTGCTGCGAGCTTGGGAATATCATTATCAATGAATTCTTTCAACCTGTTGTCCTCCAGAACTGCCTCCATTCTGTCTTTTCATGCGATATAATTAGAACTGCCCTCGAGTGCATATTCCAACCTTAATCCTTTAAAAGCCATCTTGATCCGCTTGTTGCACCAACGAAAGTATCTGCAAGTTTGAATACAGTTCAACACAAACTCAATTTCTTCTCCATTATTGTGATTCCTGGCGCTCCTATACCATGTAGAAATTATACAAACAATATGTATACCAATGGATTCAATTTGATCATGCAATATACTAGAGCAAGGTACTGAATCCTTCTACAATTAATTTGCGAAAATTAAACACAATCGCACAATCACACCAAGTAAGAGAAAGAAGCAAATCAATCGCACAACAACAAAAAAAATTCCTGGGGAAATCTTGCTGCTCAAAACCCCTCTATCTCTATTGTATAATGACCCAAGAAATCATAAACAATACAATGCACTCTTCTCACAAGAGTCTGTTGCACTATCCTGATTGTCTCACACTGATCTAGACAAAATTGGGCTAGTACTTAGCTAATTCTCAGCCTTTGCTCAGCTTGCCTTGCTTACGCAATCCCTAGGCAATTAATCCCTATTAAATAGGATTATTAGCCTTCCTTGACTACGCAATGCATCATGGGCATCCTATCATGTATATAATTGCGCCCGTGCAATTTGCTATAAATACAACTGATAGATAACTTCCCTTTAACCTCTGTCTCAATTGGGTCTTCATCAGAATTGACATGCATGCAACTATTAATAGTAAATCATCAGTCACTCGACAGATCACTGCATGTGAATTAAATCTGATTTAATTCACTTGACCTCTCACTAGTGCAACAATCAGTTACAACTAGTTAAACTGATTTTAACTCACTTAATTGAGTTAACTGATTTTTCATGCATTAAACTAATACACTAACTGCAACTTGGACTCTAAAACAAATAGAATCACTCTACATGTCTCACCAACCACCCTCAACTCGAATTTCATGAGCTAACTGAGTCTATCACACTCAGTTAACTATTACAAGTGATTATGAGATAAGATTACAATTTATTTAAGGGATAAATAAATTTGGCACACATTTCTTTTAATTTAATTAAGAAATAATTAAATCAAAAGCCCCCATGGTAGCCATTTCTGGATGCCATTTTATGGATGTTGTTTCTGGATGCCGATTTCACTATTTCTTGTTGCAAATTTCAACATCACACATAGATCCTAGGACTTGCACATCATATAGGTTAGCCAATCATTTAAGCAGTGGGTGTCCATCTGGTTACTTGGCATTAATTTACATTAAGAAAAAATTGTGACTCCATTACGCACTGGTCTCATACTTAAGAAATCTAATCTAATCATTAATCTTGCTAAATTTAATCAAGTAGCTAAGCCACTCATCCATGTCTCCCAAACAAGTTGGTTCCCAACTTGATTTTTTTCACCTCATTCCATAGGGACTACCCCCCAAGCCTGCTGTTGGGAGACAACTAGAACGGAGTGGGCAGAGATCAGAGTGACAACCCCCGTCCTGAGCTGTTGTCGCGGTGCTTGTACAATCCAGACGACAACAGTCCCTAAAGGATGATTGCTTTCACTAGAATCCATGTTGTTCTTATCAGGTGGTTCAATAGTTCAGGCCTTGGGCACCTGCTCCATAGGTACCCAATCTCTTCAAAGGAATACATTGGCACAAACAAGTGAAGCATTCAGAGTTAGGAGCCTACTAGCAGCATCATCGAATGACACATGTCCTAGAGCACCTCCAACACCTAGGACCTTGGTTGAATTTGACACATTTTTCAGGATTCTTTAGGATGATCAGCTAGACCCAGCATGCTTCCAGGTTGGCCTTGACACAACTCGATGGGCAACAATTGATACAAAGCCCAGATGAGGATGGTCTCACATTGAGAGACTAGGGAGGGATTGTTGCACCAAAGGAGCCCCTAACGTTGGAGCAGAGGAAGCCGAATTTAGCAATTGGTGATCTAGATTTATGAAGGAATGAAATGAGATACACATTTGAAACAAAAACACAGAGATATAGTGAAACTAAACTTCAATTAATAAATAGCAAATACTAAAAATTGTTTACATGCAGATTGAAAGCAAACTAGCTTGGGCGATGGTAGCTTATCTTTGAAAAGTGATGTGACGACTACATGTCTTCTGAACTGTGTTACAATGAGGCTTGAAGGCCTTTTTATCATGAAGAAACAATGAGAAATTCTAAACATCTAGAAACCTAACCCTAGGAGATGAAACACCAAAAGGTATGGGCCCCGATGGAGTTAGTTGGAACGTCAACTTCCCGGGGTCGTAACATTGGCATACGATATCTGTTTGGAGCTCACAATAGCCCGTTAGAAAGGTCTATTCGAGGAAAACAAATTTCGACTACAAACATGACCCATTTACCAAAAAACATCGTTTAGGTCGTTAAAACGACTCTAGAAGTTCAATTCTCAAAAACTGCCAAAATAGGAAATTGTGCTAAAAAGTAGGAAATTGATAGAAAACAATGTTGGGGGTCCAAGTGGATAGGCGGGTGGTCACCAATATCCACCTGGATTAGTCCTCCCTCCTTAGGAGGAAATGGTCCCCATTGCGTTGAGTGGGTGAGGAAACTTCTGTTGAACTTGGTCCCTGGTGAGCCACTTGCCTTGGTGTAGTAGCTAGTCGACTTTGGCAACTTGATACAATTGGATCCTCTGTTGGCGAGTGTTCTTAATTTGTGTGTCCATGATCCAATCAGTTGTGGTCTATTCAATGCAATCCGGGTTGAGCTCTGTTGGTGTTAGTTGCTCAACTATATATGATGTGTCCAACAATGGTGGAAAGTGTGAAAATTTTAAAGAGGAAAATATTTCTGAAATACTCGGTTTATTTCTCCTACTTATGAGATAAGTTATTTATAGATGCTTTAGTAAATTCTGAAATAAACACATTTGCAGATCTTCACTATCGTTAAGAGCATAAGAACAGAAAGATAATTTACACAAGTAGCACAATAGAAACAACCACATGAACACAATTATTTTGGACAATTGTCCCCAGAAAAACCCAACGTGGGAAAACCGGTGCAGCAGATGAGGGTTTTATATTTATCTTAAAAAATGGAAAGTACATTTACAGGAGTCTGATGAGCAGAGAAAAATTAGCAAACACCTGGCTGAATTTTCTAGACCTTCCAGACAAATTTCGGACCCTCAAGGTGACCTCCTTCACCCTCTGCATCATCCAGCATGAGAGCTCTACGCAGTCCCTCTGCACTGTGTGATTCTGCGTGGAGGGGTTCTTGCAGCTGATCAGCTCACCCTTCCCTTCATCCTCCTGACTTCTGCTTCCCGATAACTGACTCCTCCCTCCTCCTTCTGCTTCTGCAACCCAGCCTCTACAAACTCACCCACTGAAATCGAATTCTCTTGCTTCAGAATTGATTTCCTTTGGGTACTGAGAGTGTCCTCGGCTTCATTTCCAAATGGCCCTCAAGTCTCTTCTTATAGGCTTCCTGCTGACGAATCAACGACCAAGATTATATCGTTAATCAATGGCTCTAATTAAAAGATGATTTGATCTTTGTTTTCTAGAAGAATCACACTCTACTCTATTAATACCCTTTAATTATTTAATTTCCCTAAGTTTAAACTTAGGGTCTACATTAAAATAACTAATTATTTTAATAAATTCATAACCGAGTGGAATTTACACAAACGATTTCTGGGTTCTTTGGATAACTGATGTCCAAGCCTCTCTACCAAAAATGAGACTTAGAACACTTTCCGATGCTATAGAAATCAACACTCCCTCTTAGTGAGGAAGGTGTTTAAGTGAGGTGCCACTGTACCGCTCTGACTCTACATCATCTGTTGCGCTGATAATGTCCTGGTTGCTGCCCCTCATCTCTGCGCTGCTGCTTCTTGTACTGCTGCCCTGTCACAGCATCATTCGTACTGCAGCTCCCTCTTCTTCTGAAGACCACCCTTTCCTCTAATGGAAGGGGTTCTCAACCATCCCCATCTTCTCTCTGAAGTAAGTGAACTTGATCTTACTTAGAGCCTTTGTGAGGATATCTGCCACCTGTTCTCCTATAGGAGTGTATCGCAACTGTACTACTCCCCTCTGGACATAGTCCCTGATAAAGTGACACCGAATGTCAATGTGTTTCAACTTTCGACTAGTCATGAAACACAGGATTTTCAGAGAGCTTAATGCAACTCTAATTATCACACATAATCCTAGTCGGTTCCATCTGCTTCTTGAGTAGGTTCAAGAGTAACTTGCGAAGCCATATCGCCTCGCACGAAACTGTTCTCTGTTAATTTCTGACAATGTTCTATGCCATTTCAGATTAGGGCACAAAATACTGAAGCAGATAGAACAAATAAATCGATTGATGGAAGACAAGCCAATAATAGAAAAAAAGAAGAATGATGGCATTACGGCGATCAGCAAATGTTTCAAACAAAAAAGTCTCCAATAGGTCATTTAGCCAAGCATGTCACAACCTTAAAAACGCTACATCAAGAAGCCCTAATTCAGCTCCATGAGAAAGCCCTAACACAGATGCACCAAGAAGAGAGAAGATAATTTTCTCCACACAATGTGTGTGAAATGATCTCCAAAACTATCCTTTTTATAATCATCTATGGGGGTGTGTGACACATCCTTTAATACATTTAAGCCTATATTATATTCCAGGCCAACCTAGCACATAAGTGGAATAAATTCAAAATACATGTTATGCTCATCCAATCGAGATGATCTTTAGATCAATCTTACACCTCTCTAAAAGAGGAATCCAATAAAAATATTGGGATCATCATTTGAGTAGCACAACCCAGAGTTTGGACCTAGTTGCCCAAAATTAGTACTCCCTCTCAACTAGGGAGAACTACGTCCACTTGTGCAATCCAAACATCGTGCATCATCTCGCCGTAACTTGCTTTGTTGGCTTCTTTATTTCAAAACAAAAGGTGAGTCACAAAGACATTACTCACGGCTAACCCGAAGTCAGCTCAGAGGTCCGAAACCTCTATAGGACTCACAGGAGTCACACACCAACCCAAAGTTGGTTTCACTGACCCGAAGCCAGTTGCAGGTCCGAAACCTCTCTTGGACTCGAGAGAGTCATATACTAACCCGAAGTTATTTTCACTAACCAAAGTCAGATGGAGGTCCAAAACCTCGCTAAACTTGATCCTAGATCAAGTGGTTGGACACGTGCCATCCTAGACATAGGGAGTACGACAATATCCGATGTGTCCATCGGTCTTGCTATGGTCTCTATTCACATTTCCCACCTCATTGGCCAAATGAGAGGTACTTCCCATGAGTTTGAAACTCCATGGGTAGGATGCATACAGGGCACAGATCAAAGAGAGGTAAACCAACTCAATATCATCACGATGGGGTGGAAGCACACCAACTAGGTTCGGAAAGCCTAGCTCTGTGGTTTCTTATAGCACCAAGAAGCTATCCCCAAAACCCCCTTTGAGCTCCCAGAGCTCATCGTCCAACAGGACCCTCCAAATAGGGTTGTTCCATGATTCCAAGATTCTCACGAAAGGCTAGGAACATGACCTTCCCCAAGGGCATTGTGAGAATGTCTGCGACCTACTCATCAGTTCCTATATGATCGAGCCTTACAACACCTCGTTGTACCATATCCCGGATAAAGTGGTACCAGCCATCAACATGCTTGGATCAATTGTGGAACTCGGGATCAAACGAATCCCCCTCTGGTTATCACAAAGGATAATGGTGGCATCTAGCACATGCTCGAACAACTCACTAAAGAGATTTCGCAACCAAGTGACTTCACAATAGGCCATACATGTTGCAATGTATTCGGCCTTAGCGATGCTCAAGGCTACCAACTTCAGATTCTTGCCCGAAGCAGATCTACGTGTGAAGCAGCATCCGGATGTGCTCTTGTGATCCACCACACTGCCAACCCAATCGGCATCGGTATATCCATGGAGTGTCATTCTCCCGGCAATGTATCTCAGCCCATGGTCTATCATGCCCCAGAGATATCTCAAGAGTTTCGTGGCACCAACCCAGTGAATGTTATGAGGATCAACCATGTGTTCACTGCACAACTTGCGTCCGGACGGATGTTCCCTAAGACCATTAGGGCCCCTACGAGTTGACGATACTCAGTAGGATTTTCTAACATGGGCCCAGCAGTGCTGCCACTCAACTTCTTAAAGTTGAGCTCCATCAGAGTCGACACGGACTTACAATCCACCATACCAAATCTTTCCAGAAACTTCACAATGTATTTTCCTTGAGAAAGGAAAATCTCGCCAAGTCTCTGCCAGACCTCCAGGCCTAGGAAGTAGTGCATCATTCCTAGGTCCTTCATCTCGAACTCAACAGCGAGCTCCCTCTTGCACTGATGAATGAGAGAGTTAGCACCTGTCAAGAAGAGGTCGTCCACATACATCACCAGAATGAGAGGCTTCTCTCTATCAACCTTAAAGTAAAGGTGTCGATCAACATTACTACGAGTGAAGCCCAACTTCATCAGGTAGCTATCTATCCTCTCGTACCAAGCCCTGGGGGTTAGCCAACCTGCAAACATGGGTGTCTGGGCTTCGAATCCCAGAGGTTTCTCTTCCTACACCTCTTCCTTTATCGCACCATGCCAAAAGGCGGTCTTCACATCCATCTGATGAAGATTCCGTCCTTGCGTAGCAGCAAGGGTAATAATAGATTATAGGTGCAATAATAATCAGTGCCTTCCTAGAGATGTCTCAGGCAACACATTTTCCCATCAAATCCATGCTTGATCTTATATCGAGGTGACAACAGCTTTGTCCTGTGGTCTAGGGACCATATCCCAGACATCACCCTCACATCCTTCCAAACTTGATGCTTTACAACTTCTTCAAATGATCCAGGCTCATATTGTACCCATGGCAGCTAGATACCTTTGGTATTTATATGGGTTCTTGTTTTTCTTTCGGAATTTCCCCTTGAAGCCATATGACTTTGAGCCATGGGGGTCTTCTTTCTTTAGCAATGATATTAGCTCAGGAGCATATAAGGTTGTAGTCTCCCTCTTAATGCCAGCTCCTCTTGTGAGAGAAGACATCTATTTTAAATGAGGGCATCCCAAACACCAACTTGGAAAGGAGTTTTGTACTCTTGGTCCTGAATCTTATTGTCCCACTGTCAAAGCCATACAAGAATCATAGCCATACACTGTCATATAGCTATCATGTATCTTGACACGTATCATATACTGTCATATCATGGATTTCAGTTTTGCCATGATATTATCATATACATCATTTGTTCAAAACTTCACAGGATTTGCTAACCATGGTTCCAAATACTTGACGGTTCAAGATTCCAAAAACGTGACTGTCCAAGGCTCCAAACACTTCACAGTTAACCTTCACTGAGCCATCATAAACTCCTCTATTTAAAATCTGAACCTTTTATTACAAGGACTTCTCCAGTATCTTTAAAGATCATAGTCCTTCACAATGTTGTATTACTAGTCAGTCAAGATAATAGAGATCTGATTTCGAGCCATCAGATCGGTTGTGTTGTAGATTATTTCCTCCCAAGTTAAAAAAAACTTCACTGAGATTACAAAAACCATGCTACCCGTAAATCTGAGCTCCACCAAAACTGTGATGCCCACAGATTCGGGATCCAGTGTGACACTGACACTGTCACAAGCTTATTGCGAAAATGAATTTCGTAAGCATAGAGTGTATGTCTATGTCATTGTCCATATTAAGAACAAATAAAGATGTCTTACATGCAGAAGATACTTTCCATTTACATTCCTTTTGCCTTTGTTCTTGATGTGCCAAGCAAATCTCACAGAGTATATTGTTGTTTTAAACTTGGCCCATTAATTTCCTCAATTGTTGCCATTGTTGTTCTTACTGCCTGTACATAGTCTGCAACTTATCACAGCTACTGTGCATAATTCATATCACCATCTCTATCGTCATAGCTACAATATATGTTGCAACCAACACTGCTCCAAAGGACTTCAGTCAAGGATACATCTTCAGATCATTGTTTGCATCACTGCCACTGTATTAGGATTCATTGTTCCTTTGTCCTAAATAGTACATATTCCTCACACATTCTCATAGTGATTTTGAATGATGTCACAGTGAGACCTTCTAGAGACCTTAAAAACAAAGAAATTTCCTGGAGATCAATACTGACTTCTGGAACTGTTGATACCTCAGGTTCTCTTGGAGCAGTGATCAATCACATCTTCTTTTAAATTCTGGCTTGTGCGAAACGCCGCGAATCTCTGGCCAGTTTTCCTTTCTTGGTTAGTCTCATAGCATATGTCGGAGGCATATGAGCAATTTTCTTGAGGTACAAACCTTTACATTTCACCATTGTCTGTGGCTGCATCATAGCAGAGCTCAGACGATTACTGGTAATTCATTTAATACAATTGTTGGTAGTGCGCAGCCAGCTCTGACGGGGGTTTTGGTTGCACGGTTTAGGCATCGCTGTTTTTCTTGTTTTAGTCTCCAAATTATAAAGATGGACCCAAGGGCTCTTGCTTCAAGTTCAGAAAATCATGACTTGTATTCAGCCTTCATTGAAGTTCGGATCTCTGACTTTTTGGCCCTCATCATATTAGACAAATAATACATAACAGATTTATGAGAACCATAATACACATCTACAATTACCAATATCATTAAGATACTATTAAAAAAATAAATAAAAGGTTACTTATCTTGCTTGAAGATCCTCTGGTCGGCCCCTTGCAAAGCATTTCGACTAGGTCTCATAATCTTCCTTTATGAATAGAATAGAGATCCTTTGTACCTTAAATAATTCGGCTTCTTCATAGACACAAATCCTGAGACCAAGACTTCAATTCTTGAGATAATTCAGGCTCCTCTGAAGTTACTCAGCTTCTTAAATCATTGTAGCAACAGAGCTTGGACTTAGTCATCTGAGGTCATGCTTAGTCCCTGATCGGACTTCAAAACTTGTGACAAATATTCTTCAATACTTGTAGCATTTGGCAATGCCAGTTCAGAATGACATATCAGCTTAAATCCTTTCAGAATTCACAAGGAATGATTATAATGACTACACACTAAAACTTTTCAAAGAGACATTATCCATGTTTGGTTACAAATTTGTATTCAATCATGGCTCCCGACACAGAGCAGCGAACAAATATGAACCCACATATTCGCCTGATCGGTGGTTGAATGTTCGAGCGGGTCCACACTCGTAGATCCAATTAAGCTCATGCATACATGACCCCCGTGGCTTGCGTCAATTTGAACCCATGATATGTCTGCTGGTTCAGTCTCGCATATGCATTCAATTCATCGGACGGCAAGACGACATACCAAATTCAACGTAATCCCCATAATGCACGTAAAAACCTCTGGAGAAGGATTCTGCAACTGGAGCTCATGCCCACTTTTCAACAGCCGGTATGCGACTATTCGGGAACACAGTGATATTTGAGGCTTCTGAGCTAGAAATGATTTCTTGGCCCAGCTTATGCCCAGAAGTCGGGCTCTCGATGACGCGTCCACCTACAACTATATCACCTCACTGTCGTCGTGTCCAATGCCGTCCGAGACATCACCGCTGTACGCGTTGATGAAAAATATCATCTATGCTCTTCGCGTTAATAATTTTGACAAGTGATGGTATTGCGATGATTTTATCGATGGCAGCCTCTTCAATTTTGTCAGCGTCCAACCTTTGCGATTAGGCTTGTGACATCTTTTGACGAGGCGCACGTTATCTTTGGCAAAGTCTTGCAGCGGCCTTACAACAGCATCCACGGCTTCCTTTTTTTTTTTTTCTCGCCTCTATACACTCTTTATGATATAGCTCACTGGCTCGACTGCCTGCCATATATCCGTTGTCGTGGTTCAGAAATACAAGTAACCCTAACGCGTTAAGAAAACCCCTATCTCGCTGCCCTATATTCTAGGCGTTGTCTTCTCCAAGCTTCGATACCATGTTAATTTCTGAACATGTCCTATGCCATTTTAGATTAGGGCACAAAATATTGAAGCAGATAGAACAAATAAATCGATTGATGGAAGACAAGCCAACAATAGAAAAGAAGAAGAATGATGGCGTTACGGCGATCAGCAGGATGCTTCAACCAGCAAAGTACCAATAGGTCATTCAGCCAAGCGTGTCACACAGCCTTAAAAACGCTACATCAAGAAGCCCTAATTCAACTCCATGAGAAAGCCCTAACACAGATGCACCAAGAAGAGAGAAGATAATTTCCTCCACACAATGTGTGTGAAATGATCTCTAAAACTCTCCTATTTATAATCATTTGTGGGGGTGTGTGACACGTCCTTTAAGACATTTAATTCTATATTATATTCTAGGCCGACCTAGCACATAAATGGAATAAATTCAAATTACATGATCTGCTCATTCAATCGAGATGATCTTTAGATCAATCTTACACCTCTCTGAAAGAGGAATCCAATAAAAATATCAGGATCATCATCTGAGCAGCACAACCCGGAGTTTGGACCTAGTTGCGCAAAATTAACATGCTTCCTGCCATGTACTCTGCCTCGACTGAGCTCAGTGCTACGGACTTCTGTTTCCTGCTGCACTAGGAGGTCATTCCTAATCCGAGACTAAAACATTACCCACTGGTACTTTTCTGATTTATTGTGCTTCCAGCCCAATCTGCATCTGTGAACCCACTCAACTAGACCTCACTACCCTTGGTGTACTTCAACCCATATTCGACTGTCCCTCTCAAGTATCTGAGAACGTGTTTGGCTGCTGCCCAGTGAGCCCTCCTTAGTTCCACCATGAATTGAATGAGGGTATTCACTGCATAATAGATGTTTGGTTTCGTATTGACGAGATACATTAAGGATCCGATGAGTTGTCTGTACAATGTGGGATCAGCCTCATCATCTGTAATATCCCCAAAGGGAAATAACCAGTAATACACAGAAATATGCCAGACAGATATATAAAACAAGTTGCCGGAACCAGAACATGAAACAAGTACACATAGAATGCCAGAACGCTAAGCCATTTTATTAATCTCAGAACACATAGATAGGAGTACAAGATAATCAGAATGAGTGCACCTATCCTTGCCCTAGGCAAGTGGAGACCCTCTCAGAACAAGTAATGGCTGCAATAGGGACAGCGTCCTAGCTGGCTGAAGAAACTGCTATGGAAAACTGCTGCTACAATGCACTGGAACTATGAGCTGAAAACTAGAAAGATGGCTGATCTCAATCCTCCAGACAAACCCCAGAAAATGTGAAGTTGATGCTCCACCACCAATCAAACCCTCACCAGTGAAAACGTTGTCTCTGCTAGTGACAGCGCAGAAGCCAAATGAAACGCTGGCAAGAAGGGGTGAATCCAACCACAAATCCTCCAGATGAGATAACCAAACTCCTCAGGGCTGGAAACACTGAAAAACGCTGCCAAAACCCCACACAATGACCCTGCTCATCAGATCTGCTTCCTCCCTGACTGGATCTGCGTCCTCCCTATCCAGATCTGCGTCCTATCTCTCCAGATCTGCGTCCTCCAGAGCTGGATCTACTGGATCTGCGTCCTCCCTATCCAGATCTGAGTCCCTTCTGCTGGATCTGCGTCCTCCCTATCCAGATCTGCGTCCTCTCTGCCTTGATCTGCTGGATCTGCGTCCTCCCTATCCAGATCTGCGTCCTATCTCTCTGGATCTGCGTCCTCTGCCCTAGCCTGCGCAGTCTCAAGAAAGGGGGTATCTCCTCTGCCAAATCTCCACCAGAACTACTGCAAATCACCACCAGAACTACTGCAAATCACCACTGAAACTGAAGGAAAGAAACCTTGCTCGAGCGGGCACTCGAAGTCCCCAGGAGCCAAGGGTGAGATCTCCGACCGGAGACACTCATTTTGCACTAAACAGTGCTGCAGACCGACTAAACAACCGGCGTGCTGAAGTAGACAGAAGTCTAGCTCTCAATATCAATATCAAATCAACCATGCCAAATGAGGTGAGAACCCCACCTTTTATAGTGCTAAACTCCCTCCAAAACCTTGACTGCGTCCTTCACTCTCCTTGGCCTGCGCAGTTAACCTTGGGTCAGCGTGAGGCCTTCCCTCATACTCATGTGGACCCCCAAGGTCCCCTCTCTAAGTTATAACGTCAATCAACTAGGAAAACACTTTATTTTATAAAGTGAGGTGACTAAAGTGAGGTGACCCCTCTTATTTCTCACTTTATTTATTATTTCTAGCTAAAGCGGCAAAATTAAACAAAAATGAAATATTCCAATTAGCAATGCTAATTTGGAATATTACATCATCCTCCGATGTGTCTATTTTCTTCCAGTTAGTAATCATTGGCGTGGCCATGGGTCTACAGTCTTCCATCTAAAATCTCTTTAGGATTTCTGTCGTGTATCTTCTTTGTCCTAGGAAGATTTCTGCTTTCTGCTTCCAGACTTCTAATCCAAGAAAATAGTGCATCTACCCTAGGTCCTTCATGTCGAATTTTGTTGCCAGATTCTCCTTACATTCTTTGATGAACTTGGATGATCCGGTCAAAAAGGTCATCTACATAAAGAACAAGAATAAGCAGCTCATCTCCTACTCTCAAGTAGTATAAGTTGGGATCTGTGTCACTCTTGACGAACCCCATCTTCTGCAAGTAGCTATCAATCCGACCATACCATGCCCTGGGGGCTTGTTTTAAGCCATACAAGGCTTTCTTAAGTCTGCAAACATGAGTCTTCTGCTCATGTGTCTCGGAGTCCTCTGGCTGCTCTAAGTACACTTCCTCCTCTATCACCCCGTTCAAGAACGCAGTCTTGACATCCATCTGGTGAATCTCCCATCCCATCTGCGCAGCCAGAGAGATGACGGATCTGACAGAAGTGTATCGCGCTATTGGAGAAAAATTTTCTTCATAGTCAATGCCTTCCTTCTGGGCATACCCGTCTGCTACAAATCTTGCCTTGAATTTCTCTATGCTGCCATCTGCAGTATATTTGATCTTGTAAATCCATCTGGATCCTACAACAGATTTGTCCTGTGGTCTAGGGACCACTTCCCAGACATCATTTGTCATGATGGAGCTATAGTCCTCCACCATGGCATCCACCCATACCTGATGCTGAGCTGCTTCCTGAAAGGTAGAAGGTTCTCCAACCTGAGCTACGAGTACCTGATATCTATCTGGTTGTTTCCTTATCCTCTTTTCTTCTCTAAGGGCTCCAATGAATTCTTCTGCATCCCTAAGAATTTGTTGGAGTTCTCTTCTCGGTCTCCCATCAGTGGTGGGCGGTCTCACCTGCTCTTCCTCCTGTTCTTCGTCGGAGGAGCTTCCCTCAGAATTATTGTGCCTTGGAGAGGCACTGGACCTCTCCTCTATAGGTCGTTGAGGCTGTACCATTGGATCTTCCTCAATCTGCGTATCTGTGGTCATCTCTCGAGATTTCCTAAAGGCTCTCTCCTCTAGGAATTTTACATCCCTTCTTATATTGATGCAGTATGCCTTTACATCCTCGCTATAGCCCATCAGGAAACCCTTCTCTGCAATTTGATCCAGCTTCTTCCTCTTTTCATCTGGAACATGGCAGTACACTATGCTGCCGAATATCCTGATGTGGCTCACTTCTGGCTTGCTGCCTGTGAACACACTCTCGAGAGTTACCTTCCCCAAAGCTCTATTGGGAACTCTGTTCTGAATATATATATGGTTGTGTTGCAGGCCTCTGCCCATAATAATTTGGGCATATCTTGGTCATACAACATTGCCCTTGCAGATTCTATTATGGTCTGATTCTTCTGTTTTGCAACTCCATTTTGCTCTGGATTGTATTGAGCTGTCCATTCTCTCTTGATGCCTTCCTGTGCACAGAAATTTGTGAAGTCTTTATCGATATATTCTCCACCATTATCTGACCACAACTCCTTGATCTTCTTTCCTGTAGAGTTCTCCACCAATGCTTTGAAATCTTTAAACCGATCAAAGACTTCATCTTTGGTCTTCAGAAAATAGATCCAAGTTTTCCTAGAATGATCATCAATGAAGGTGGCAAAATACTCTGCCCCATTGAGAGAAGTTGTGGACATTGGACCACAAATGTCAAAGTGTATTAACTCTAATACAACTTTGGCTCTACTACTGCTTCTTGGAAATGTTGCCTTAGCATACTTCCCTAGTATGCATCCCCTGCAAACTTCGTCTTTCTTCGTGCTGAGTTTAGGAGCCCCTATGACAGTATTTTTGAGAATTCCCAAGGCTCCATGATGTAGATGCCCCGTCCTTCTGTGCCATAATTCATTCAGATCTCTGTCGTCTGTACTGCCGATCAGGGCCACCAGAGATTCAAGCTAGAGCTTATACAACTTGTGACTCCTTACTCCGATTTGTACCTTTTTGCTCCAGTTAGGGTGTTTGACATACACCTTATCTCAAATAAAGTATACGTCATAGCCCTTGTTCTGAAGTTGAGACACCGAAATTAAATTCATCCCCAACCCTGGTACATGCAGAATGTTTGTGGCTCGAATCTTGTTGCCATTCTTAGTCTTAAATGTTACAGTACCTCTCCCGATGGGGGTACATTTTGCTTTATTTCCCATAGTTATCTAGAAATTCATCTGTTCTTCTTGGTAGCTCGAAAAACATTCTCGAACCCACTATCAATATACCAAACACTTGGAGGAGTTGTGCTCGACACACAGGCAAGATCCTCCTCTAGTTTGGATGCCAGCACCTTCATGTCGTGTTCTCTTTGCATTTTTGCATGCTCTAGAGGACTGCGTGAGTCCCTTTGATTGCGTGAACCCTTCCAGATGATGGAGCTTTGGTCCATGGCAGATCCTCCCTTCCTGTTTTTAGCCCTTGCCTCTAATACCATGTGAAAATTTTCAAGAGGAAAATATTTCTGCAATACTTGGTTTATTTCTCCTACTTATGAGATAAGTTATTTATAGATGCTTTAGTAAATTCTGAAATAAACACATTTGCAGATCTTCACTATCGTTAAGAGCATAAGAACAGAAAGATAATTTACACAAGTAGCACAATAGAAACAACCACATGAACACAATTATTTTGGACAATTGTTCCCAGAAAAACCCAACGTGGGAAAACCGGTGCAGCAGATGAGGGTTTTATATTTATCTTAACTGCGTGATTCTACGTGGAGGAATTCTTGCTGCTGATCAGCTCACCCTTCCCTTCATCCTCCTAACTTCTACTTCCCGATAACTGACTCCTCCCTCCTTCTGCTTCTGCAACCCAGCCTCTACAAACTCACCCACTAAAATCGAATTCTCTTGCTTCAGAATTGATTTCCTTCGGGTACTAAGAGTGTCCTCGGCTTCATTTCCAAATGGCCCTCAAGTCTCTTCTTATAGTCTTCCTGCTAACGAATCAACGGCCAAGATTATATTATTAATCAATGGTTCAAATTAAAAGATGACTTGATCTTCGTTTTCTAGAAGATTCACACTCTTCTCTATTAATACCCTTTAATTATTTAATTTCCCTAAGTTTAAACTTAGGGTCTGCATTAAAATAATTAATTATTTTAATAAAGTCATAACTGAGTGGAATTTCCACAAACGATTTTCGAGTTCTCTGGATAAATGATGTCCAAGCCTCTCTGCCAAAAATGAGACATACAACACTTTTCGATGTTATAGAAATCAACAGAAAGTATGGTCGAAGGTGGTCCACATTGAATACTGGGTGCAGGCCAAAGAATGGGGGGATAGTTAGCTCGAAAGCGTTGTCACCCACAACCTTGGTGATGGTGTAAAGCTTATATTGGAGTGGTCGAAGCTTTCGATGGGCTCTGGCAAGGCATTCCTTCTGCAAATGCAACCAAACCTTGTCGCACACTTGAAACTTATGTGGCACCCGATGTTGATCATGACGTTTTTTAATTTATACTTAATATTGGCTTTATCTAGGATATCATGAACCTATTGGCGAATGTGCTGAATGCGTTCAATAAACTTGATGACCTTATCAACTTCGTATTGAACATGTGAAGATTCTGTCTGTGTAATTGCAAGAGGCATTGCAACATCAATGGGACACAATGGTTGAAATCCTAGGCCCACTTGAAAAGGGTTGTGTCCAGTTGAGCTATGGAGAGATCTGTCGTAGTTGTGTTGCACATAGGACATACTCTCATCCCATGTTCGTGGATGCTTACAGTTGTACATGCCTAGTATGTGCACTATCATCCTATTGACGACCTCTGTTTGGCCATCAGTTTGGGGGTGGAATGGAGTTGACTTGGTGAGATTGGTGTCCAAAAATGATTAGAGGCTCGACCAAAATGCACTTAGGAACTTGATATCCCAATTTGATATAATGGTCTGCGGGATCCCAAAATGTATCCATACTAAAGAAGAGCTTGGCATTGGCTTCTACTGTGATACCCTTCTTACAGGTAACCAATATGTCCATCTTAGAAAATCTATCAATGACCACAAACACATAGTCATTACCATGCTTGGTAGAAGGAAGGCCAAACATATATTCCACGGAGATGGATTCCCAAGGCCAGCTGGGAGTAGGAAAAGGAGTGTACAGGCCTTGCTTCTTAATGGTTGGCTTGCAGATGACACAAATAGTGCAGGAATTGATATATTTGCCAATATCCTGCTGGAGTTTTGGCCAATAAATATACTTCTGCAGTACTACCACTATCTTCTCCACACCAAAGTGTCTTGCAATCTAACTGTAATGCACTTCCCAAATCAACTTGCCATGCTCGCTTGAAGGAACACAAAGATGGTCTAGTTAACACAAAAGTCCATCCTGAAGATGGAAGTTTAGAACTAGATTTCCAACCATCAACATCTTGTAGGTGGCAGCAAAATCTGAGCCATTTTCATATAGTTGTGGCCATCCAGAGGTCTCGCTCCCAAAAGAGTTAAGAATTGTGCTCAGTGCCGCAATCGGGGGCCGACTGAGGTAGTCTGCGACATGATTGGTGCTAGCCTTTTTGTATTTAATGTTCAAATGGAACTATTGCAGGTATTTGGACCATTTTTTATGGTGATCGTTCTACAACTTCCCTTGTGTCTGCATAAATTGAAGAGGGCAGTGATTTGTGTTGATGATTGTCTCCTTCCCCAGAATATAATGTTTCCATTGCCGACAAGCCTACATGATAGAATACATTTCCTTATCATAGGTGGAGTACCTTCAAACAATATCAGAGAGCGACTCACTGTGATAGGCCACTGGGTTCCCTTGCTGAGTGAGGACTACACCAATAGCATAATCAAAGGCATCTGTCTCAATATCAAATGGCTATTGTGGGTCTCGCAAGGTGAGTACTAGTGCAAAGCACAAGAAACATTTCTATTCAATGAATGGCTTCTATTGTGACCAAAAAAAAAATTCTTTTGCTCTGCCCTTGGTAACTTGACTCAAGGGCCAAGTGATATGAGAGAACCCCAACACGAATATTTGATATAAATTTGCAATGCCCAAGAAGCTGTGAAGCTCTGTTAGAGTCGTCGGGGCTGACCAATCCTGAATGACTTGGATCTTAGCTGGATCCACATGCACGCCTTTCTCATCAATTATTTAGGCTAGATATTGGACCTCGTCCATGCCAAAGGATCATTTCTCCAAGTTGGCACATAACTTGTGTTGTCTCAGGGTTTGAAGGACTTGCCGAATATGCTGCAATTTTTCTGACCAAGTCTTGTTGAAGATGAGGATATCATCTAGATATATACCCATGAATGAGTTGGTGAAAGGCTGCAAGATGTCATCCAATAGCCTCATAAAAGTTGTGGGGGCATTTGTCAACCAGAAGGGCAAGACCAACCACTCAAAGAGACCCTCCTTGGACTTGAACGCAATCTTCCACACATTTGAGGGTTCTATATGAACTTGGTGATAACCGGACTTCAAATCAATCTTGTTGAAGTACTTAGCCCTCTTGAGTTGGTCAAGAAGGTCATCAATCCATGGGATTAGGTATCTATTCCTGACTGTGATTTTTTTCATGTTAAGTCCCTATATTAATAGTGTAGTCCCTTATTATGTTAGTGTAGCCCCCCTTATTTTTATTGTTGTACCCCTGTAACCCTCATATTTTTATTATTGTGCGTTTACATTATTATTGTTACATCGGCTAGGATTACATTGTGGCCCCATGGACTCCTATATATAGAAAGGAGGTTTAGTCATTTGTATCATCCAAGAATTGTTCATTTATGTAATGTATTGGAGGTTGCCCCCTCGAAGTGGCTGATTTCTAAGGCGTGGATATCTCTTTTCTTCTATTTTTGGAGCTGGTTTCACAACATTTGGTATCAGAGCTTTGGATTCTAGGGTTTCGCTGCACCAAACAGGTCATCGTGGTATTTTCGTTATAACTTTTTTTCTACGAAGGTTCAAAAGCTGAAAGTTTTAGAGTGCGAAGCCGAAATCCTGAGGAACATCGTCGCAAAATTTCAGATCTTGGTTCGCAATATTTTCGGAGATACGGTCTGTGGAAGTTAGGTCTTTTGCAGGCTCCCGAATTTCATCTCAAAGAGGTGATCGTGGGAAAATCTTCATAACTCTCTCTTTGAGTATCGGATTGGAATTCTGTAAAAAGTGGCC
The DNA here is from genome assembly GCA_034641835.2 of Pinus albicaulis. Taxonomy (NCBI): domain Eukaryota; kingdom Viridiplantae; phylum Streptophyta; class Pinopsida; order Pinales; family Pinaceae; genus Pinus; species Pinus albicaulis. The sequence continues at coordinate 1,774,517,998 of CM076578.1, read as the reverse complement.
GCAAGTACACGGACTGTAGTTTCTTGTCTATCAATTTCAGAGCTGAAGGAGGAAACAATGACACGTGGCAAGTCGTACAAGTTCACTCTACTAAACCAGTCCATAATTAGGTCATCGTAGGAGATTGGGCACAACTTTGTCTTCAAGAATCCAAATCAGGTCAGACCTATGGCATTCAAAAGAAGATTCAGAGAGCTACTTCAGGGCCAAATTTCAGATATTGAAGATCCGAAATCACAAAGATAATTCAGTTTCAATATCAAGCTCCTCAAAATCAAGAAAAAGGTGTGTATTTGGTTTTTAAAATTGCATAACGTTTGTTTGAAAAAGCAGTTTGAAGTGATTCCAAGGGCATATTTTAGAATTTTTATCAGTATTGGGTTCTATAATGCCTCCAAAAAAATAATTCCATACCCATAAAGCCTTCAAAAAGCTATATTATGATGCATGAAGAGGAAGAATTGCAGTATGAGATATCAAAATTACGGTACCAAGTGCAACAAATTTCGATCTTACGAAGAGCAACCAAAGATGACATAGATGGTTTAAAAGCAAAAATGGAGGCTAAGTTGGATGGTTTGAAGGATCAAATAATAGCTAATATGGATGATAAATTAGTGGAAGATGACATCAAGCATCAACAACAAGTTCTTCAACTCTCAAAGGATAACCTAACTTTGGTGCAGAATCTAATGAAACAACCGAAAGATCAACATCACATCGAAAGAAGTTCTGAAGCAGTCAAAGAAACAAGAACTCGACAAGTACGATCAATTTCAAAGTATCTCAGCAAGTGGAAGAACTTTCCTGTAGAATATTCCACATGGGAGGATGAGAATTTTATACAGAAGCATCAAGAAATAATCAAGCGTTGAGGACAACACTTGTTTGAAGGAGAGGGCATGTTAAGTCCCTATATTAATAGTGTAGTCCCTTATTATGTTAGTGTAGCCCCCCTTATTGTTATTGTTGTACCCCTGTAACCCCCATATTGTTATTATTGTGCCCTTACATTATTCATTTTGGCCCTACTAAGTTACATTGTGGCCCCACTAGGATTACATTGTGGCCCCATGGACTCCTATATACGAAAAGAGGTTTTCATTTGTATCATCCAAAATTGTTCATTTATGTAATGTATTGGAGGTTGCCCCCTCAAGTGGCTGATTTCTAAGGCATTGATATCTTTTTTCTTCTATTTTTGGAGAGTTTGGTTTTCACCTTCGGTTGATTGCCCAATAGTCAATACGAGTCTCCAAGTCCCATGTTATTTTTACTTGCAGTACAATTGGGCTCCCACACTTGGTGAGGAACTTGGTCGTATGTGCCATTTTTGCATCAAATCCTGGATTTGCCACTTGATCTCTTCATTTTACAAAATGGAGCGGTGATATATCATTTGATTGGGTAGAGGTACTCCAGAGAGCAGATCGATTGAATGCTTGGCTTGATAGTGCAAAGGTACCCCCATGGGAGAGGAGAAGATGTCCCTGTACTCCACGACCTTATCCACTTGCTTTTGTTGCATGGAGGAGCCCTTCCCGGAGGCCATGGATGTGGCCATGATCTTCCCCTTACTTTGAGAGCGAATCATGAAGAAAACAAATTTCCCAGTCTAGGAGATGATCTTACTGCATTTCTTAGCAGAAATCAAAGAAATCTTGCCTTGAACTTTTCAGCACTTCCATCAGATCCATGCTTGATCTTGTAGAGCCATTTCGAGGTGACAACTGCTCTATCCTTTGGTCTTGGAACCACATCCTAGACATCATTCTTCATAATGGACTCATACTCTTCATGCATAGCATCCTTTTAGACTTGATTCTTTACGACTTCTTCAAAGGATCCAGGCTCGGATTGTACAATAGTACTCATGGCTACTAGATACCCTTGGTATCTACTCGACTTCTTACTTTCACAGAATGTCCCCCTTTTTTTTTGGGCTACATGTCCCTCCGCATCCTCGAGAGTGTCCTTGAGCCATGATGGTCTCTTTCCCAGTGAAGGAGGTGGATCAATTGGGTCCATCGGTTCTTCAACATCAAGCATTGTTTCATCCTTCAGTTCTTCTTGATTTCTAGGCCTTGCTTCATGATCTTCCTTAGATCTTGGAAGATTTACTACTTTCATTAGGGAAGTATCTTCGTCAAAGGTGACATCGTGGCATATCTCCACTTCCCTTTGACCAGGCACATATAATCTATAGGCCTTCGAAGTTTCACTATAGCCTGTTTTATTCCTTTCTTCCCAAAGGCATCCAACTTGCTCCTCTTTTCTTTCGGCACATGATAGACGATTTGTCAAAAACAAACTCTAAAATGGGAGACGTCAGGTTTCTTACCAGAGAAAACCTCTTCGGGCGTTTTGGATTCTAGAGCAGAATGCGAGCATCGGCTTTGTATGTACACAGCAATGTTCGCAGCTTCTCCCCATAGAAACTTCGGCAGACCTTGGTCACATAGCATGGCACGGGCAGCTTCCATAATGGTCCTGTTCTTTCGTTTAGCAACACAATTTTGCTCGGGAGTATAAACAGTTGTGGTATCCCTCTTAATGCCAGCGTCTCTGCAAAAGTCCTTGAACTCGTTTGTCTCATATTCAGTGCCATTATCAGTTCTCAAAATCTTGATCTTCTTCCTTGTCATATTTTCCACCAAGGCTTTGAATGTACGGAACCACATGAAAGCCTCATCCTTCTTCTTTAAGAAGTATATCCAAGTTTTGCGAGATAAGTCATCTATGAACGTCATATAATATGAACATCCTCCCAAGGATGTCACGCGTAGCATACCGGATAGATCAGAATGAATCAATTGCAAGACATCAGATGTCTTTGTGACACTAGAGGGGAAAGGTCCCCTTGTATGCTTTCCTTCAGCACAACCCTTACATACACCTTCATGATTATTTGGAAACTCAGGCATCCCTGTCACCACCTTTCTTGCTTTGGGAAGGGCTTTGTAGTGAAGGTGTCCAAACCTTCGGTGCCATAGTTCAGTCTATCGAATAGTATTGCATGTCATTGCTCTCAGCGGACTTCCTCCAACCTGGTAGAGTGTATCAACTCTAAACCCAATCAAGATAGCTTCCTTGAAGCTCTTCTTCCACATGAGCACCTTTCCATCAATGAATGCCACATTGAAACCTTTGTCTTCCATGGCCAATATAGACACAAGGTTCTTCTTCAAATTTGGTACATAGAGTACTTCCTGCAAGTGGAGGACTTGACCTTGAGACAAGTGGAGGGTCACAGTCCCTGTCCCTTTCACGGGATATGTGGCATTATCTCCAAGGATAATTTCCAGATTAGTATCCTTCTCAACCATATCAGAAAGTGCTTCCTTGAACCCAGTGATATGCCTTGAGGCACCACTATCTATCAACCAAACATCCATAGTGTCGGGTGGGGATGCAACAGAGAGGGCAGATACAAGAATGTATTCATTTCTTTTATCAACAATATGTGATTCCTCATACCTGGAGTTTCTTGACCTTTTAGAAGGTTGACCATTTCCGCCGGAGGGAGCCTTCCTCTTTCCCTTGGACCTGGTGTTCCTTTGATTGTCGTTCCTCCGGTTGTTGTTGTTATCATCACCATCGGGAGAATCCTTCTTGAAAGGACATTCTCTAGCATAGTGACTAGGCCTATGACAAGTGAAACACTTGCCCTTCTTTCCTTGGGCCCCTGCTTTTCCCTTATTCTTCGAATCACCAGAGTTCTTTCTATAATGAGCAGCATATGCAGCATTTCCTTCATTCTTGATTCTTCTTGAACGCATCTTGACAGTACTTCATCAAAGTCAGGTATCACATTATTATTTAGAATGGTAGAGTTGAACACATGCCATTCGGATGAGAGCCCTCCAAGTGCGGTGAGTACCATCTCTCGATCAGCTATTGTCTCCCAAATAGCTAGCAGATTGTTCCTGATTTCAGTCAGCTTCAGAAAGTATGATTGGACAGACTCATCCCTGCCTTTCTTCAGATTCTTCAATTGATTCTTGAAGAATAGTACTTGATTCACATTGTTAGCCTTGAACATGAGGATCAATTTATCATACATCTCTTTGGATGTGCCCAACTCAGAGATGTAGGCCACCAGGCTTTTATGAATGGATTCCCTGATCATCAGCTTTGCTTTGATCTCCCCCTTCTTGTACTTTGTTTTGGCAGTAGCAGTAGCAGTGGATGGAGGTTCTTGGATTTTACCCTGCACATAGTCCATGACATCTTGGTCTTCTAATTTGAGATCCAATATCATTTTCCAAACATGGAAATCATCCTTCCTAGTCAAGTTGTCATCCTCCTTGAAGCCATAGCTTGTGGAACCCATTATCCTCTCCGGTGATTGCTACAAATAGGGCTTGTCTTCACCTCAGCTCTGATACCATGTAAATTTATGTAGATGTTCTATGCTTGATGCAACTTTACTTTTTACTACAGCAATCACATAAACACTCAAGTAAAGTGCTGATAGAACATACCAGTGGATCTATAGAAGACAAACTAGAAACAGAAAAATGTGGTGGTGCATTACAGCAATTAGCAGGATGCTTCAACCAGCAAAGTCTCCTTGGTCAGCCAACGCAGCATGTGTCACAACAGCCCTCAAAACAGTCACCTGGTCAACCCAAAGTCAACCCCAGAAAAGTCAACGTTGTCCAGAAAAAGTCAACGCAGGGCAACAGCAATAAAGTCAACACAGCTCGGTCTTCGGTCAACCTTTTGACCTCGGTTCTTGTGCCAATGTGTACGACCTTCCAAAATCGAAGTCTCCAATTTTCAGCCCTTTTGGACCATGCATTGACCAAAGTCAACGCTGGTCAAACTAGCGTGGAAACCCTAGCGCGATGAGCTGCAGTAAATTCGGTCAAACCCTAACTGCAGTATTCGTCCTCTTTCCCACGCGTGAACTGAATTTGCCTCCAAGGAGCTTGTACTAAATCAGAAGAGGAGATCATGTGTGTTGAGATGAGTGAAATGATCTCCAACGTTGACTATATATATATATCCATCATTGAGGTGTGTGACACATCTGCTGGGGGTGTAAAATCTTAAGGCCGACCTGCACATATTTGAAATTATTAAAAATAAATTCAAAATAAATGTTATGCTCATCAGATTAAGATCAATTTTATATCGATCTTACACCTCTCCGAAAGAGGAACCCAATAAAAATATTGGTACCTTCATCTGAGCATCACAACATGGAGTTTGGACCTAGTTGTCCAATTTTAACAGCAGGTAGCCATCAATATCCACTTGGATCAGTTGGAGACCCATGGAGACCACTTTGTGTCACCCCAGCTGGATCTTGGGACCCCACAAGAGATAATGAGGTGAATTTTATGGCCAATCCTCAAATCATGGATTTCACATGCATCTACACCTTCTTGGACACCTCATCACCCTTGGACATGGTAGTTGGAGCATTTATTAGTGATGATGATGTCATCATTAGAGAGCTTACAACTCACACATATGTGCTAATTAGGGCATATATTGATAAATCTAATGGGTTGGCTCGTAACCCAAGTACATTTTAGCATCAAGCTTGTTTAGCAAGCTTTTGTAGGCTAATTATTAGTCCTAATCCTCATATAAATAGAGGATAGGCTCCTTGTATTGGATCATCATCACTTGTGACTTATTTCCGCCCTCTTGGAGATTTTCGGCCTTCTTGTGTTTTTGTGGAGATGTGACTCTATGGTGTATTTTTCTATTTGGAGCTCTTTCTTTGGTCTTGGAGATGTTACTTTGGAGCAATAATGGCTTTTGAATGCATTCTATCTTGTAAGTATACCTTGGATTTGATAAATTTTTATTATTGTGTCTAATGAATGGAATGGTTAATTATCTAGGGTTTCTATTATGCTAGTTATCATTGAAAATCAATGTATGGAATCTCAATGATAGCATTGTATGCATTACTCAATAGTAGAATGTGAATGGAAACCCCATTGGTGAATATTTAAACTAGCTCTCCCAATTGATTTTTCTCCCTCACAAAAGTAATAGTTAAGGTTTTGAGACCTAGGGTTTCATCTTTCGCTTACTCCTTGCCAAGATTTAACATATTTTACAATCCCATAAACTCTATCATCCGAAGGACTAGGCACTAGGCTTGTCACATTGTTCATCACCTTCAAAATTTATCTTAAATCTGGTTTTCTCTCTCTTGAACTGAATTTTGGCTCCTTAAGGATAAGCTGCTAGCTAGGGCTAAGGCACGAATTGGACTAGGTTTGAAGTCGTTGGCTTGAGGAAGGATTCAACATTAGAAGGAGTATTTGTTGCCTCAAAATCAACTTCTTTTAGTAACTAATCCGTCCATTTCAAAGTTGAAATCATTTTCCCTAGGTAGATCTTACCATCAAAAATCCATAGTTTGCCCTTGGCTTCAACTTGGAGCTTGTTGAAGGCTTCTTTTTCCATTGGTTGCTAGTATTCATTGCTCGAAAACCTTTTCTTGGCCTTGTGATTTTAGGTTGATCCATTAGGATTTCTATTCATCAAGCCCTAGATCATTTGCGCCCTAATAGGAAACATTGGAGGATGCAATTTACTTTATCTTGCTTGTTGAACCTTGTCATTAGGAAGAGATATCCTCTATAAGCCTATCTTGTCACCTTACTCCTTGGACTTAGCATATATCTCATAGGTGACCTACTAAAGGGAAGCCTCCCTAGTGGTAAAAGTCCACAAAAGAGTAGGAGGTAGTGGTTGTGGTGATAGTGGGCCACACCTCATTGTTGTCCCTTGGTCCCTTGGGCCACACCTGGTAGATTTTGAGGCAACCTCTTTGGCGTTGTTTCCAGGGAGGAATTGATTCAACCTCCTCGTAATTTGAAGAGAATATCTCAAACAACAAGACAGATCCTCTTCTAGCGATTCTTGAATCCAACCCTATCAAGTCCTCTAGTAGTTTCTTTTGACAATACCATAGCTCCAAGAAAGAGGGAGACTACCAAGAAGACCATTGAAGCTTCTACATTAATCATATTAGTCCAGTGGTTAGGAAAAAATTTGTTAATAGCACTTGCCACCACCCCTTTCACCATGGATAGGCCATGGCCTAAGTCACATGACACGAGGAAACGAGATATAGAGGACACGTAAATATGAGTATTCGACACGAGACACAATGACCCCAGAAACAGGACACGAGGGACACATTATATATATATATATATATATATAAAATACTGAAATATAGTACCTGATCCATATAGACATGAATCATTATGATATTTATTTAGTATTTAGTATACACTATTTAGTATTTAGTAATTTACTAGTTAGTTTATTAATTTACTACATCAATGATGTTCACAGTTCAATGTTCATTGTTCATGTTATAACTTTTGTTATTAACTTCAAACAGGTTCGATCATGTTCAAACTTCACATAAGGTAGTTTATAAAATATAAATTTATGTGTTCAAACTTCACTGTTGACTAGAGCATTAATCGAGCTTTCCCTCCCATTAGACCTCGAAGGTGTAGTGAGCAGTGAGCACATGACGTGGATGTGGGATTTTTATTTCAACACACGATCTATACGTGGTCACTGGTCATAGAATGTGGTCACTGGTGTACAATAAAGTTAAGTTCCATAGGCTGTAACACAACTTACAAGAAATTTAAGTGCTCCAAACTCTCAGCAAAGCACGCAAACGCTCGTCTCCTACATCTCCAGGTCTAGGTTGATGTGACGTTGTGAATGTGCTCTCAATGTGAAGTTGTGAGCATTTCACTCTAATATGATGGAATTCCTCACACTGCACAACAAATTTGATTTCGACAACGAGCAAACTCAACTTCTACGACAAACAATGACAAAAAAAACCCAAAAATAAACCATGTTGTAGGTTTTAAATGTCACTTTTCATGGGACACGTGTCCTATGAGCCAAAAATGTTAGGGCACGCTTTTTCCATGTCCAAAACAAGTGTGTCGATTGGAGGACATGAAGAAAAACGCTTTTGACACGTTTTAGGGCACGTTTCGTGTCCGACAAGTAACATATGAGACACGAGACCCTAAGGGATGTGTCCTGTGACTTAGGCCATGGCTTATAGATGCATTCATGCCCTTATATTTGAGCAAACTCCTTGATGCTTCACATCCATTACCTAAGAATTATTGCAAGTGGCTCCCCAAATTCAATGGTATTGATGCCACCACTACAGAGAAACATATTCATGAGTTTTACTCGGCAATGAGTGCAAACCTAATAATGTAAGATGTATTCATGATGCATTTTGCCTTAACCTTTGATGGGAATTCTAGGGACTGTTATCTTCCCTACCCCAAGGTAGTATTTACGATTAGGATACCTTTCATGAAACATTCAAGAAAATATGGGCTTTAGCTTTAGTTGGAGGCATCCTCCTTGAGAAATTCCTTTGCAATGTCCCCAAATTTTGGATTACCATGTGATGTGGTTAGGAGGAATCTCCAGAGCTTGTGTTAGCTTAGGCATAGGAGTGGGGTTACTCTGTTGGTGGGTTCAGAGGGTTTTAGAAGGGTTTTGTGGGTCTGACTAGGATCAATTACCATATTTCATCATCAAGATCAATTTTGCACAATTTTTTCTTGGTTTCTTTCATTCCCACGATTTTTGTAAAACGACATTATTAACAAGCATATTTTAATTAATTACGCTTAAGGTGTTGTTCCAGGCTTATTACTTGGAGAAAAACCTTAGTGTAATAACTTGTTGGAATTGGGGTGAAAAAATCTATAGGGAAGGATGATAAAAAGGGGCTTTGGGTGGCCAGTGTGACCACAAAGGCGAATTAAGTGTTTTCCGATATTAAAAGTGAATTTAATTAGTTTATAAAAGCAACTTTATTAAATAAAAAAAGGAAAAGTGCCTTTAATATTTAATTAGAGGGAAAAGGTAAATGAGTTCTAAAAAGGGAAACGAGGGAGTCTCTCCTCATTATTTCACTTTCATTTTGGGAAATAAATCTCTTGGAGAGTTTAGGAGAAAAAACTTAGGGATTGAAAAACCCTAACCGCCATAGTTGGTTTCGGTGTTGAAAGTTGAAACTATACACCCTAACTAGTTCAAGGAGTAGAATCACTCAGATTTGACCATTGGGATTCAAAGGAGAAGATTATTTGCAGGATACATTGAGGTAGAGAGGTCTTATCAGTTGATTTTATCTTATGATAATGTTTTTTCTATATATTATCTCTCACAGGTGACAACCATAGCCAAATATGGAGACTTACCTTATTGGAAGAGTTCCCATCAAGAAGAACGAGTTTCCTAGTCTATTTTCTAGTGGGTTCGTGTGAAAATTCCGATACCCGGAATCCTACTGCAGCAACTGATATAGTTTCTTCTATTTGTTAAATTGTAATATTCCAAATTTAGCATGCAGCTAATTGGAATATTGATTTTTGTCTTTTACACCTAGGAGATAAATAAATGGGTAAGGAGGCCCATACATTTTAGAAATAGGAATAAAATCCCTTATGATGTGAAAAGGGATTATTATTATGGCTGGATTTCACACTCTCATGTGTGAAATGTGACATTTGCTTGTGGACAAAGTCAAGTTTGACCAAGTCAATAGCATAAATGTAGGAGGAGTGGATCATCAATAAAAATAGCTCAATATGAATGAGGATCAGTCTAGACAACTATATGTGAGCTGGATTGAAGACCCTTAGGTGTGAAAAGGGCTGAAGCAGGTTGAAGAGGTCAACCTTGACCAAATCAAACAGCGTTGTCATGGAGGAGTGGCCTTGATGAAGGAACAATGCAGTTTTGGAGGGAGATTGATAGTGTGATGTTGGAAACTCTAATGAGTGGGGCCCAAGGTGAGAAGGCTCACTTAGTTTATAAGGAAGAGGATGGCAGCCATTTGAGGTTAGCTTATGAATTATATTTTGATGTGTCTACTTAGACTTTTCTCTCTTCAGTTGTTTAGCTAAGATTGCTGGTTTTGTTTAGCACAAAGGTATTCCTGTTTAGGAATTCCATCTCTTCCCTTTGAGTAGCTCTTGGGAGAGACCTGATCTATCATTCCACACATCTGGCATTGGTGCCAAGCTTCAATCTTCAGTTTCAACGCAGTTTCTGCAGGAGGTTGTGTTGAGTTGCAGGGTGTTGCAGTGGAGGGTTGAGAAACCCACTTTCTGAGTTGGTTTTTCATAGGAGGAAGGATTCCTTCTATTGGGAGATCAGTTTGGAGGGTTATTGGGCTGATTTCAGATATTTGGTAGCAGGCCAATATATTTCCATCACCTACAGCATTATTCCAATCAAGAATTGCGTTATTTCTAGAGGACAGTTTCTGCAGTGGATCTTGTGGCTCTTTTTGGGAGTTTTCCTGTGATTGGATGGTTGATATTTACATGGGGGAAGACCTTTGATCAGATCTGTATCAGATCTATATTATTTCAGCCTTATACACTCCTATGCTTCAGTTTGCAGTGATTATTCAATCTTATTGCTGAAGATCACCATTTCTATTTGGGTGTATTCCTAGACACCCTTCCCGGGTTCTCTAGATTTTGTATAAAGGAGACTAGATCTCAGTTCTTGAGCCATATTGTTTAATATAATATCAGATCTATTTGTCTCAGCTATTTCTGTGCATAAACTCTCATTAGACTGCGCTGTCTCTTTATGCAGTAATTCCATGTTGCAGTAGTTTTGGGGTTTTAGCAATTTTGAGCTATACTAGGTGTGGGAGGTCTGTTTACGTCACCTAGTTTGATTTGTTTCTAATAAATTCTTGGATTTAGATGGTATATTGTCAGATCTAAGGGATCCAAGTGTTAATTTCGTTTTCTGTAGCATATATTTCTGAAAATGCATTTTTCTTGAATGCATTGCTGAGTTGTCCCATTTTGGGATATTACATAAATAAATCAAGAAAATTATTTACTGTGTGCTACGGTAAATATCGAAACTAATACACTGCAGCCTTCACAAAACAAATACTGTGGAAGAAAAATAAACGCTGGAAGAACAAATGCACACACACAAAAATACACTGTTATTTTTGGACTAAGTCCCAGAAAAACCCAAATCAGGATAACCGGTGCAGCAGCTGAGATTTTGATTATTATGCAGTAGTAAATCTGAGTACAAAACTATGGATGCTTAAATCTAGCAATCCATATAGAGAAATGACTGGCAGTAAATATAGTGAGAAAAATATCACTCACATGCGATCCGACACTGACCTTAGCTCGATTTGCGCTTCTCCTTGCTGCCTTTGCGTAGTCACTGCATCAGCCTACGTAGTACTGTGTCCCACAAACTCGGAACTGCTTCTTCTCTCGCTATCTTGCTAATGTTTGGGAAATGGATTCTCTTGGCACCCGAACTCTCTTTCTGGCTTCTGGCATTGAATCAACTCTTCTCCCCAGCAAAATATATAATCTTGTTTGAAGCACTGCGATGCCTTGCATGGCTCTACATTGCCTCTCTGTGGCACTCATTCCCTGTCTTCAATGCACTCACCAGAACTGGAAAATCTTCATCCAGCCTTACTATCCCTGCCCCTCTCTCACTGCTTCAAGTTCACTAGCTCTCTCTCCAGAAACTTAGCACTGCTACTCTGGAAATTGATCTGCCAGTGAAATCGAACTCTGCAAGTATGTTATCCAAGCCCCATCGAGTTTTTTCTTATAATCTCTCATTGAGAATTTAACGGTCACGATTAAAACTTAAACGATGGCTAAGATTAACTAGAACTCGATCGATGTCTATTTCTAGAAGATTCTTACCATGACTAATTAATCATATTTCCTAAGTTTAGACATAGGAAATATTAAAAACTGAATAATTAATTTAATTAAGACATCTCTAGGTGGAATTTCCAGAAACAATTTCTGGGTATTGGAAAATACATGTATTCTAACTTATCTGCCAAATCTCGAGGCTAGAACACATCCGATGCTACAAAAACTAACAATTCGAGTAGCAAGAGAGTCTAATTCTTTGTCCTTGAAACTAATGGAGTTCCATAGAAGAGAGCATAACCCAGGTTACTAGCTTCTTGCGGCACGATTTTCCCAACTTAAGGAGAACAAATCACTTGGTATTTTTGTTGGTCGAAGTTTATGTTTAGTCGGTCGAGTTTCCTTGTTTTGGAAGAAGACTAGAGTTTTCCCCTCGCAGCTGGTTATTATCAGTCACAACAGAGGGCCGAGTTACCTTTTATTGTGGGCTGAGTATACTACAATTGATGCACTGTATTTGGGCTTGTAAGGTCGAGTTTAATACACTAGAAGAGACCGAAATTGTATACTGGTAAAGGCAGCGTACTTCCATATCTTGTTTGCTAGTTTGTAATATCCCGAAGGGAAATAGACAGTAATATAAAGCATACAACAAGACATAGCGCTAGAAACAAACCATGAAGCAGATACAAATGAAATAGAGAATGCTAAGCCATTTTATTATACTGAGAAATATAAAGAAGTACAAGAGATGATCAGAATGATGGCACCTCGACTTGCACCAGGAAAGCGTAGGAATACTCTCAGAATGTCAAATGAAATGGTTGCTCTCTGCTCTAACTCCAACTGTTGAAATACTACCGTGCTACTACAACTGCTGGAACCAAAATGAGTATTTGGGGCTGCTCCCCTACTCAGAAAATGTTGATATTCTGGAATCGGTCTCTACTCACAATACCTAGAAAAGCCCAGAGAGCATTTCTGAAATGCTCGACCTCCGAAAATGCCTCCCTTGAGGATCTATGCTATCCTCCCAAGGGCCACGCTGGTGCTGAATGACAAGCTCCAAAATATGGACTCCCTCTCTCCCAAATATCTCCAATAGGCTAGGGCTGGCCCCTTGCTCAATCCTCCGGCCTGAATCCTCCAAAATGGCACCGATCCGAAACTCTCCCAAGATGAACTGCGTCCTCTCTCTCAAGACTACGCAGTCCCTAGATGCTCCGCTCCACAACGAAGGCAACCACAAATCCTCCTGCAAAAATGATGGTAGAATACTTCACCTGAGCAAGCACTCGAAGTCTCCTGGGGCTGAGGGTGGGATCTCCGCACGGAGACACCCGGTGTACTAAACAGTACTGCAGACAAGCTAAATAGCCAGCGTGCTTCAAGTCGAAATGACAAGCTCAAGATGCATAAACATGAATGCCCAAATAAACATGAATGCCCAAATGAAGAGGCTCTCCTCCCTTTTATCACAATGGGCCTCTCTCAACCCTAGGCTCCACCATCTCCTACGTGCCCCTTGGCCCACGCTGCCCCTCTCAACTGCGTGAGGTAGGCCCCACGCTTCCCACGTGGTCTACATCGTCCTCTCCCTGCACTGTCCACGTGGTCACTAGGCCCCACTTCCTCAAATACGATGTGGACTTTAGGGAAATACTTTATCCTAAGTGAGTTATTTAACATTTCACTCACTTTATTCATGCTCCAACTAAAATAAGGCAAAATTGGTCAAAATTAATATTTCCAATTAGCTATCGCTAATTGGGAATATTACAATTTCCCCCAGCAAAATGTTGCTTGACCTCAAGCAATTGTAGTGATGGATGCTGCAAGATCTTCTCACTGTCCCAAGTGGCATCCTCATCCGGCAAATTCTTCCACCTCACTAAGAATTCCCGGACTGTCCTGCTCCGCAACTGTCTCTCCCGGGTATCTATAATGGCCTCTGGCTATAGCACCAAGTGCCCCTCATCATCCATAAGCGGAAGCTCCCCTGTCATTGTCACCTGCTATCCTAGCGCCTTCTTCAGGCACGATACGTTAAAGATGTTATGAATCTTGCTGCCCTGGGGTAGCTCCAACTCATAAGCAACCTGCCCAACTCTGCGTATCACTCTGTAAGGCCCATAAAAATGGGGCTTGAGCTTCTCAGCTCCCTTCTGCTTCAGAGTAGACTGTTGGTATGGCTGCAAATATAGGTAGACCAAGTCCCCTACCTCAAAATGTCTCTCCACCCGACCCCTATCGGCATACAGCTTCTGCTGGTTCTACGCTGTAGCCATGTTATCCTTGAGAGCTCGGAGGATGTCCTGACTCTCTTGGATCCAGCCCTTGGCTCTCAAAGCCTTGCTGGCACTAAACATCACATCAACAAAAGATAAAGCATGATAACCATATAATGCGTAAAACGGAGACATACCGATGGTCATGTGATGTGTGTTGTTGTAGCAGTACTCTCCTAGGTGCAGCCACTTCAGCCATGCTCTCTGCTGCCCACTGACATAGTTATGCAAGTAGCCCTCCAGCCACTTGTTAACTATCTCTGTCTGCCCATCTGTCTATGGGTGGTAGCTAGTGCTCGGTGTCAACTCTATCCCCACCAACCGAAAAAGCTCCTTCCAAAACCCGCCCATGAAGCGGCTGTCCCTGTCATTGACAATGGTCTTGGGAAGACCATGTAACTTGAAGATGTCCCTGAAGAACAGCTCCGCCACCTGTGCTGCTGTATAATGTGCGGATATGGCGAAAAAATTCGCATATTTCGTCAGTCAATCAACGACGACGAATATACAGTCCTTGCCCTGCACCATGGGCAACCCTGTGATGAAATCCATCGAGATACTCTCCCATTTCCCCTCTGGAATGGGAAGAGGCTGCAACAAACCTGCCAGATGGTTCATCTCCCCCTTGTTGCGCTGACAAACCTCGCACTCCCTGACATGCTGGAGTACGTCCTCCTTGAGGCCCTTCCATGAGAACCTCTCTCTGATGGTCCTGTAGGTTTTGGTAAACCCCTGATGGCCAGACAATGGTGAATCGTGAAAAGTCTGCAATATCTTCTTCTTGAGCTGAGAGCCCTTAGTCAAGAAGATCCTGTCCCTGTAGTATATGATCTCATCCATCACCCTATATCTGTCATCTGTCACCTGTCCATCCAAAACCTCACAAGAAAATTTGTCCTTGGAGTACTCCATCAATAGTCGAGCCCTCCAATCTGTGTCCAAACTCATCAGAGACAACGTGGCTGGTCTGCGTGAAAGTGCATCAGCCACCACGTTGTTCTTCCCTTTGACATACTCGATGTCAAAGTCGTAGGCTTGGATCTTGCTAACCCACTTCTGCTGCCTCTCCTGTAGCTGTTTCTGCTCTAAGAAAAACCTGAGGCTGTTGTGGTCAGTCCTCACCCTAAACCTGTTACCTACCAGGTACTGCCGGAATTTGGCCAATTCATGCATGATGGCCAGCATCTCCTTGTCGTATATGGCATACAACCGCTCATGCGGTAGGAGCTTTCGGCTCTCAAAAGCTATAGGGTGGCCTCCCTGCATCAACACTGCGCCTATCCCCTCTCCTGATGCATCACACTCCAGAACGAATGGCTGCGTGAAGTCTGGTAATGCTAGCACTGGACAGCTTCTCATCACCTCCTTGAGTCTGTCAAAGGCTCGCTGCGCTGTCTGTCCAACTGAATGCCTCCTTCTTCGTCAGATCTGTAAGGGGTGCAGTAAGCTGAGAGAAACCCTTGACGAACTTTCTGTAGTAGGTGCAGATACCCACAAACCCCTGAAGTTCCGTCACGTTTCTCAGCTCTAGCCAATCCCTGATGGCCCTAATCTTCTCCTCATGGACCCTCACTTCGTCCACCCCTATGATGTGTCCCAAGTATAGCATCTTCGTCAACCCAAACTCGCACTTGGAGAGCTTAGCATAAAACTGTTGCTCCT
Organism: Pinus albicaulis; assembly: GCA_034641835.2. Lineage (NCBI taxonomy): Eukaryota > Viridiplantae > Streptophyta > Pinopsida > Pinales > Pinaceae > Pinus > Pinus albicaulis. Next base: position 1,774,502,337 of record CM076578.1, on the reverse strand, counting down.
TCAAAATACGCAACACTGCCTCTGTGGTGGAGATGCTCCTCCCATGTCCTGCTATATATCAATATGTCATCAAAGAAGACCAACACACACTTCCTCAGGTGGCTACAGAAAATGTGGTTCATACATGACTGGAAGGTGGCCGGTGCATTGGTTAGCCCGAAGGGCATCACCAAGAAATCAAAATGGCCATAGTGGCACCTGAAAGCGGTCTTGGGAATGTCCTGTTCCCTCACGCAAATCTGATGGTACCCAGATCTCAAATCAATTTTTGAGAAGAACTGTGCCCCTCTCAACTCATCCATCAGCTCGTCAATCCGTGGAATAGGGTACCTGTTCTTCATGGTCTTTCTGTTCAGGGCCCTGTAATCAATGCACATCCTCAATGTGTCGTCCTTCTTCTTCACCAACACTACCGAAGAAGCGAAAGGACTAGTGCTAGGCCGAATGTGTCCAAGAGCTAACAGCTCGTGGATAGCCCACTCGATCTCGTCCCGATAGGCCTTGGGGTGCCTATAGGGTGTGGTAATGACGCCGTATATGCCCTGCTCTAGCTCAATCGTATGCTCAAATCCTCGATCCGGTGGCTGTCCTAGTGGTATCTCCCCAAACATCGCAGCATACCTGTCAAGGATGGTCTGTACCTCTGGATGAACTGTCTGCCCAGTAGTATCTGCCTCTGATGCACACAGCTCTTCTGTCCACTCTATGTCTCCCTTCAGGAAGTCTGCCTCCATCCAATGAGCTGAAACTGTCTGAGGTGGGTAAGTGTGCATGCCTCGTATCTTCTCATGCTTCCCGGTCTTCTTGTCATCCCACTCCATCTCCAAGGCCTCCCAATCTGTGGTGACCTTCCCCAAAGTGATCAGCCACTGTACTCCTAATACCACATTGGTATCTGGTATGTTAACCACGAAAAAGTGGTCAGTCACTGTGTAAGTGCCCATCGTCACTGCCAGCGCTGGAAAATAACTGGCACACTGCATAGTCTGATCTCCTGGGACCAACACTGAAAACCCATCGAAGCTCTCTGTCTGTATGCCTCTCCGCTCTACCATCTGTGCATCGATAAAGTTGTGGGTTGCGCCACTGTCCACCAGTATTGATACTCGCTGCCCCCGCACTGTACCACGGACGCGCAGTGTCAGATACTTGGGAACTCCTCGCAATGCTGCAAGGGTCCCTCCGGGAGGTGCAAAGGCTGCACCTCCTGCTCCTGGTGGTAGAGGTGGCAAATGATCCTGCGTTGTATGGCTGCCCCCTGCCCCCACATCATCATACTCATCTTCTTCCCTGCTGCTCTCGGAGAAGACCTCGATATAATGTGCTTTGCCAGCAGCACACCTGTGTCCTGGTGCCCACGGCTCCTGACAGGTGTAACACAATCTCTTCCTCCTCAACTCCCTCCTGGCATCATCATCCAACTGTCCTCTACCCTGATTCCCCTTTGGAGGCGGAATCCTCACATCCTTCCCCTTAGGCTGGAAAGCCTGTCTCTAGGGGTAAGGCGTCCTGGTCTGGGGTAAGGCATCCTGCAAGTCCCGTGCCCTGCCAACTGCGTCATGGAGTGTGGTCGGTCTAGTGGATCTTACCAATCCCCGAAGCGGCTCTGCTAGCCCATCAATGAACATGTAGATCATCTGTGCCGCGGATAGATCTAGTACCATCACCGAGAGTCTCAGGAAATATGAGATGTATGTATCCGGACTCCCGATCTGCTTGAGCTTCGTCAGCTCAACAAAGTGCTCCTTCGGATCCCTCTGATCAAACCTCTCTATCAACCTTCGAGTGAACTCAGCATAAGCTGTCACTATTGAGTGCCCGAGTGTAACCATCCCGTGGAATCACCAATCTTGGGCCTCGCCATCTAGATGCAGCGCTGCCACCTTGATGGCCTCCGTCTCTGCCATCTGGTTGCGCTGGAAGTATATGTCCAGCTTTTCCACCCAAGCCTTTGCCGAACTGTTTGATGAACCATCAAACATAGGCAAATGGAACCTACTCATCATACGCTGAGTGTCTCCGTCATGATAATGCCGGTGTCCCCTATGATGGTCGTGGGGTCTGCTGTCCCGCTTGAGCTGGACAAAATCATGAAATGAAAGGGCATCCCTGAACTCCTGCCCGTATGCCTGGTACTCAGCAAAGTAATCACCCATGTGGCCAAGTTCCTGCTCCTGCTGTGCTCCTGCCCCTGTGTCTGCAGCCAGAAAAGTGGGCATAGTGGAACGTGTGGGTGCATGGGATGCCATGTGCTGAGTGGCATCGTGCTCATGCAAATGATGGGATGTACCTGATCCCTCACCAATCTGGAAACCCCTTGGGGTTTCACACTGCCTAGCCTCTGCTACCATGAATCTCTGCCCCATCTCCTCTATCCGCTTTGACAGGTCCTATACTGACTTGAGGAGCATTTCCCCAAACTCCTTCGCGGCACTATCATCTGCCATCAGTTCCTCCTGCTCTGCGTCCACTACTGGAGCGCAGTCACCCTCTCCGTAGGTGATTTGCAACCTACGCTCTCCATCACGGTACTTCCTACCCCTATAGCAAATATACGGCTTCTCTCCCGGTGTCATAGACAACTTGCTCCACAAGCTGAGCCAGGTCTATGAGCTCTGATACCACTATAATATCCCGAAGGGAAATAGACAATAATATAAAGCATACAACAAGACATAGCGCTAGAAACAAACCATGAAGCAGATACACATGAAATAGAGAATGCTAAGCCATTTTATTATACTGAGAAATATAAAGAAGTACAAGAGATGATCAGAATGATGGCACCTCGACTTGCACCAGGAAAGCGTAGGAATACTCTCAAAATGTCAAAGGAAATGGCTGCTCTTTGCTCTAACTCCAACTGCTGAAATACTACCATGCTGCTACAACTGCTGGAACCAAAATGAGTATTTGGGGCTACTCCCCTACTCGAAAAATGCTGATATTCTGGAATCGGTCTCTACTCACAATACCCAGAAAAGCCCAGAGAGCGTTTCTGAAATGCTCGACCTCCGAAAATGCCTCCCTTGAGGATCTACGCTATCCTCCCAAGGGCCACGCTGGTGCTGAATGACAACCTCCAAAATAGGGACTCCCTCTCTCCCAAATATCTCCAATAGGCTAGGGCTGGCCCCTTGCTCAATCCTCCGGCCCGAATCCTCCAAAATGGCACCGATCCGGAACTCTCCCAAGATGAATTGCGTCCTCTCTCTCAAGACTGCACAGTCCCTAGATGCTCCGCTCCACAACGAAGGCAACCACAAATCCTCCTGTAAAAATGATGGCAGAATACCTCACCCGAGCAAGCACTCGAAGTCTCCCAGGGCTGAGGGTGGGATCTCCGTACGGAGACACCCGGTGTGCTAAACAGTACTGCAGACAAGCTAAACAGCCAGCGTGCTCCAAGTCGAAATGACAAGCTCAAGATGCATAAGCATGAATGCCCAAATGAAGAGGCTCTCCTCCCTTTTATCACGATGGGCCTCTCTCAACACTAGCCCCCACCGTCTCCTACGTGCCCCTTGGCCCACGCTGCCCCCCTCAACTGCGTGAGGTAGGCCCCATGCTGCCCACATGGTCACTAGGCCCCACTTCCTCAAATACGATGTGAACTTTAGGGAAATACTTTATCCTAAGTGAGTTATTTAATATTTCACTCACTTTATTCATGCTCCAACTAAAATAAGGCAAAATTGGTCAAAATTAATATTTCCAATTAGCTATCGCTAATTGGGAATATTACATAGTTACACACAAAAAATGTGGTCAAATGTCCTCTTGTACCTGGTACGAATCTCTGGAATACCTGGTGCTGAAGTAGACTGTGAGTTGGAACTTCTTGGACAACATATATACCAGGTCAGCTCTCTGGAGTATTATCAGGTCCCAATATGAGTTCTGTGTCTTGTAGAATTCAATTTCATGACTGTGTGTCAATAAAATCACTGCTGTTATAATTTTTGGGTTGTTCTCATTAATGAAAGCCTAAGGTGTTCAATCTCTTGTTATATGGTGCATATCGGTGGTGTAATTCCTTGTTAAGTGTTTTAATAACAAAATGTTACTATCTGAAATCATTTATCAAGTTTTATGTTAAACTACTTGGGTTATTTTGAAGAAAAGTGCACCTACAGCCAATAGTAAACAAATTGTTTGAAAAAATGCCTCACTGAAAACTCAATCAAAACCTAGAAATTACAGTGATAACTTTGGGTCATTTTTAAGAGGGGATTTTACATCCTTCAAGTTGCTAAAACTGAGAAAGAATTTGTGAAGGAATATACTCAGAGATTTGAACACTTCCTTTGAGAGATCCCTTAAAAATTCAAGCCCACTGATGACGCTATCTTGGATAGAGACATTAGATCTCACCATGGACATTTGAACTCTGCTATAAGAGACAAGGGCCCTAAAGACCTATCAGAGGCTAAGCTCATGGCTTTTGAAGTAGAGCAAAATATAAATACCACTAGAACTGACTTGTTCAATTATCCTATAGCTAGAATTGAGACTAATATTAAACCTAGTTCCCAAGTGGATCCTACGTTCCAGGCTTTTGCCCAAAAGTTTGACAAACTTATGAATGAATCAATGCAGGGTCAAAATACATTGATGAACAAGTTGTCCACAATAGAGAGAGAGGGGGGATCTCGATCAAACTTTCCTCCTAAATCACAATTCAGCTAGGACAAGTCCTTTAGCAAAAAGACCCCTGAGGGAGACCATGCTAACCAACAAAGTATTCCAAATACACTTGCCTCAACCAACCTGGTAAAGCAAGAAGAGCCCCATTGGTGTCAACCTTGTGAGGAGTATCACTCTTAGGAAGAAAGTCCTTGCAATCAAGTAGAGGAGGATGACGGTCCTGAGCACTTGAACATAGTAAATGACAGTGCTCCCTTAACATCTTGCTTGGTGATACCTACTTCCACCCAGAGCCTGATCAAGTCCATAGTGTAGATGGTAATGATCAAGTTGAGCCGATCATGGCTGTTGAGAATAGTGGAAGGTTTAACAGTCTGCAATATTCTATGATAAATACTAACCAAGCCCAAGCAAGTTCTAGCTCTGGTAATGCATCCCAAAAGGACGATTCTCAAGCACAAACTCAAAATAATCCTAAGTCAAAACTGTGAAACAATGATATTGCATTGGATGTGGATATGACAAATGTTTTGGCCAAGGTTAATGTGCAGGTCCCTTGTATGGAGATGGCAAAGCTTCCTGCCCAAAGGAGGAAAATTAGTAAGGCGTTTGACTTTGAGGATAAGCTTGAGGATCCTTCCGTTATTCTAGAAAAGATGTTCTTTGTAGGAAAAATGGAGGTCATGAGCCATTCTTGCTATCTCTGGTGATCAATAATCTTATATTGCATAATTAGGTGCCTAAACAAATGTCATGCCACTGAAGGTAATGCATCAGTTAGAAATGGACATCACTAGACCTTACAAGAATGTATGTAGTTTGGATTCCAAGTCTATCCATGTCTATGGTCTAATTAAAGATGTGAAGGTATCTTTGTTGCAACTCCCAGGGGCTACCCTACTTTACTTTATCAACCCGGGGTTCGTACAAACTTGGAGGTGACCGTGCTATATACACAGCAGATGCAATTTGTTCATGTCATCCTCTTCTGCTTTACGAAACGGTGCTATTTTTTTAAACTATGATAAGAACTGGAAAGTAAATTGCTAGAAGGAAATGACAGAAAGGAAACTAGCTTAATTTGCAGAAAGGAAATGACAGAAATGAAACTAATTTAATGTGCAGAAAGGAAATGACAGAAAGAAACTAAATTAAATTGCTGAAAAGAAATTGCAGAAGGGAAACTAATTTCAATTGCACTTAACTTTGGCCAATCGGCTAAACACGCCCTACTTATCTTATGCTCTATCTACCATGCTTCTATCCATGCAGCTAAACTATCCATGACTTAATTCTAATTGAGAAAATGTTGATATGCAGCTTGGAGGAAAGAAAAATGCTAAAGAGGCTAATGGAGGGCTAAATGCATGAAATGAGGCATAAAAGTGGAAAGCGGGGGTTTAAACCTTATAAAACCTTATAATATGGCGCAGAAATGGCTTTGGAGAGGAATAATGTGAAATATGCGATGGCGGAGATGCGATGGAGGCAACAGTTGCGATTGCGATATGCGATATCGCAATCGCAACTTCGCAAAATTGGAGCGGTAAGCGTTAAAAAAGAAACAAAAAAAACGCGATTTGCGATGTGCAATGCAGAGTGGTGACATGCAGGTGGAGCCGATATCGCAATCGTGATATCGTAGAGTTGAAGCAGTAAGTGTTAAAGAAAGAACAAAAAAACGCGATTTACAATGTGCGATGTGGAGTGCTGACGTGGAGGTGGGGCCAATATCGCAGAGTTGGAGCGGTAAGTGTTAAAGAAAACAGGGAAAAGTTACGGGTTGGGGTGAGTGATCTGCGATGCGGCGGCAATATCGCATCGGCGTTCAGAAGCGGTAAGTGTTGAAGGAAACAAAGGAAAATGTTGCGAGTTGCGGTGAGCGATCTGCGATGTGGCGGCAATATCGCATCGGCGTTCGGAAGCGGTAAGTGTTGAAGGAAACAAAGGAAAAGGTTGCGGTGAGCGATTTGCGATGTGGTAAATATCGCAATCGGTGTCAGGAAGCGGTAGGTGTTAACAGGATTAACTTAAACCATGCGGAGTGCAAAATGCGAAGTACGGTAGTGGGGATATCGAGGAAGGTGGAGGTCGAGTTTTTGATCATTTTCGAATGGTTTTTACGTGTTCTGCATTAAAAAGGGTAAGGTAACCATGAATAACAAAACAAAGGAATAAGGCAGGCTGAAGGGCTTCAGTGCGCCTAGGGAAAAAGGTGGGCGCAGCAGTTGCAAATAAGAGGCAAAGGAGGAAATGGAAGCATACAAACAGTGTTCAGGCTGTGAGGCAGAGAGAGAAAACGAAGTGGGAGGCGCCTCGGAGATGCTCTGGGATTTTAACAATGATCCCTGCAATCAATCTTGCTAACTTATGCGCAAAGAAATAGGCAAATGCATAAAAATACAGTGCAAAGGAAAACTGAAAAATGGTAATGCAACTCTACCTGTAACCTCAGAAAGAGTAAACAAAAACCAGTTTTTGGGCCTATGGGAAGGTTCGCCCTCCTCGAGCTCTATTGACAAAGATGAGAAGGGGGTCTTGATCCACAACTTTTCTTGGTTTTTTTATATTCTATTACTCACAAGCAAAGGAAAAACTACAGCAGCAAAGACTAAGCAGTAATGAAACTATCAGGAGCAGATCTAGCTAAACGATAGAAGAAAAACTAACTCAATGACAGAAAGGAAAGAATGAAAACAGCAAAAAAGCTGAGGCACATGGATTGGGCCCTAACCCACGAGCCTAGCTCTCTGAAACTTAAATCATTCGAATGAAATAAATCTACTCATTTCATAAAAGAATAACCGTATACAAATCTGAAAGTTTGATCACTGAATAAAATAAAAAGTTCAATAGCTGGCAACAAAGTTTCAACTAGAATCGACTGGAATTGACTAACTCTTCCTAGCTCTAGCTCTGCTCTATTTATTCTATAGGGCAGCTACCAACAGCTCCCTAGAAAATGGTGGTTGAGTCCACTTGACTCCCAGTAAACAAAGATTGGGTGCACTCCTCTTTGAGTTGTTTGGTTGCCTTTGGAATTCGAATTGCTAGAGAGAATCCTTGGGGATCCTTTGGCTGCCTTTGAGAGTTAAGGAGGGTGGACAATCCTCCTATAATTTCTCTTTGCTGTCTCCTCCAAGTCTTTATGATAAAATCCTTATAAAAATGCTTAATAAATCATGATTTTCTACACTGAACCTCATATTAGGCACTCAAAGTACGTTAGCCTTAATCACCGCCTATACTAGCATCATAAAACCAAATAATAATAAAAATGCAAGAAAAAAAGCTCTAAGAAGGAAAAAAAGTGACCATTAACCCCTCCAAATATGTCTAATGATGGAGCTCATCATGAGTTACCTCAGCCTTTTCTTTTCCACCCTTCTTCATATGCATTTTTCCTTTGATTGATTTTTCTTTATAACTGATCGAGGCTTTAGGGGATGGAGAGCATGATGTGTAGTATGTACCAGTGGATATCCCCTTGAGGTGGGGCAGTTCATCACCCACCAAGGGTTGGGAAAATCATGGTTTCCTTAATGATGGAGAGAGCTCATTGTGAAAGTTTCAAAACAGAACCCTACTGCAGTGTCTCGATCTACTTCACTTACTTGTTCGAATAATTAAAAAGTTATTAATCTGAATATTCAGAAAAACACTAAAGAAAATACAGACTACAATCTACACATCTACAGATCATTTACTGAATAACAAGCACATGTGACAAAATTACACATATTTTTTGAACAAATGTCCCCGGAAAAACCCAATGTAGGAAAACCAGTGCAGCAGCTCTAGAGGGTTTTATTATTATGCAGAATTTGAATACAGTTATATAGACACCAGAAAACGGTTTTCCTTAAAGATAAATTACACGGCAGATGTACCTTTCACTCAGAGACAGAAAATATGGTTGATCCAACCCTCTCCGGGGAATTACGAATTCGAGCCCTTTCTGGCCCACTGGAACCCTCAGTGTTTCCTCTGCAGCTTCCACGTCAACCTCTACTAGCCAACATCCCCACTACATCACCCTCACTGGTGCTGCGTTGCCCTGGTTGGGCCTGCGTCACCCTGGCTGGGCTTACACAACCTCTGCGCAGTCCTTTGCGTGGTGTTGGTTGAACTACGTCTTCCTGGCTGGCTCTGCGCTCTCTGGTACAAGTTTCCCCTCTGCTGTTGTATTCTTGGCCTTGGATCAGATCATCCCTTGCCGATCTTTGCCCCTCGGCCTATGTGTGTGTCCTCCAACTGACCCCAAGCCCTTCCTTTATACTTTTCTCCTTGGGAAACCAACGACTGTTATCTAATCTCTAATCGATGGCTCAGATTAAAAGACTGCTTGATCCACGTCACTTAGAACATTTCATCACGTGTCTAATTAATTCACTTTAATTTTTTTATTTCCCTAAGTTAGACTTAGGGTCCTCATTAAGAAAAATTAATTATTTGAATATCTCATACACCAGATGAAATTTCTCCAAACGCTTTCTGGGTCTTGGATATCTTGTGTGTCTTATCCCCTCCACAATTTCGGAGCTAGAGCACCCCCGATGCTACCCAAAATCTCAACACTCCCTCTTAGCGAGGAGTGTGCTCTAACAATACTTCCACACTAAAGCATTGCCCTAACAGACAAGTCAGTCAAGCTGCTCTAACAGACAAGTCAGTCAAGCTGCATCTCATCACTGAAGCTCCCTCGGCTGTTGCGCTGCATTGTCTCTCTGAAGCCACTGCATTGCTGTTGCTCTGCACTGCGTAAGCACTGCCCCTTTGCACTACTGAAGTTCCATTAGCATCTGCATTGTTGCTTCTACATTGTTGTTGCCTCTACACTGCGTTGCTCCCATCTACAGCGTCCCAGCGATTATCACCAAATTGAGTCCTGATGGGCTGCTTCAGTGGTCAACTTGGAGTAACTACTTCAAAGTTTCAAACCACTTGCAACTGGAAATTAGCCTTTCCAATTTGAGAGGGCTCTCTCAAAAGAAGAATAAATGATTTAAGGCAAACGGCAAACTCTGAATTGGATTGAATGTCTTGTTGTGTAGGTGAAAGATTTAGAGGGTTTACTAGCATTGGGCATGGGGTCAATCATCAATAAATTCAATGACAATAATTCTTCTTATGTGACCTAAGGCAAACAGAGGTTTCAAAAAAATGGTTCATACACACAACATAGGAAAAACACAGCAACTCAACCTCTAAAGGAAGTCAGAGCATATTACTATGAATTATGAGTAATTAGAGATAAAATTCACTACTGATAACTAAAGAGGAAAGATATAAAGTAAACAAAACACTGAACACCTCATTCGAATCTCAAGTCTGGAAGGAAAATGTCAATTACAGAACAACAAAAGTCATGGAAACCAAGGCACTTATATTCTTATCAAATCACACACAAAGGAAAAAACAATAAACTACATGTGTACAGGAAATTGGAGCATATTACTAAATTCCAAGTGATTACACATGGCCACTGCATAAAGATCAAAGGACTAAGATAAACAAGCATAGATAAGAACATACAATGAGTCTTGGGTCTGAAATAAGCTGCTGCAAAAGTATATTACTGATCATGAAAGATTACAATAGTAGTGCCTTCATAACACCTCCCAACCCTTTCAAACTCTTTCCTCTCCCTATTTATAGAGTTAGGCACCTTTACACCATGTTTACCAGCTGGGCTAGACCATCGAATATCTTCAAGGACACCTAATTGATTACAAGGAGGAAAAGTAGAGATAATTCTGTTTTCAAGAATTAGAAACCTAGTAGGACTCTTTCACTCATTAATACCTTACCTAACTATTAAAACTCCCATACATAAAAAAGGCAGAGCAGTTCTATGAGGTGGCAGAAGGCATGATTTAACCATAAAACATCATAGCTGTAATTTAGGAATCGTTCTTCGGATTCTGATTAAAAGTTGTTATGTTGATGATGCGGCAGCATGATGAGTTTGCATCTCCAAACTACCCTTATGACAAGTGCTTCCTTTCAATAATCATCTGCTTTGATACTCTTTGACACTGCTCTGATATTCTTTGACATTTCCTATGTGGAAAAACCTTGGAAAACTTCTTACCCTTCGGACATTTCCAAAAATTGACTTTGCTGCAAAAAACAAAGTTTTTAGGTACTTTTGTAGCGAGATTCAGTAGCGAAAGCATTTAGGCCACCTGTGTTGTACATTTGCTGCTTCTGACCATTAGATGGTGTTAGGTGATCAAAAACATTTAAATACAGGACTTAGAGTTCCTTAACCAAGTCAAAATAAGTGACTTTGAACCAAAAAGACATCTTCAGAAATTTCGTAGCGAGTTTTCGTAGCGTATGAAATCTTGTCTTTTCCTCCATCTTCTTGCCACCTTTGCTGTTGGAATACCTTGACTATGCCATGACACCTTGAAAACAATCAATCTCCCTCCATGATACTTGACAAAACTGAGTTTTAAGACAAAACTAAGTTTTAAGGCAAAAACACAGCTACAGGAATTTTCGTAGCATTTTTCTCGCTTCAAGCCTGAAGCACGCTACGAAACTGCCTAAAAAGGGCAGAATTTGCGGTTTAGAAATGAACTCATATTTCCGAATCCTTGATAAATTTTTCAAAACTGGAGGAGGTTTTTGTAGATCAAAATGTTTTGAAGAAAAACCTCTCTTGGTTTTTTAAATACCATCTCCAGCTGTCCAGTATCTGCATTTGAAAAACATGTATAAAACAGGAAAATTTTGTTTTCTGAAAATGGGTCCCAGAGACATCTTCGAATCTTCAAACTGATAGCACCTGTGAGAAAAGTGAGAGAGGTTATTTTTCCTTGTTTTGTGTTTGACAATAACCTCTCTCAGTATTTCCAAATTCATCTTTTTTCATCCATAATCCTCTCTTTAAACTTGCTGCTCAAACAGTCCAAAAACAGAGCAATTTCATTGTTAGCTCCAGCACAAATTCAAGCAACTTGAAATGGTGCATGCTACAGCAAAGCTACGGTCCATGAATAGCTTAAGGTACATGGGCTTCTATCTTATCCACAGAGCCTCTTTTGTATGCTTTCTTGTGCATGACCATCTCCCTTTATAACCAAGCTGCCCTCTTAAACATGTAACACCTATAAAGACAAAATGCACAAGCTACTTTTGGACAGCAAGCTGCTTGGTGTGGTGAGGCAGCTCTCAAACAGTGAGAGTGAGATGTTTCACATGCAAGAATGAATGTTGAATGACAAATAGCAGCTTAGGGTAAAGTTTTCAAAGTGATTTTGACAACTCAAAGTTTGATGATGACACATGGCCTTAAAAGGCAATAGAAACAGTCATAATGAATTCAAATGACCTCACCCTAACTCCTTTAATCATAAAATGACACCTCATATGAATCTGACAAGACAGGTAAGAAAACAGGTTTTCGTAGCGTAGCTAGTTTATTCTTTGACAATTTCGCTATGAAACTATTAGGCAGTTTCGTAGCGAAAACTGTTGTTTTGTTGTATAAAACGCTACGAAAAGATGAAAAATTGGCTTAAGCGCCCTTTTTGAATTTAAATGGATTGGGAAATGAAAATTGATACCTTATGATGATTGATGGGACATGACATGACCTAAATGGAGGTGGTCTTGAACCTTAGGATAGGTTAAACATGTAAAAAATGAAATTTTCCTACACCAACTTGAAAGGCTTAAGGAGACCTTATCCTTTTGATAAATGAATAGTATGACCATGTCAAGTAATGTTTCAAAATTTTATGAGTGATAACAGTGGCTCCACTTGGGATGGTGTGCCCCTGTGGTACAGCAAAGAACCTGTAGTTCCAGTGCCATCCATCTTTTTGGAAATAAACTTCTGAAATTTGCCAAGCCTTCTTCAAACTCTTATGGCCTTCTCCTCGGGCTCAAGTTTGATGGTTACTGCTGAAAAACAAAATATGTACATACTGAAAGGATGCTCAGTCTAATTGAGCTTATTCACACATACTCCTACCTACCCTAACAGCTGCAATCTTCATGTTTGATTCAAGCAACATGAAACCTCCAATAAAGCCAGTCAATGAGTTGATCTAATACTTGAACCCCTTGACTGCACTTGAACCAAAAGCAAACTGTGTTCTGAAATTATAAGAGAAGATGGATCTTTTTTTCATAGTGAAAAAATAATTGAAAAGTTGGACTGTAGAACTCTTCCATGTAATCAGCTATGGGATCATAGAAGGCGCAATTTATTAATATCCCTTTTAAGCTCTCAATGAAAAATTGATTCTGGATATCCTTTTCATTTTCTTCATCAAGGATGGACCTTGATTCCAACTTTACTATATCAAGCTCAAAACCATATTCTTCCTCTATCTGCAAGTCAATTTGGTGATAACATTTTGGCGTCGTTGTCGGGGAGAAGGTTTCAATTTTCTCTGGGAAGAACGATAAGGTTTAGATTTGACTTCTGATGGTGAACAAAATCCAAGCACAGGAAGGCTGTATAGTTCACCTGGCGATTCTATTGTTCAAGATCCCGAGCTTCAAAGTTCAGAGCGACTTCACTGGGAACAATCCAGATTTCAGAACATTCATGGTGATCCATGATGACAGGGTATGTGGAAAACCCTTTCTATGATGAAATGTTACGAAGTGTAAGGGATGAGTTAGCAGAATTTCAGATAGATGAACATTTCTCCACAATAGTATTTCGTTGTTTGAAATCCAATCGACTCACACCTAAAAATAAAAACATAAAAGCAGCAGTTTGGTGCAAATGTTCTCCAACCTATATCAGTAATACAAAGTGACGTTCTCCTTGACAGACCTGAGATTCTCATGAGGTTTTTGATGTCTTATTGATCTATATCTTTATGTTTTATCGCTTGCAGTAGATTTCAACTCTATTACTCAGAATTCATAATTTTATGCTCTGACTTCCTTTAGTGATGAAATGACTGTGTTTTCCTATGTTTTATGTGTGAGTTGCCTCTGTTAAAGACCTCTATCTGCCTCAGCTTCCATGTTGAAGAACCTTTGTCACTGAAAATACTGATTGTTGACTCCATAAGCCCAATGGTAGCAAGCCTGCATTCTTTTCAACATGCAATCATAAAAAACAAGTTACAATTTCCATAGAGTTAGCCATCTAGTACTATCATTATTCAATATCATAAAACCCCCTTGAGAGAGCCCTCTCAAACTGAAAAGGCTAAGCTTTAGTTAGAAGTGGTTTGAAACAGTTACACTGTGTTGTTTGATAAGCAGCCAATCAAATACAATTTTGTGATAACATTTTATTGTACTTGATTGGTTGCTTATCAAACAACTCAATGTAACTCTTTCAAACCACTTCTAACTGAAGCTTAGCCTCTTCAGTTTGAGAGGGCTCTCTCAAGGGGGTTTTATGATATTGAATAATGATAGTACTAGATGGCTAACTCTATGGAAATTGTAACTTGTTTTTTATGATTGCAAGTTGAAAAGAATGCAGGCTTGCTACCACTGGGCTTATGGAGTCAACAATCAATATTTTCAGTGAAAAGTTCTTCAACATGGAAGCTGAGGCAGATAGAGGTCTTTAACAGAGGCAACTCACACATCAAACATAGGAAAACACAGTCATTTCATCACTAAAGGAAGTCAGAGCATAAAATTATGAATTCTGAGTAATAGAGATGAAATCTACTGCAAGTGATAAAACATAAAGATATAGATCAATAAGACATCAAAAACCTCATGAGAATCTCAGGTCTATCAAGAAGAATGTCACTTTGTATTACTGATATAGGTCAAAAACATAAAGCAGCAGTTTGGTGCAAATGTTCTCCAACCCTTTACTACTTCGATGCTTTGTCTTTAAATAGACATTCTTTAGAACAAGGATGATATGCCTGGTGGCTAGATCATCGAATTCTCCTATAACACCTTTCATAACTGAAATACATAACTTCTAACATAAAACTGACAGCTAAACCTTAAAGAAACCATCTCCTAATAGGACTCTAACTCCTATTTATTACATTCATTTACCCTATCTATGAAACAGTTACATGATGGTTACAAAATAAATATCACATGCTCGAAAGACACATGACAGAGTTCATCACCACTTTACATATTTAAAACCCTCCTAGATTTATGGAGCATGACCCTATTTTTTAGGAATGGATAGCCCTTATCTTCAACATTGTTTTGACTGATGACCTATCTTCATAGCACTTCCTTTGAATCATAAATATCTTATGATAAGATCCCTTAACATGCTGGAAGACTCCAGCTGGCCAAAAACTGCTTCTAGGATGCTAAAAACCTCCAACAATTGCTCGCTACGAAAATATGATAGTTTCGTAGCGAGTTTTGGTAGCATGGAAAAAGTGGCTTCTACATCCATTTACTTCGCTCCTTTGTTGTTCCATGATGTTGATCAAATCATGACACATCACCACCATGAATCTCCCTCCTTGAATCATGCAAAAACTGAATTTAGAAGAAAAAAGGCTGCTACAGGTTTTTTCGTAGCGTATTCCTGGCTTTAAGCCTGAGGAACGGTACGAAACTATGTAAAAACCCAGAAATTGCCTATTTCAAAATTGTCTTCAAAAACTGACCTCCAGCTGCAAAATCTTGATTTTCTGCATGTAATGAACCTTCTAAGGTATATTCAATCTCAAATTATTTCTCCTGTGTTGTTTCCTCCTCATTTATGATCAGTTGAGCTATAGGCTCTTCCACCACAGTCGTTTTCAAACCTTTCTTTTCCAGCTCTTCATGAATTAGATCCAATTTTTCTTGAAGATCTTTGAATTGGTCCTTCAGTGTCCTATTCTTGGATTGCGAGTGTAGGTTTACCTTTTTGATGTGCTTGACCTCTCACTTAATCGCTGAGTCCACTTTATCAGTTTTTCTGTATTGTCCAAGGTCTTTGAGACACTTGTGACTTGATCTTCCCAGATCTTCCTCATTTGTTCAAACTGAACCCTTTCAGCTCTATGCTTCTTTGCCTCTTTCTTCAAGACTGATATATCTTCACCTGCCTCTTTTAACTGCTCCTTAAGGGTTTCAACTCTTGTTTTTTTAGTGATTTTCTCTTTACCCTTGTTTTGTTTGATGACTAATTATTCTTTTGGAGGTGAGGAGAGATCTATGATGCTTGGTGGTGGCTAGGCAGTTTCACTGACCTTCTGAGTCTCTTTTCTGCTTTCCATGACCTTTCTAGCATGTCTTGTCATTGGTTTTCTAGCTTGAAATATGAAACCAGCATCATCACCTGCAAACTCTAACTTTTTAGTTGTTTTGCCTTTCTTTAGCTTTCTTCCCTCATCTTCAACATCTTCAACTTGGACAATGGGAGTTTCTTCAATATCAATTGCATGCAAGATGTCCTCTAAGTTACCCTTAACCACTGTTTGGCTCCTAGTAACTCTCTTGATGCCATGTTTGCTAACTGTTGGCTTCTATTTTGCAGGTGTAGCTTTGGGTGTGTCAATCTTTTGCAAAGGCTCTGTCTCCATGCTCACTGGCTCTAAATGCTCTACCACTGTTGGTGATGAAATATCTCTAGGTTTGGGAACTCTTTTAGGAGTGACAGCATCTACTTCAAAACCACTCATGAACAGAAAGGATGTCCAATGTCTGCCTAATCTCTTCAACTCCTCTAACACCAACAACTTAATCAAACCATGATGAAAGAGAGAGGTTTCATTTCCTTCTTTTTTAACTTGGACCTTATCTGACATTTTAGTTAAACTTCTGTATATGTAAACGGGCAAGTCAAGAGACCTCTTACCCACAAAATGCAGCAAAAGCCTAAGGTGGTAGGAGTAGACCATGTAAACCCATCCTTCACAAGTGAAGTACTTCTAAATGATCATCAGCAGATTTGAGTAGTTGTCCTTCATGTAGCTCCTTGGGATATCATTTGTGAGATCAATTTCACTATGCTCTGGCTTGATGAATTCTCTGCAATCTTGCATGGTGAACTTGATGCCTTTAAACCATTGTTCTCCTCCTCTAAGGATTCCTGTTGCTACTGAAATGTTGTCTGGTGTTACTGTGAGGTTTAGCATTCCCACCTTTGAAGCTATTCCAGTGAAGTTGTTAGCAAACTCCTTGGAAACCTGTAGATGACAACCTTGCAATCTTTGACAGGATTGCAAGCAACCTGTTCTTCTGAATACCTCCAAGGCAGTTGGGTCTTCATTTAGCAAATTCATGTCCATGGGCTCATACCTGTGGCAGTGACCACCTTTGTTGGTTTTCTTCCTTGTAGCCATGGTGATTTTATATCTTCTCAGCCTCGCTTGATTAATGACACCTGCAACCTTTGAAAATGCCAGCAATCTGCTTGGCTCGATGAAGCAACTCTCCAGAAATCAAATAACATGCAAAGACAAAGCGGAGTATGACAATAAGACTCAATTGGGTAATGTTTTATGGTTTCGATGACAACTCATGCCCTCATCATGACACATGCATGCTAAAAACGGTAATGATGACCTCAGCCATGAATTTGTACTTTTGAAATAACCCTAACTGACTCGAATGACCTCCACCCTAACTCCTCCAATGATGAACTGACACTTCACCTCAGGTTTGACAAGACAGACAGGAAAATAGTTTTTTGTAGCGTTGCTAGTTCATTCCCTGACAATTTCGCTACGAAACTATTAGGCAATTTCGTAGCAAAAACTATTATTTCACAATGTAAAATGCTACGAAAAGAGGTAAAACTAGCTTAAGTGTCCTTTTTGAAATTTAACGCTTGGGAAATGAAATCTGACACCTAATGATGACTAATGGGACATGACATGACCTAAATGAAGGTGGGTTTGAACCTTAGGATAGGTTAAACATGTAAAAATTGAAATTTTCCTATACCAACTTGAAAAGCTTAAGGAAACCTTTGATAAATGAACTCTATGACCATGTCAAATAATGTTTCACATTTTTCTGAGTGATAACACCAGCTCTACCCTCTGCTTCATTGTGATCTTTTGCACCCACTGCTCCAGTCATCCCGCTACTGTCTTAAGGCTCTCGTAGCATGTATGTGATCCAAGAGTCTGGGCACCTCAAGGATCCTGCCTTTCATCTGTAGTTGCTCTACAAATCAATGTTGCCCCACCTCTTCTCTAGAGGCACATGAGTGCTCATAGCCACATCATCCTCACTACCACTGTCGCCTCTAGCTGTTGCTGCCTTGGAATCAGAAGATCCCTTGTCCTTCTTCTTAGGACAAGTGATGGTGAAGTGTCCAAGTTCGCCACAACTAAAGCACCGGAACTTTGATAGGTCCCTCTTCTAAGTCATCTGCCGGATCTCCTCCTGTCGAAGGATGGCCCACATGTCACCCCAATTGGGGAGTTGTGCTTTGCCCAAAATGCTTTGGACAAAGGTTTCCCACTCGTCAGTGGCAACATTCAGGGATGTCCTTACTAAGAGTCCTTCATCCGGAGTTGACCCCATGGCAATTAGTTGATCCTAGATAGTCTGCAATCTAGAGAGAAATGGATCAATCTCATCCCCTTTGTGCATCTGGAACATCCTCATTTGGTTCTCCAGAATCATCTTACGTTGGACAGAGCTCCCCTGATACAGCGTGATCAGAGTTGTCCACACCTCATTTTCCGTCTTCTTCTTGGCAATGTGTGGGACCACGTGATCCTTCACCCCATCCAAATTAAGCACTTTGCCCGTGCTTGATTCTCGTTAAACTTCTGAAGAGAATTTGCATCGGTCGGCACAACTACGACATTCTCTGAGTGTTCCCTGATGTTGTACTCCTCCAGGACTGACAGGATTCTGGCCTTCCAGATCGCGAAGTTGGACACACAGTCCAACCTATCCTGATCACGCAGTCCGTACGGAGCCATCTAGCTCAAGTCTGTCGAAACAGGTACTCCTCTCCCTCTTCCTGTTGCAACACTCAACAGAAAATTGGATCTGGGTTTCTTGGCGATAGAAACCCTTTATAGTAGTTGCTCCCTCTGACAATTGATTTCCCTCCAGGAAATCCTCTGCCAAATCACCTGAATCAGTCCTCTACGATCACCCTCCTGATCAAATCTCAGATCTGTTTGGCACAAATCTGCTAAGTGACTGTTCTCCTCCCGCTTTTGTCACCTTTGCTAGGCACTGTTCTGCACCGATAGAACCTATGCCACACCAGCAACTTCTGAAGATCAGAAGCTCCGCTTCCAAACTTTCGCACATTGCACAACAATTCTTCCACACAGACTGCATCCCTCTGGCTAGCCTCTACGTCAGCAGACTGGCTCAGTGCAGCGACTGTGCAGCGCAGGCTGCTCCTGCGTTACTCTGGAAGGCTCTGCGCTACCTCTGCGTCAGCCTATGCGTGGCCTTTGCGACAACCTAGCTAGGTTGCTTCCCTCCTGGTGTTGCACTGCCCTCTTCTAGATCTTTGTTGCTTCAGCTGCCCTTCCTACAACAATTTATCTTCAGCCGCTCTACTGGTGGATCAGCTTGATCTGCAATGCTCTAATACCATGTGAAAGTTCAAAACATAACTCCTACTGCAGTGTCTCCATCTACTTCACCAACTTGTTTAATTAATTAACAAGTTATTAATCCGAATATTCATAAAAACACTAAAGCAAATACAAATTGCAGTCTACACATCTATAGATCATTTACTGAACAACACGCACATGTGACAAAATTACACAGATTTTTCGGCCAAATATCCCCGGAAAATCCCAATGCGGGAAAACCAGTGCAGCAGCTCTAGAGGGTTTTATTCTTATGCAGAATCTAAATACAGTTATATAAGCACTAGAAAACGTTCTACCTTAAATAGAAATTACACATCAAATGTACCTTTCACTCAGAGAGAGAAAATATGGTTGATCCAACCCTATCTGGGGAATTACAGATTCGAGCCCTTTCTGGCCCACTGGAACCCTCAGTGCTGCCTCTGTAGCCTCTACTGGCCAGCATCCCCACTGCGTCACCCTCACTAGTGTTGCGCTGCCCTAGTTGGGCCTACGTCACCCTGGCTGGTGATACACTGGTTGGGTCTGCATCACCCTAGCTGGGCTTACGCAGCCTCTAGGCAGTCCTCTGCGTGGTGTTGGCTGAATTGTGTCTTCCTGGCTGGCTCTGCGTTGTCTGGTACATGATGCCTCTCTATTGTTGTATTCTTGTCCTTGGATCAGATCATCCCTTGCCGACCTCTGCCCCTTACTGCACTACAAACCCACTTTGAATTCCTCAACAAACCCCGCCCCAGAAATTCAACTTAGCTTCAGTGCTCTGCCTGTGTGTGTGTCCTCCAACTGACCCCAAGCCCTTCCTTTATACTTTTCTTGTTGGGAAACCAACGATCGTGATCTAATCTCTAATCGACGGTTTAGATTAAAAGACTGCTTGATCCATGTCACTTGGAACATTTCATCACATTTGTTTAATTAATTCACTTTAATTTTTCTATTTCTCCAAGTGTTACTTAGGGTCCTCATTAAAAAAAATTAATTATTTGAATATCTCATACACCAGATGAAATTTCTCCAAACTCTTTCTGGGTCTTCGAGATCTTGTGTCTCTTAGCCCCTCCACAAAATTTCAGAGCTAGAGCACACCCGATGCTACCCCAAAATCTCAAAAGAGGGATCATAGGAACCAAGCTGATGATCATGGATAAGGGTAGAGCTCATGGTTGGCTTTTTCCCACATGCTAAATTTGTGTGTCCCGACCATCTTTTGCATTTTGTGGTGCATTTCCTGTTGAGTGTGGCCAAATTATGATTTTTGTTTTCTTTTTAGTTGCATCAACCTTCGGGGCATCGTTCCAAGCCCGACCCAATATATGGACAAGGGGAGGGAGAAGCTAACCCTATGTGAACCTAGCGGACACATGTGGACCCAAATGGGACGAAAGATGAATAGGGCAAAAATGAATGGAAGGGGAGTAATGTAGGTGGTATCGGGAAGCGAGACCACGAAATCAAAATCAGGGTTTCCCATTGTAAATTTTCGTAGATGTTCTATGCTTCATGCAACTTTACTTTATACCCGATATCAAATAGTAATCACATAAACATGAAAGTAAAATGTTGATAGAACATACCAATAGATCGACGGAAGACAAGCCAAAAATACACTTAGCTTGATCAGTAAAATATATGTGTTGTGGTGCGTTACGACGGTCAACAAGATGCTTCAACCATCAAAGTCTCCTCACGGTCAGCCAACCAGAATGTGTCACACAACCCTCTCGGACAGCTTCTACAATAGTCAACCCAAAGTCAACAAAATTCAACGTTGTCTAGTCAACGGTCAACACAAAACAACAGCAGCAGAAAGTCAAAGTCAACATCTAGCCTCGGTTTTTGTGCCAAAAAATGTGGATTGAGGAGATCGAATTTTTGGGAGAGTTTTGGTTCAATTTGACCAAGCGTTGACCAAAGTTAACACTGGTCAATTATGCGCTGGAAACCCTAGAATAGTTTGAAACCCTAGCTGCTACTTTTTCCCACATGTGAGTGAAGAGAAGCCTCCAAGATGATGATCGAACCAATCAGATGTAGGGAGAGAATGTGTGATGAGTGATGGTGAAAATGACCTCCAACGTTGACCTATATATATCCATCAGTGAGGGTGTGTGACACATCTGTTGGGGCTCCAAGCCTACATCACAATTCTGGTCGACCTTGCACATAAGTTGAATTAATTCAAAATAAATGTTCTACTCATCGAATCAAAATGATCTTTAGATCGATCTTGCACCTCTCCGAAAGAGGAATCCAATAATTGTCATCTGAGCATCACAACATGGAGCTTGGACTTGGTTGCCCAAAATTAACACTTCCTCTCAACTAGGGAGAACTCCATCCACCTGTGCCATCCAAACATCGTGCGTCATCCCGCCGTAACTTGCTTTGATGGCTTCTTTATTTCAGAACAAAAGGTGAGTCACAAAGACATTACTCTTGGCTGACAAAATCAACTCAGAGGTCTGAAACCTTTATAGGACTCAAAGGAGTCACATACCAACCCGAAGTTGGTTTAACTGACTCGAAGTCAGTTGGAGATCTGAAACCTCACTAGACTTGATCCCAGATCAAGTGGTTGGACACGTGCCATCCTAGACATAGAGAGTACGGAAATCTCTGATGTGTCCATCGTTCTTGCTACTGGTCTCTAGCTTTTCCCACCGCATTGGCCAAGATGAGAGGTACTTCCCATGAGTCCGGGACTCCATGGGTAGGATGCATACGGGGCACAGATCAAAGAGAGGTGAACCAACTCAATATCATAACGGTGGGGCAAAAGCACACCAACAAGGTTCGGCAAACCTAGCCCTGAGGTTGCTTATAGCTCCAAGAAGCTATCCCCAAAGCCCCCTGGAGCTCCCAAAGCTCATCGTCCAATAGGACCCTCAGCATAGGGTCGCTTCACGATTCCAAGATTCTCACGGAAGGTTAGGAACTTGACCTTCACCAAGGGCTTTGTGAGAATATCCGCGACCTGCTCATCAGTTCCTATATGATCGAGCCTTACAGCACCTCGCTGTACCATATCCCGGATAAAGTGGTACCTGATATCAATATGCTTGGATTGATCGTGGAACACGAGATTCTCTAACAAACGAATTCCACTCTGGTTATCACAAAGGATAACGGTGGTATCTAGCACATGCCCGAACAACTCAATGAAGAACTTTCGCAACCAAACTGCTTCACAACAGGCCATACTCGCTGTAATGTATTCGACCTCAGCAGTGCTCAAATCCACTGACTTCTGCTTCCTGCTCATCCAAGATATCAAAGCAGACCCAAGTCTGAAGCAGCATCCAGATGTGCTCTTGCAATCCACCACACTGCCAACCCAATCGACATCAGTATATCCATGGAGTCTCAAACTCCTAGCAGTGTATCTCAGCCTATGGTTTATCGTGCCCCGAAGATATCTCAACATATTATTGGCACCAACCTAGTGAATGTGATGAGGATCAACCATGTGTTGAATCAAATCGTTCAGTGCAAAACATACGTCCGAACGGGTGTTCACTAAGAACATCAGGGCCCCTACGAGTTGACGATACTCAATAGGATTTGCTAGCACAGGCCCAGCAGCGTTGCCACTCAACTTATTAAATTTGAGCTCCATCAGTGTCGACACGGACTTACAGTCCACCATTCCAAACCTTTCCAACAGCTTCACAATCTATTTTCCTTAAGAGAGTAAAATTTCGCCAAGTCTCTGCCAGACCTCCAGGCCTAGGAAGTAATGCATCAGTCCTAGGTCCTTCATCTCGAACTCAGAAGCGAGCTCCCTCTTACACTGATGAATGAGAGGGTCAGCACCTGTCAGGAAGAGATCGTCCACATAGAGAACCAAAATGAGAGGCTTTTCTCTATCAACCTTGAATTAAATGTTTGGATCAACATTACTACGAGTGAAGCCCAGCTTCATCAAGTAGATATCTATTCTCTCGTACCAAGCCCTGAGGGCTTGCTTCAACCCATAGAGGGTTTTCTTCAACCTACATGCATGGGTGTCTCTATCCTAGACTTCAAACCCCATAGGTTGCTCCACATACACCTCTTCCTTTATCGCACCATGCAGAAAGGCGATCTTCACATCCATCTGATGAAGATTCCATCCTTGTGTAGCAGCAAGGGCTATGAGATCGGATGGTGGTATATCGGGCCACAAGTGCAAATATGTCAAAATAGTCTACGCCTTCCTTTTGAGAGAAGCCACGAGCAACGAATCTTGCCTTGAAATTTTCAGCACTACCATCAGATCCATGCTTGATCTTATAGAGCCATTTCGAGGTGACAACAGCTTTGTCCTGCGGTCTTGGAACCATATCCCAGACATCATTCTTCATAATGGACTCGTACTCTTCGTGCATAGCATCCTTCCAGACTCGATGATTTACGACTTCTTCAAAAGATCCAGGCTCAGATTGTACGATTGTACTCATGGCTGCTAGATACCCTTAGTATCTATTCGGCTTCTTGCTTTCACAGAATGTTCCCCTTGGGGCCATATGTCTCTCGGCATCCTTGAGAGTATCCCTGAGCCATGAGGGTCTTCTCTTCATTGAAGGAGGTGGATCAATAGGGTCCATCGATCCTTCAACATCGGGCATCATCTCATCCTTCAGTTCTTCCTAATTCCCAAACCTTACTTCATGATCTTCCTCAGAGCTCAAAAGATTTATCACTTTCCTGAGGGAAGCATCTTCATCAAAGGTAACATCGTGGCATATCTCCACTTCTCTTTGACCAGGCACATAGACTATATAAGCCTTCGAAGTTTCACTATAGCCCACAAACATTCGCTTCTTCCCAAAAGCATCCAGCTTGCTCCTCTTCTCTTTTGGTACATGAAAATAAACGGGACAACCAAAAACTCTAAAATGAGAGACGTCAGGTTTCTTACCAGAGAAAACCTCTTCAAGAGTTTTGGAGTCCAGAACGGAATGCGGGCATTGATTTTGTATGTACACAACAGTGTTCGCAGCTTCTCCCCACAGAAACTTCGAAAGACCTTGGTCACATAGCATGGCACACGCAGCTTCCACAATGTTCCTATTCTTTCTTTCAGCAACGCCATTTTGCTCAGGAGTATATATGGTTGTGGTCTCCCTCGTGATGCCAGCTTCTCTGCAAAAGTTATTGAATTCGTTCGTCTCATATTCGGGCGTTTTCATCCTCTTTCTTGGTACATATACAGGTCTTGCGAGAGAAGTCATCTATAAACGTCATATAATAAGAGCATCCTCCCAAGGATATCACGGGCAGCATACCAGACAAATCAAAATGTATCAATTGCAAGACATCAGATGTCTTTGTGACACTCAAGAGAAAAGGTCCCCTTGTATGCTTTCCTTCGGCACAACCCTGACATACACCTTCATGATCATTTTTGAATTCGGGCATCCTTGTCACCACCTTCCTTGCTTCGGGAAGGGCTTTTAATGAAGGTGTCCAAACCTTCGGTGCCATAGTTCGGTTTGACGGGCAGTATCACATGTCATAGCCCCCAGTGGACTTCCTCTAACCTGGTAGAGTGTTTCAACTCTAAACCCAATCTTGATAGCTTCCTTGAAACTCTTCTTCCAGATGTGTACCTTCCCATCAACGAATGCCACCTTGAAACCTTTGTCTTCCATGGCTGAAATAGGCACAAGGTTCTTCTTCAAATCAAGTACATATAGTACATCTTGCAAGCGGAGGACTTGACCTTGAGATAAGTGGAGGGTCAAAGTCCCTGTCCATTTCACGAGATAGGTGGCATTATCTCCAAGGATAATTTTTAGATTAATATCCTTCTCAACCAAATCAGAAAGTGCTTCCTTAAACCCAATGAGGTGCCTTGAAGCACCACTATCAATCAACCAAACATCCATAGTGTCGGGTGGAGATGCAGCAGAGAAGGCAGATACAAGAATGAATTCATTTTTCTTATCATCAACAACATTAGATTCCTCATACCTGGAATTTCTTGACCTTTTGAAAGGTTGCCCATTTCCATTGCGACCAGAGGAAGCCTTCCTCTTTTCTTTGAACCTGTTGTTCCTTTGATTGCCATTCCTTCGATTGTTGTTTTTATCATCATCCCTTGGAGAATCCCTTCTATTAGGGTATTCTTTAGCATAGTGGTCAATCTTGTTACATGTGTAACATCTTCCTTTCTTTCCTTCCTCGGACCACCATTGTTCTTCTTCTTAGCACGAGCGGCGAAGGAAGCATTACCTTCATTTTCATATTCCATCATTCTTGTCTCCTCTTGAGTGCATTTCAACAATACTTCATCAAAATCAGGTATCACATTATTATTGAGAATGGTAGTAATGAATACATGCCATTCAGAGGAGAGACCTCCAAGTGCGGTGAGAACCATTTCTCGATTAGCTATTGCCTCCCCAATGGCAAGAAGGTTAGATATCAGTCAACTTCAGAAAATAAGATTGAATGGATTTATCCTTGCCTTTCTTAAGATTCTTCAATTGGTTCTTAAAGAAAAGAACTTGATTTGCATTGTTGGCCCTGAACATATTGACCAACTTATCATACATCTACTTAGATGTGCCTAGCTCAGAGATGTAGGCAACCAGACTCTTATGGATGGAATCTCGGATGATCAGCTTTGCTTTGATTTCTCCTTTCTTATACTTTGACTTGGTGGCAGCAGGTGCAGATGATGGAGGCTCTGGGATTTTACCCTGCACATAGTCCATGACATCTTGGTCTTCCAACATTAAATCCAAAGACATCTTCCGGGCATGAAATTTAGTCTTGCCAATCAACTTGTCATCAGCTTTGAAGCCATTATAATTTGAGGTACCCATGGGTCCTTGACAAATGCTACTTCTCCGGTGATTGCTCTCAATACAAACATGGGCTTTGTCTTCACCTTAGCTCTAATACCATGTAAATTTTTGTAGATGTTCTATGCTTGATGCAACTTTACTTTATACATGATATCAAATAGAAATCACATAAACATGAAAGTAAAATGTTGATAGAACATACCAATAAATCGATGGGAGACAAGCAAAAAATACACTTAACTTGATCAGCAAAATATATGTGTTGTGGTGCGTTACGGCGGTCAACAGGATGCTTCAACCAGCAAAGTCTCCTCACGGTCATCCAACCAGAATGTGTCACACAACCCTCTCGGACAGCTTCTACAACATTCAACCCAAAGTCAACAAAAGTCAACGTTGTCCAGTCAATGGTCAATGTAAAACAGCAGCAGCAGAAAGTCAACGCAACCAAGTCAAAGTCAACATCCAGCCTCGGTTTTTGTGCCAAAAAAATGCGGATTGAGGAGATCAAAGTTTTGGGAGAGTTTCGGGTCAATTTGACCAAGCATTGACCAAAGTCAACACTGGTCAATTCTGTGCTGGAAACCCTAGAACAGTCTGAAACCCTAGCTGCTACTTTTTCCCACGTGTGAGTGAAGAGAAGCCTCCAAGATGATGATCGAACCAATCAAATGCAAGGAGAGAATGTGTGATGAGTGATGGTGAAAATGACCTCCAACGTTGACCTATATATATCCATCAGTGAGGGTGTGTGACACATTTGTTGGGGCTTCAAGCCTACATTACAATTATGGCCGACCTTGCACATAAGTGGAATTAATTCAAAATAAATGTTCTACTCATGAAATCAAAATGATCTTTAGATCGATATTGCACCTCTCCAAAAGAGGAATCCAGTAAAAATATTAGCATCGTCATCTGAGCATCACAACATGGAGTTTGGACCTAGTTGCCCAAAATTAACACCCATGTAGTGTCATCCCTAAAGCTAATGGACATTAAAGGAGGCCCCACGAGACTAGGATACAAGGGTAACCACGAAATCGGGCAATGGAGACAATAATACATACCTAGTCCACTTTTCCCGCCAAATCCCCCCACCAAATCATGCCCAATGCCCATGATAAGTAAGAAAAATTACTCAACTATACCAATGAAAGGTCGTACCTTTGGGGTCAGGAGGCCCAACTTCAAACATATATTCATAACAAATGGGCGAGGGACCACATGGCTGGCTCAGGTGGCATAGAAAATGGCACATTGAGCTATCTGGGGGCTGCAAGGGGGCTATTGGCTTCTAGCTGAGGACTATCTAGGAGAAAAAAATTCTCCTGTGCATACTATCCACAGGTGGTGGGTAACAGGCCTATCGTTGGCATTTGGTTTCGGTTTTGGCTTTGTTGTTGGACTCATATCAAAACAATTTTTCGACACCGGGCATAAACGAAGGACATCACAGTGGGTTTGGTATTGGGTTTGGTTGCGCCATGAGTGGTCATAGGTTCGAGTCCTGTCAGGCTTACCGAATTTTTTATTTATTTATTTAGAAGTGCATTATGTCGAACCTTTAGTCAAATTGGCAGATTGCATCTCGTCGAATGCGAATCAAAAATTTGCATTTTGTTGAACTATTAATTTTTATAATGTTTTATGGGTCATTTTGAGGCCCTAATTGATTTTTGAAAAGGGGAAAATGGCAAGAATTTTTTTTGTAATCAAAAAGGGGGACATGAAAAGTCATGAAGACAAGTTTTTCAAGGCAAGATGCTATTTTCTTGTTGTCAAAATGTTTTGATGAACGGGTACAAGAAAAGGAGAAGATGTTATTGTTGATGATTGAAGAACAGGTTGAATTGATATGATCAGATTTTCGAGAAACATTTATTGTGTCTTGAGCTTGTGGATCTAGTTTGAAATATTGTGAAAAGTGATCCATTATGTTTTAGTGAAGGAGATGGGTGCTCTATCAAAGGCTGGTGCCTCAATCAGTTTGGAGCCTATAACAAGTTGATTCTTGCATATTTCAGAGGTTGGTGCCTCAATTAGTTTGGAGCCTACATCAAGTTGGTGCTTGCATAAATTTGGGGGTTGGTGCCTCCAACAAGTTGGTGCCTACAAATTGATTTTGGGGGTTGGTGCCTACAAATTGATTATGAGGGTTGGTGCCTGAAAATTGATGTAATTAAAGATTGAAGAAGATAAAAGATTTGTGTTTTTTTCCCACAAGAGTTTCCACATACATATGATGTTCTCATGCGTTGATGTGATGATTGTCTTTATTGATGCACTGTTATGTTTTCAATGATGATCAATTGTGGAATTGTTTAAATTAGTAATGTTGGCCATTAAACTGATTCACCCCCCCCCCCCGCCCCCCCTCAATGTAATCATAATTCTAATAGAAAATTGTTTTGTTGAGGTTGAGGTTGTTGACTTCTTTCCAATTGGATAAATTTACTTTGCATGGCCAATTGACTCTATTGCATCTCGCTCTAACATTGAGTAATGGACATTTTAAATTCCTTTAATTGTTGAGTAATAGGAGTAATAGGATCAAGGGAACTTGTTGATGTTGAAGGTTTAGTCTTAGTTTCATATTTATCTCTAGTCTTGGAAGGCGCAATTATATTCCAAACAATGATCAACTATTATCTATACCTTTAGCATTTCCTTTAGCCTCATTAATATAGTCAGGCTTTGATTGATTTAGAAAGAAGCTAAAAGTTCCTTGGAATGCATTAAGATTGTTGGAAATACTGAGAGGGGGGGTGAATTAGTATTCCTTTCAATTAGAGCATTAATTAATCTTCAATTATTATCAATGTTTGTACAATGATAGCAGTAAACAAAAGGAACATAAATGCACACAGTTTTTAAAGTGGAAACCCACTCCGGGACAAAAACCACCTAATGCTTTTATAATAATTCTTTAATATTCAACTCCAATTCAAAATAAAGCTCCAACTTCCTAGAATCTAGAGAAGCATTCTTCTCTAGCTCCCACTCAGATTGAGGGCTGTCACCTTTATCCCCAATCTCTCTATTTAAGTTGTCTCCTTGCAAGCTAAGGGAGGTAGACCCTATTATAAATGAGGATGATAAATCTAGGACACACAGCTAAAACATCAAATACTTGATAGAAATGAACGAGATTCCACAGATCTAAATTAGATTTCATGTTTAAGACCAGTGCCTTATGGAGTCAAACAAAATCTCGTTATGCAAATTGTAAACAAGTAAGTGACAATTAACTATTGCTTATTAAAACATGATTGATCACAATGATATTCAATGAAAGACACTACAACCATGAAAAAATGAGATGAAAATGCCAGGATTTAAAATGTTTCAATTAGTTTCGATCCAAACCAATCAAAGATTTTATATAGTCACTCTTAAGATAAAATTTCAAAAGCTCATTTGACTATAAAAGATATTTTTGAGAATTTTTATAATTTTTTTTTTTTTTAGTATTTTTGTCTTTTCTAGATTTTTAGAATTTTTGGGATTTTTTATTTTTTATTTTTAATCTAAAATCCTAAAACTAGATCTAAAATTAAGATCTAAGCTAAACTAAATCAAAATTAAAATGAAAGTCTATAATTTAAGCACTAAAACTAAATTAAATCTAAAACAATTAAATGAGAATTAAAACTAAACTAAGGCTATGCTAAAGTTAACATCTAGATAATTTAAAACTAAGTTAGAATTAGGCTAAACTTAAATCTAAATTAAAATAAAACTAGAATTAAACCAAACTAAAAAAAATCTATAATAACAAAATAAACCTACATTAACAATTCTACTAAAAAAAAAAAAATCGAATCCTATCTAACACTATACCACAATCCAAAGTCTAAACCAATGCTAAATAAAAAAGATCAAATCTAAATAAAAATCTTCAAACTTAACCTACGACTAATCCAAAACGAAACGAAACCTTACAAAAAAGAATTAACGCATTTTTTTTTTTTTATGTGTGCATCAGATTCGCTAGACGGCAAGAGGCTCGGGTGACGGCATGAGGAAATCACACAAGAGAAACCGAATGCCAGCCCTCTATGCTTGTGTTTGTCGTTTTGCTTTGTTGCAGGTTGGAAGATGGAGGATGCTGGACGGTGGAGCTGGCTTGGAAGCGAAAGCAGGAGAATGGGTCTGCGGCAAGACATAAGGATGGAACGTAAGAAAGATGAGCTAGGGCAGAAATCGATGGAGGACGATTCTGCAGGTTGGACAGTAGACGAAAACTGGGACAAAGGCAGCGTTGAGAGAACCCAGTAGTACAAAAAATCCGCCCAACAAATTTTAAGATTTCTTCAGTTTAAACCTAGCTCCTTTAGATCAAATAATGTCAGATTTCGTCCACGTACCGGAAACCAGGGCGTATCCGTCTTTGGAGGCCGTATCCGGCTCGCATCTTTTTTTTTTTTTAACCGATTTGGAACTCGAAATCACAAGAGACCAGCCAGATCTGAAGATACACACCAAGAAACGATTAAACCCTTACAGAAAAATTACAAATTTACAACTAGTTTACAGATTTAAAACCCTCATGGTCAAATTTGAATCCATTTTAGCACAATTTTCAGAGATTTAAAATTTTTTGGGAGAGGCACAAGCCTTAGAAAAACCCTGCAAAACCACCAATTTCGTAAGATAGACTTGGAATTTAACAAATAATGAGCTTTTCAGACTTATGTTTATTGAGAGTCGGCTGGTCCAACCGAAGACTTCCCCAGACGCTCAATCTTAAGAAAAATAATTCCCTGCACACTTAGATCTGAACCTTAGATCGATAGAGATTTAAGAAAACAACATAAGACCCTTAGAAAAATCAGAATGTTATTTTATAAACCCAGAAAACTGCACAAGATACCTGTATGCAGATTAATCCATGTAGGCCATCAACCATAAAATGCAAGAAACCAAGTAGCAAAGTTTAGAGACAATTCACCACATAGATCTGAGAAGGAACATCCAGATTTGTAACCCCAAAGTCTTTATGCTTTATTCCTCAAAAAAGTTTACAAGAGCTTCTAAGAGCAAGTGCACGATCCTGAGATCGGATGACTCAAGAATGACAAAGACCTCTAAATTTATAGGACAAGATCTCTAACGGCTAGTTTGGATGATCCTCGTCAAAATAATCTCAACCGTCCAAAAGATTTAATTATCTTTTAATCCGGAGCGTTGAAATTAAAATTTTGGGGAAAAAACGAATTTATCATTTAATTCAATTTTAATTAACTCAAAAATATTATTTTTGAGTTAATTAACCCAAAATTTTGACTTTGACTTAACCACCAAGGCCCAATGGTCCAAAATTTCTTAAAATTCTCAATATTCCCTTGGCTTGGGGCTTTCAAAATCATTTTCCAAGGACCCACAAATTTTGCCTTTAAATATTTAATCCTAACTTAGGACCCTAAATTAATTAAATTTCTGGTTTAAGATTTTATTAATTAATTGACCAGAAAATTTAATTAATTGACTAAGAGGAGATTATAATTATTTTTCCAACCCTCTTTTACATGAGATAATACATTTACATACATGAAGGGGGGAAACCCACTTGTATAGACCCTCAAATAAATACCCAATTCTGCGACTCAAAACATGATCTAGTAGACCAAGTAGTTGAAACTACTTTTACAAGGACTCGATAAAAAACACTAGGACTCACTTAGCATGCTGATGACAAAATCCACCCTAGCTTTGGGGTGAGACTGGAGGGAAAAACTCTGTCGATCACTTATGTGAATCAGTGAGACAAAAAACCTCCTAGGATGGAAATCATCAACAACATACTAGGTTTACCTAGGTTGTTACATACATGGACGGTCTTACTTAGATCATTTACATTATAACATGCAGAATGGGTTTACATCATTATAAAACTGTCGATCGACGATGAAATCTGGATGACACGAGCCTCGAACATGATAAGTCCCATTTGAAAAAATGGGGGTGTACTGCTATGGGGTCGTTGACAAAATATGGTCAACATCTGGCTCTACTTGGGGACACGTTGCTTCATCGAAGGAATGTGAGAATCCAGAATCTGCATCCAAGCAACACACAAAATTATATAAGTAGTGTCCATCCAAATATCATCATATAACATTAAGTACATGAAAAATAGAAGCTCTTCTTTTATTCATTATTCTACTTAACATGAAAAGTAAATCTACTCTAACTGCAAAAATGAAATGCTGAAATAACAAGAAGTAGGGTTAGAAATACAATACAGAGGATGCCCAAATGGCATCAGATGTCATCTTTGAAGAACAACTTGAGAAATTGGCCATTCGCAGGTAGCTGTAGTGGTTCACCTTCCAATGTGCTCAAGTGAAATGAGTTTGGTCCAGCAATGCCTCTGATAATATAAGGTCCCAGCCACAAACTGTCAAATTTCTTGTGTTTTCCAGGCTTCTCATTTTTTCTGTCCCAAAGCAATACCATGTCTCCAACCTGCAAAGATCTAGATCTAGATGATTTATCAAAGCTTTTCTTAATGCTAGATTGATTCTTATACATATTATCCAAAGCCTTTCTACGAGTTACATCCAACTCCACAATCTGATCAATTCTATTTTGAACAGCATCTTTATCAGTGGAAAAATGTTGAAGGAGTTGGTAAGCTGGAAATTTAAGGTGAACAAGCAAAGTTACATCCAAGCCATAAACTAATTCAAAGGGACTTTTACCAGTAGCTTTCTTTTTAGTAATCCTATCTGCCCACAAAGCATACTTGATTTTGTTGTCCCAAGATTGCTTGTTATCTCCTACTATCTTTTTGATAATGGTTATAAGATTTTTATTACTTGATTCAGCTAAGCCATTACCCTGAGGATAGTAATTAGATGAATGAGATAAAGTAATGCCATACTTAAAACAAAAAGATGAGAATTCAAGAGAACTAAAAGCCTTGGAAGTTGGCATTATCAGTAGTGATCTTGGAAGGGACACCAAATCTAATAATGATTTGATTTTCAATAAAGTCCATAATGACCTTTTCATTGGCATTCTTAGCAGGAATGGCTTCAACCCATTTAGTAAAATAATCAGTTGCAGTTAAGATCCAGGAGTAGCCATTGCTAGAATTTTCATGGAATTTCCCGATGAAATCCAGACCCCAATGTTGAAAAGGTGCCTCAACAACCACAGGTTGTAGGGGCAGGGCAGCTAGCTTCTGCCTCCCAGTGAATAGTTGACAGGCTTGGCAATTTCTAACAAATTTATGAACATCTGAAAAAATCAAAGGCCAAAAATAACCAACTCTCAGAATTTTGTGGGCGGTAGTTCTAGCAGCATAATGACCACCACAAAATCCTAAATGAAACTCAGAAATCAACTTTTTAGACTCAACCTCATCAACACACCTAAGTATTATCCCTTCAGGATTCCTCCATCCAAGGGCATCCTTCATGAGGCAATACTTAGTAGCTTTTAATCTAAGAGCCCTTCTTCTATGAGCAACTAAATGATCAGGACATGTAAGATTTAACAGATAATAAATAATGTCCTTATACCATTCATGCTCTCCTAACCTTTGCAACTCAGGTGAAGATGCATCATTAAGACAGATCAAACCAAGCGCCTTTTCATTACCTTCGGTCAACATCTCAGCCAAGCCTTGACCTTTGACTAACTTAGTGGGTCTAATCTCTAGATCATACTCTTGAATTTTAGTAACCCACCTAGCACGAGTCCCTAAGCAATCAGTTTGAGTTAAAATATCTTTAATTGCAGAATGCGGGACAAAAGCAATAACTTTAGAATAACCCACATAAGTCCTAAAATGCTTAAGAGACTTAACCAAAGCATAGGCTTGCTTTTCCATAGTAGTATACTTTAATTCAGAATTTTGAAGCGCTCTACTCATGAAAGCAATAGGCTGTTCGTGACCCTCCTTATTCTTTTGTAACAAAACACCAACAATAGTGTCTTCAGAAGCGAAAGAGAAAATCATAAAATCTTTAGAGTAATCAAGACTCACCAAAACAGGAGCTTGAGCAATAGCACCCTTAATCCCTTGAAAAGCCTTTTTACCATCTTCTTTCCATAAAAATTTTACATCTTTTTTAAGAAGATTTTGAATAGGCTTAGCTATTTCTGCGTAATTTGGAATAAATCTTCTAAGAAATTAGTTTTTCCTAGAAAAGACTGAAGGGATTTAAGATTGTGAGGTAGAGGAATCTTTTGGATTGCCTCAACTCTTTCAGGATCAATCTTGATCCCATCCTTGGAGATGATGTGACCAAGTAACTTCCCTTCAGTTACCCCAAAAACAGATTTAGCCGGATTTAAGGAAATCCCAAACTCTCTACATCTATCAAAAACCTGCCTAAGATGACCTATATGAGTAATACTATCTTTAGAAAAAACAGTAAGATCATCCTGGTAAATTTCAATAATTTTCCAATTAAGCCCTTAAAAGCATAATCCATAGCCCTTTGAAAAGTAGCCCCAGCATTAGTCAAACCAAAAGGCATTCTAATGTATTCAAAAGTACCCCATGGTGTGGTGAATGTAGTTTTATGACGATCTTCTTTTTTAACCCAAACTTGATTGTATCCAGAAAAACCATCTAGCAATGACATCATTCCTAAACCCGTTACTCTTTGCAACATAGTCTCCATGTTGGGAAAAGGGTAATTATCCTTTTTACATGCTAGATTAAGGTTTCTAAAATCAACACAAAGTCTAATGGTACCGTTCTTCTTCCTAACAATCACCAAGTTGGAACACCATGTTGAATGTCTAGTTTGAGCAATGATTCCAGCTGCAAGCATTTTCGAAAGCTCTTTCTGAACTAAAGAAGCTAACTTAGGATTTATTTGCCTAAGCTTTTGACGAAAAGGTTTAGCATTCTCATCTTTTAAAGGGATAGTGTGTTGCATGACATCTTCCCTATATCCTTTTAACTCATCATAAGAAAATGCTAAAACATCCCTGTACTCATGAAGTAAATTAATCAACTGCTTCCTTTCTTCTTCACTAGTACCTTTACCGATTTTAACAATTTTAGGATCCTTAGAAGTACCAAGATTTACTTCGATGAATTCACCTGGATCCTTTCTATTCTCTTCTTTTAGCTTTGTAGCATCATGTCGATCGAAGTGTTGTTCTAAAGCAATAATATTCCAAGGAGTAGGATTTATAATATCACCATGATCCTCAGATCCTTCCTCTTTAGAACTTATCCGAAAATCTTCAAACTCATCCAAATTATTTAGAAAACGAATAGCTTGCTTTTCATCATCAAAAACTTGCCAATGTTCTGAATTATAGGGGACAGATGGTCTGAAAATAATTTCCATTTTTATCTCTTAATTAATTCATCAGATAACTGTAAGGTAGAAGCAGCAACAGCAAGCTCATCTGCTAAAGCGTTCTTTTCTCTTGGGGCAGCTTCAAGGTTAATAGCATCAAAGTGTTCCATAACATCCCATACAGCATTTCGATAATTTCTCAACCTCTGGTTTTTACATGTGAATTTGTTCTTAACTTGCATGATAACCAGATCAGAGTCTCCCTTGATACTAAGCAACTTAATTCTTAAAGCCTTTGCCAATTCAAAACCCAACAACAAAGCCTCATACTCAGCGACATTATTGGTTGCATCAAACTCAAGTCTATAAGCAAACTTTAAAACATTACCAAGGGGAGATTTCAAAACAATTCCAGCACCCTTACCATACTTAGATGTCGCGCCATCAAAATGCATGTACCAAACTTGATCATTTAAGTCCTCAGATTTCTCATCAACCTTGTCATCTAAGGGAATCGTGAAATTAGACATAATAGCATAATTTCCCATGTCAGGTTGTTCCTTAATTATTTCATTATGAGGTCTTTTAGGATCTTCTACATGGAATATTCTTTCAGGTTCTCTATTAAGCCTCACAAACCCTGCACCTCTAGGAGAAGGAATCGTAGCATAAGACCAGTTCATTTGAATACTTCCTCCTAGATCAGAAGCCCACTTTCTTGATAACAACATACCCCAAGCATCCGGAACATCAACCACAACTATGTCCATAACAATCATGATATCAGGGTAAACCGCTAAATGAACTTGTAAATCCTTGATCAACCCATGAACTTCAATTTTCTTAGAATCCATGGCACATATGTTGTAATATGGTCTAGAAACTCTTAAATTAAGCTGTTCCATGACCCTCTTAGTCATAACACAAGCTGAAGCACCAGAATTTAGCATACAATTATTCAATTTATAACCATTAACCATCAAACTAACAAAAAATGGTTGATGATCTTTGTTATCCGATTCCAATTTCTGTAAGTATATAGGGGCATCTTGATACGACACTTCAGGAGTTTAATTTTGAGTAACATTAACATATGAAGCTCCAAGAACATCTAAAACTTTAGCTTTCTGATTAGGAAG
This sequence comes from Pinus albicaulis, assembly GCA_034641835.2. Lineage (NCBI taxonomy): Eukaryota > Viridiplantae > Streptophyta > Pinopsida > Pinales > Pinaceae > Pinus > Pinus albicaulis. The sequence goes on along the minus strand of CM076578.1, from coordinate 1,774,465,993 downwards.
CCTTATAGCCTCAGTAAAAGGTACCAAGATCTTAGCATTTCTCAACCATGCACCCAAATCAATATCCAAACCAGGACTAGGATTAAAAATTCGAGGAGGATTTTGATTATGACTTTGCTCTTTATCCCTTCTTTGATAAGTTAATCCTTTGTCTTTAGCGATTTCTAAAACTCGGTCAGGAGAAGGCTTTTCACCAAACATTTCAACAATCAAATCATTCTCATAATCAAAATTATTGATGCTATGCGAAGATGTGAAAGGCCTAACATCTTGACTATGTTCCTTAACTTCCATCCAATCTTCCATAGACAAAGAGAACTCCTTACCAACAACATTTATCTGATTACTTGCCCCAAACATTCTATTATTTATGATTCTTTCGACAATGGGACAAGTAGCCTCTTCATGAAGAGCATCACAAACTCTACAATAAGGAGGAGCTTCATCAACCAGATTAGTAGATTCAAGTGGATTCGGAGGTCTCTGCTCACTCGACTGACCCTTTCTCTGCCAAGTATTATTATTTCGATTATTATTATTATGATTCCTAGGTTGGGAATTATGCGTTTGAGCTCTTTCCATTTGAACCAACCTAGCCTGTAAAGTGCTTATTTCTTTAGCATGGTCAGAGATTAATTTTTCTTGATTAAGCTCCATGCTTTCAAGCTTTTGCATCAATTTTTTCATAGGGTCATCATCATCTTCTAGAGGTTCTTTACCTTTAGGTCTTTTTAACTTAGTTGCAGCCCTATCAAAACCAGGAATTTCAGACTTCCCAGATGCCCTTCTATCTTTTTCAAGCTCTTCAGCTAAAGATTGACAAGCCTTATAATTTGCAGTTTTAGCCCGCCTTAATTCATATGAAGTTTCAAAATTAAAAGCATCAATGTAAAAATTTAGAAGAGATCCATCAGGAGGTTTATGAGTTTGAGATATTTCTCTAAGGATACCATTAAATCTCCTGTTAAATTCTTCAATTGTTTCATTTTCTTTCTTCTTTATGGTGCTGATTTCTCTTACCAAATGCCTATCTTCCCTTTTATCACCATACTTTTCTTTAAAGGCAGCTACAATTGATTCAAAAGTATCAAATGAATTATCAGGTTTTTCCATGAACCATTCAGCAACATCCTCACCAAAAGTAAGAACAAAAGTTTTCATCTTTACATCATCGAAATTATTATTTGCAACAGCAAATCTATTCCACCAGTTAGTGAAAGCAAACAAATGAGATTTAACACTAACTGCATCATTTCCTTGAAAAGTAGGTAATTTATCCATTTGAGGGACATCATGGGGATAACCTTGAATATTAGCAAAATTACACGGGGCAAAAACATCCATGATATCGGGTTGAGGCGGATCACGAAAAAGCAAATGGATATCAGAGAGAGCTTCCTGGCCGAGATTATCAAGGAGTGTACGAGAAGCGAGCTTGTGTAATCGGACTCTAAAAACCCTTTCAGGATCTGGAGTAGGATTAACCAAGGTACTAGGATGCCTTCTCGTATAGGTCCTTATGGAAGATGAAGCCAATGGAGTCGCCACTAGGACAGGAAGCTAACTCAGATACATGAGATGAAAATGAATAAAGAGATGAATGTCGTTGAAAGATCAGAAGATTATAAAATGTCGTTAAGACCAAGGACAGAAAAACTCTATCCCCGGCAACGGCACCAAAAAATGTTGTCGCACAGATTGTCCAGGCACTGTGACAATGGCTCAGATTGGGGGCTGTCACCTTTATCCCCAATCTCTCTATTTAAGCTATCTCCTTGCAAGCTAAGGGAGGTAGACCCTATTATAAATGAGGATGAAAAATCCAGGAGACACAGCTAAAACATCAAATACTTGATAGAATGAACGAGATTCCACAGATCTAAATTAGATTTCACATTTAAAACCAGTGCCTTATGGAGTCAAATAAAATCCCGTTATGCAATTATAAACAAGTAAGTGACGATTAACTGCTGCTTATTAAAACACAATTAATGATATTCAATGAAAGACACTACAACCATGAAACAATACGATGAAAATGCCAGGATTTAAAATGTTTCAATTAATTTTCGATCCAGACAAATCAAAGATTTTATATAGTCACTCTCAAGATAAAATTTCAAAAGCTCACTTGACTATAAAAGAGATTTTTGAGAATTTTTATAATTTTTTATTATTTTTTTGGATTTTTATCTAAAACAAGTTAAAAAAAACTAAATCTAAATAAAAAGTTCTAATGTAAAAATTAGAATCTAAATCTAAACACAACTAGAATTAAGATTAAACTAAATGAAACTAATTTAAAATCTAAAAGCTAAAACTAAACACACAAACCTAAGATCTAAACTAAAATTAAATTAAAACTGAACTAAAACATAAAATAAAATAAAAAAAATCGAAATTAAAAGTCTTAACGCTAAACTAAAACTCAACAAAGTCAAAATCTAACTGAACTCACGCTACCACCAAAACAAATAAAAAAGACGAAATTTAAACTTACGCTATCACCAGAATAATGAAATCTAAAACTAAAATAAAAATCAACCTAAAATCTACGTTCTGAGAGTAAGTAACCCAAACAAATAAAATCGAAATCGAACTAAACCCTCTCGCATGAAAATGAAACCGATTGATGCATATGCGTTTGAATGCGTTTATTCGTTTTGTTTGGTAGCTTGCAGGGACGGGAATCGATTCTGGACGGCGGAACAGAGGAAATCGCACAAGAGAAACAGAATGTCAGCCCTCTATGCTTGTGTTTGTCGTTCTGCTGTGTTGCAGGTTGGAAGATTGCCACGGAGGAAAGGGACGATGGTTAGGGAGCTCGAGTGACGGCGAGGGCAAAGAAATGTGGACGCCAGCAGCTTGGACGACGGCGTGAGAAACGGTGAGGAAAGTCGAGGAATGGATTGATTGTTTCAACGCAGAATGTGAAGGGAAAGCGGCTGGATTGGACGCAGAGAGAGGTCTTGACGTTGAACAATAGACAGATTTAAATGATGCAGAGGGCGGCAAAGAGAGATCGAGGCTTGGACGACAGAGGAGACGGCTTATGAAAGCGGATGAGGGCAGATTGAATAGGAACGAACGACGATTGAACCCAGTACACACAAATTCGCTCAGCAAACTTTTAGAATTCTTCTCAATTAAGCTCAGATTTCATGCTCTTTAAATTGAAACAATGTCCAGATTCGTCCACAGTTGGAAATTGAGGGTAGATCTGGCCTTTGGAGGCTGGATCTGCCTCAGATCTTCTAAAAAAATTCTGATTTGAACCCTGAAACTGCAAGAAGCCAGCCCGATCTGAAGATACACACCAAGAAACGATTAAACCTTTACAAAAATTTACAAATTTACAACTAGTTTACAATTTAAAACCCTCATGGTCAAATTTGAAATCCATTTTAGCACAATTTTCAGAGATTTAAAACTTTTTGGGAGAGGCACAAGCCTTAGAAAACCCTGCAAAACCACCAATTTCGTAAGATAGAATTGGAATTTAACAAATAATGAGCTTTTCAGACTAATGTTTATTGAGAGTCGGCTGGTCCAACCGAAGACTTCCCCAGACGCTCAATCTTAAAAAAAATTCCTTGCACACTTAGATCTGAACCTTAGATCGATAGAGATTTAAGAAAACAACATGAGACCCTTAGAAAAATCAGAATGTTATTTTATAAACCCAGAAAACTGCACAAGATACCTGTATGCAGATTAATCCATGTAGGCCATCAACCATAAAATGCAAGAAACCAAGTAGCAGAGTTTAGAGACAATTCACCACATAAATCTGAGAAGGAACATCAAGATTTGTAACCCCAAAGTCTTTATGTTTTATTCATCAAGAAAAATTCACAAGAGCTTCCAAGACCAGTACACGATTCTGAGATCGGATGACTCAAGAATGAGAAAGACCTCTAAATTTATAGGACAAGATCTCTAACGGCTAATTTGGATGATCCTCGTCAAAATAATCTCAACCGTCCAAAAGATTTAATTATCTTTTAATCCGGAGCGTTGAAATTAAAATTTTGGGAAAAAACGAATTTATCACTTAATTCAATTTTAATTAACTCAAAAATATTATTTTTGAGTTAATTACCCAAAATTTTGACCTTGACTTAACCACCAAGGCCCAAGGGTCCAATATTTCTTAAAATTCTCAATATTCCCTTGGCCTGGGGCTGTCAAAATCATTTTCCAAGGACCCACAAATTTTGCCTTTAAAGATTTAATCCTAATTTAGGACCCCAAATTAATTAAATTTCTGGTTTAGGATTTTATTAATTAATTGACCAGAAAATTTAATTAATTGACTAAGAGGGGATTATAATTATTTTTCCAACCCTCTTTTACATGAGATAATACATTTACATACATGAAGGGGGAATACCCATTCGTATAGACCCTCAAATAAATACCCAATTTTGCGACTCAAAACATGATCTAGTAGACCAAGTAGTTCAAACTACTTTTACAAGGACTCGATAGAACACTAGGACTCACTTAGTATGCTGATGATAAAATCCACCCTAGCTTTGGGGTGAGGCTGGAGGGAAAAACTCTGCCGATCACTTACGTGAATCAGTGAGACAAAAAACCTCCTAGGATGGAAATCATCAACAACATACTAGGTTTACCTAGGTTGTTACATACATGGACGGTCTTACTTAGATCATTTACATTATAACATGCAGAATGGGTTTACATCATTATAAAACTGTCGATCGACGATGAAATTTGGATGACACGAGCCTCGAACATGATAAGTCCCATTTGAAAAAATGGGGGTGTACTGCTATGGGGTCGTTGACAAAATGTGGTCAACAGAATGCATTAAGATTGTTGGAAATACTGAGAGGGGGGGTGAATTAGTATTCCTTTCGATTAGAGCATTAATTAATCTTCAATTATTATCAATGTTTGTACAATGATAGCAGTAAACAAAAGAAACACAAATGCACACAGTTTTTAAAGTGGAAACCCACTTCGGGACAAAAACCACCTAATGCTTTTCTAATAATTCTTTAATATTCAACTCCAATTCAAAATAAAGCTCCAACTTCCTAGAATCTAGAGAAGCATTCTTCTCTAGCTCCCACTGGATGGACGCTCCAACGCCCGAGATTCTTCAGTAGTCAACTGAACGGATGCTCCAACACCCAATGAGCTACAACTCACCCTAGCACCACCCTACCACCCTGAATTTTTCACAAGCTTGAACATATTGGTGACTTCATGCACCAGCCTAGCACCACCCTACCACCCTATAGAAGAATAAAAGAAGAATGGACTCCGGTACCAGGGAAAATGGTCCACTTTACAATGATACAGAATGATGTAGAAGAAGAAGACACACTAGACCATAACCCCAACTATGACACAACCACCTAATGATGATCCTAGACCTCTTGACACTACCTCTCCAATTCTTGGCAGATAGACACTAGTACAATTTTTACAATAATGTATTTACAATGACTTAGTACAATGATACCTTTACAGTGACTGTATGCAGTGCTGCCCAATTGAAGACTTCATGTGATGAACTTCTTGCTGCTGTTCTGCACTTTGATTGTTACTCTTTTCATGCTACCCTCTGTTGCACCTTGCTTTACTTTGCTGCCTTAGAAGGTTTGGTCCTTTGTAACCCTTGACAACACATGATCTAGCGTTTTCTTTCCTTCTAGGAGCTCGATATTGAATCTGGTGTATCTCTGTTATTTCAGATACCCAATATGTGATTTTTAGCCCTTTAGTAATCCTCTGAGTCTTCTATCCAATGCCACAGTTCTGACCCAATTTGGATTCTTCAAGGGAGAGTTATGCCCAATCTCTCACAATGCCCTAATTATGGACTATTTCGGTAGAACGAACTTGTACGGTGTGCCATGTATCACTTTTTCTTCATTCGGCTCTGAAATTGATACAGCTAAAACTACAGTCCGTGCACTATCTTCCACTTTTTATAGAATTCCAATCCGATACTCACAGAGATAATTATGACGATTTTCCCAAGGTCACTTCTTTGAGATGAATTTCAGGAGCCTGCAAAAACACTGACTTCCACAGATCATATCTCCGAAAATATTGCACACCTTGATCTGAAATTTTTACAAGAGCTTCCTCAGGATTTCGGCTTCGCCTCATAAAAATTTCAACTTCTGATCCTTCGTAGAAAAAAAGTTAGAGCGAAAATGCCACGATGACCTGTTTCAGATAGCGAAATCCCTACATAAGGAGGATATGAGGATCACAATTTATATAAATGCTTAGGTTGAGAGGGGCTTCAACAAGTGAACGTGGGAGGGATTTAGGAGCTTAAAAATTATTAATTATTGACTTTTCAATGACCCATGCCACAACCCTATGGGGTTTTAGCCCACCAACTAGGGTTAAAAACTTCAAACATGAATATCTCTCAAACCGTGAAGAATTACGTGGCGCGCCATATATCAACAGAAACATCTCGACAAGTAGAAACCATCTAAAGCATTCTTGACCCAGAATATAGTAATTTGGTAGGTCAAAATTCCTATGCAATATTGGGGTAGCACCTGGTGCTCTTGGGTTGACTTCAATGACAACTGTTGATCAACAAAGATAATATGTGAAGATAGCTTTTGATCAGGAGGCTTGTGTTTGTATGGAATATCTTGCACTACCCTATCAAATATAACATTAAATTCATCTATAGTTTAATTTTCTTTTCGTTTGATTTTATTTAATGCATTCAACAAAAACCTTACATCTTTCTTTTCGGCCACCTATCAAATAATTTATCATGCAACTATTGATAAGTACTAATGTTATTATCTAGATGAATCTCAAACCACCTAGATGCATCACCATTCGAAAGAGAAAAACACTTTAACACATTGTCTAAATGAGTAATACATAGTGGATGCAAGCTTTTAACGAATTTGTCCCAATATTCTTTAGCACTTATTGAATGATCTCCACTAAATGTTCAAGGTCTTTAAATGAGTCCAGGACATCATGGGGTTGAACCACAATACTAGAGAAATCAAATTGTTTATAAATATTGATCAACCAAGGTGTAGCCATTATGTTTGATACAAGTTCAACAAATAAGTCTTTTGTTGCAAGAATTGTTTCTAAAAATGCAACATGATTAGGTTCCCTAACTTAAACTTTATGTTTTCTTCTTTGGTAAAATAACTCAGGTTTAGGAACAAAGATAGTCTCACCTTGGCTAAAAGATCTTGTATTGTACCTTTTGGTTAATGTGGGTTCAGTTGGAGTCACCAGATGAGATCCTGCAAGTTAGTACCATAAAAATAATCTCATCAAAGTACAAATACAAAATGAACAACTTACCAATGGTGTTGTCTTATACAACTAGGGTTAGATGACCTTCTCCTCAACAGAGAGCCAAAAAATGTTATAGATCAAAATACTAGGGTTGTCAAGGTTTTTGCAACCTGCTAAGATTGACACACATAGGATGAGTTCCCACCATCACCTTAGTGCAATTATCCACTCTTTAAGCCCAAATTCCTCTTAAAAGGCTATTGGAGGATTCCCATAAATGAGTTCACCCAACCAAATATTAATCAGTGCCTTATATGGGGTCTTGGCTGAAGAGAGGAGTTAATAGTTTGTTGTTATATTAACCTGGAAATGTATTCTATGTAGAAAATAAATGCAAACCAGGAACATAAATCACTCAATAATGAAGACAGATAGCATGTAAATAGACCAAAAGAGTCTAAATTTTATATACTTACCAATTCTATAAATTATTCTTAGTTTAGATATTGGGTAAGAGGGGTTACTGTGTTAATTTGTTTATTTCCCTGTGACTAGATTTGAAAATATGCAGAAAACAACAACACCATCCCTTTAAAAGAGCCACCCAATAGTGCCTAAGCACTCTAGATCGAATATTTTTAGGTCGGGAATGTAGGATATTGAATATAGATGATTTCAAGCCACTTCTAAGCCTTAAAACTACAACAAAAATGAATTCCCGGCAAACTCAAAATTCTATTGGAGAGGTTATGGGGTCAAATCCCACTGGGTGAAATCCCATAAATGAATTCCAACTAATAAATAAGAATTCTAAGCATTGGAAATGGTATATTTTAGCCCCAAATAAAATATATAAACTAGGAAAATCAATTTGGAAACTAACTACAAGGTTCTTATGATAAAAACTTACTAGTGTACGTCCTTGTACATCGAATTTATCTGAATCTGATATCATTGTAATTGACTGCAGATACGCAAAATCATACTCAATATACCTGTGAAGATAATGCGTTTGAAAGCTCTAATTAAAGTATATTTATCCCTTGGCTTAGATCTATTTTTAACGCTCAAAACCCCAAGGGTTAATGGTCAAAACTTATGATAAACCTTTAAATGCTAGCTAGTAAAATAAGCTAACTAAAACTGAGAATTAATTTTTTTTTGGATTTTAGAACAAAAGATTGGTTTTCAAGAAATTGCTTAAGTTGGCTACAATTACTTTTTATATGGATTAGTTGTGAATCACATTCACATTTAAATTGACCATATACTTTGAACAATGAGGTGGGCTTCGACTCGAAAAGAGCGTAACACTCCCACCCATGTCTAAGACTCTCCACAACATTCTAGGTCCAAATTGGAGTGGCTTCTAGCAAGACAACTCTAATCTTTAGGTCAATTGTGTAGCAAGAGAGATCTTTACCCGGTTGAAGCTATCCCCTATAAGGATTGGTCCAACTTCCAGTTCCAACCCACTCCAACATACAATAAGAGGAATAAAAAAGACTGGCACCTTGTTTACCCTCTCCAAGTGGCTATGTAGCCCCAAAATGGATTGTCCCTCCAAAACTTGTGTAATCCTTACTAATTATGAATTATCTTATCAACCCCTTTACAACATGTATCAACAAAACATGAAATAGAAAAATCCAACCGACACAATAGAGACAAAGTGTTTGCAAAATAAAAGTTCTAAATTATGGCATGTATTGATCTCACAATTCAACAACAACTTCAACTAGAAGAGGGACTAGCCTTTTATAATTGTTCTTTAAATTGATAGTTAATGGCTAAGTCAACCTCTCTCTAGGAAAATAATATTATTTGTAATCAACATGTGGGAAACTAAGTAAAATATAATAATATATATCATTACATTGCTTTTTCCAACTCAGGGAGTTCGATTTGGTTCACTTAGAAGTCCAATGCTCTACTTGCATTGACCCTATAAGATGAAGAGAAGAAGAAAGATGGTCCTTAGATGCCCAACATTCCACTCTAGATGCTTCAACTGCTAACTTGGGTAGTTTGACTTAGTTGCTTGAGGCTCGATTTGGTCCATAGTAGGTTTGATTTGGTTGCTTGGATGATTCTTTGACTTTGCAACGGCTACTTTTGTATCCACAAGGTACCAACGGTCCTTTTGACCCCCAACATTCAACTTTTGATCTCCAACGTTCCTCCAATGGTTACCTCTTTGACTATAACGGCTATTTTGAAGGTCAACTTAGCCACCTTTGAGAGGGTATTTAATTCCCTTGAGTACTTTGCCTTGAATTTTTCATAATTCGTTGATTTCTTGCCTTTATTTCCTGTGCCAATAGCCCCATTGCCTAGAGAAAGCCCTAAGCTACCACATCATTACCTACATGTGCCACAATGATGACATCACCATACCAAAATTAAGGATCTCTAATGCCCTAGAGAATCTGGAAAATCTGCCACCTGGGGTTTGTTCGGCTAATTTTGTAGACTATTTTTTATGTATTACATGCAAAATTATATCAAGTGCTTTCCTGTTTTGCCACTTGGAATCCTCACATACCACTAGACCAGCTTTTACTTCCTATTTCTGATCAATTCCTTCACATTTTGCAAAAATTTCAACGTTGCATGTCTTCTTCATTTCATTCTGAGCATTTTGAGACCAAGTTGACTCTTTGACTTTTGAGACCATATGCACCAAGAAACATGAACTGCCTCAGGAAATGTGAACTACTGAGACTGTGAGACTATCATGTTGAGAACTATTCTAGTAATGCTGCAACAAGGCCAAGGACATATACAGACTCAATGACACACATAATCATGCAGTAAGACATAGGTGCACCCTAATGCAGGTTGGACTGGCCCATACACTAGTGATCAACCCTACATAGCCAAGGATTTCATAAACCATGAGTCCCAATAAGTTCCATCCAAAGTCCTCCAAACCTATCCAAGATGAAAGGAACTAGGGACATGACCCAAAGGGACTGGCCATGGCCAACCATCACAAAACCTAGGACACCTAAATTCAAAGAATCACATGGTTTTTTACAAGGCTCTAACTTGTATCCTTGGGCTTACAATGGCGATAATGAAAAATGAAAAAATGTATGTACCCCTACTGGAATGAGGGGTAAAAGGTTCATAGACCAACAAATGGAAACTCTAGATCCCATCGAGTTCACACATTTCATTAGTTAGTTATATTTTCATTGTTGAAGTGGTTCCTCTTTGTATTATTTAGTCGTCAGTTTGCAACATGGTATTTCACAGTGACACCAAATAAATAGATAAGCCTCTGTAATTGTGTTAGGGCTAGTACATCTTAATAGAACAAAGCTGACAGAATTCATGTGGGAAAAAGGAGCATATTCAACAACTTCTAAATTCCAGATGGAATTAGCTTATAAAATGCATTGAAATGAAAGGGTATTCATTGTGAAATAAAATAAACAGACATGCACATAGCCTGCCTTCTTATATTATAAGTACATGTGCTGGGAAAATAAAAGCATACCTCAGAATATGGAATTAGTGTTTCAGAACACAGACTTTGAATGGAAGGCTTGATAATTGAAGGAAGTGCCTTGCTTAAAATAGAAGATGATATATTTCCCAACAGGAAAAATGGTAAAAGCCACTGTGCTTGTGGAAATGCATGCTCTGATAAGTATGCAGCTGCATGGTCTTCCTTAACTTGCTTTTGAGAATATTTCTCTATGGCGTCTGAAATCTCTCTCTCCTGTAGCATTTTACCAAGAACCAAAACATCCTGTATGGTGAATAATAAACTGTTCAAATGTCAATTATGAATATGTATAACTGGAAATCCTTCTTTGAGAGGGCAAATTTTTTATCTAATAATATGTTAATTTGATGTAATATAGAAACTGATCAAATAACCTGCAAAGATGAATTACAGCCTTGGCCAAGGGCATTTGACATAGCATGTGCAGCATCACCTACTAGGACAGCTTTACCATTAGCATCATGAAATCTGCTACACTTCACCTGAAAAACAAAAGGTCTCAAATAAACATCAAGGACACAGCCATGAGCCCACTCTTTTATATCTTCTTCACACCACCTTACCCAACTGAAAGGGAAAAAACATTTCAAATGATCTACAAAACAATGTTCCCTTCTAAATTGATTTGCATTCGCATGTTCCATCCCCTTTATATGGTCCTTGTTGGCCCCTAATTTCCAAGTTCCTCTTATGATTTCAAGTATGCTGTATTACAGCCAAGGTTGGAGTTTGGTCTTCATGAGCAGTGCTGGTTTTCTCTTTTTTCTTTTGAGAAACAGATCCGTAAACAATTTCCAACAGTTGGAACTAGGGAAAATCCTTATGTTCCGAAGGCAATGCATATGACTTCGAATATGAGGTAGGCTTCATTTGGAAATGCTTAGATAGTAACTTATTTGAACTCATTTAGAAACAAAATCTGTTTTTGAAAAGGATGTGAATTGACAAAAGATTATGCATGATACAAACTGCTAATAATTTAAACTGCAGAATCAGACACTACTCCACCAAATGAGCACTGAAAAAGTATTTCAAGAAATTAAAGTTAGAAAAGAAAAGAATTTCTAAACTTGAGACCCAGGATGTGGACCCTCACAACTGAAAAAGTTTGTTTCATCTTTTATAATGGTATAAAAACAAGCTCAGTGGACTTAGCATTTAAGCTAACTATAAAATTGTGCATTAAAAAGGTTGATATGTCAAGAAAGTGCTATCATGATATACCAAGAAAACTTATTTTAGATGTTATATGTTCCATAGAGAGTACTTAAAAGACCAATTAAATAATAATGGACTCAAAACTCTGCAAAAACCAAAACAAATAGAACAAAAAAGGAAGAAACTACAAGATAGGACAGCAGCAGAGCATTCTCTGAGAAATGAGTTCCACATTTATGTCCAACAGAGAGAACATAACAATTGGAAATGCATCCAAAATCAGGAAGATTGAGATGAACAGAATACCTTCATGGAAGATGTTGGCCGCTGCTTAATGAAAGCTTCTGCTGCCTCCAAAGAAACTTTCAAGGGTGGCATGTACTTCTCAATGAATTCTTTAAGCTGGATCCAAAAAAAGTAATTTTACAGAAAAGGCATAACGTTAAGTGCCCATTGCTACTGAAGAGCATGAAAGGTGTGTTTTTGTATGACTAAAACTGCACATAAAATCCACCCAAACAAGAGAATTAAAGAAACCAAGTTCTTTTACAATTAGACAAAAATGTATGAATCACGAGAGCCTTGTATAAAATGAAAATGGGTATAAGATAGGTATAAAAAATGCAAACTTAATACCAGATCCTGCTCGATTATTAAGGATAACATATGATGAACCTAGAATGTCATATGTATCGGTGGTATGGATAATCTGACTAGTCCCTCAATGTTGCTATTATTATAGAAAAACAGTGTAAGGTTGATGGGATAGATTTCAATAATGTGGACTCAATCTCCAGAGTAATTTTAAACATGCCTTTGAATGTAATACCTTACAATCTTCAAGACCACTGGATTCCAGGTGATATGTGATTTCCTTAAGCAAAATGCAACATTATTAAGTGACATAAAAATAGGGAGAAAGAGAGTCTATACTATCTTGTGCAATGTCATAACCAGTTAAAATCCTAGATTATTTAGTTAATAAGTTGATATCCATCTGAAGTTTCAATACTTTCCTTAGAAGTCTTTAACAAAAGATAAAAAGGACAAGTGAATATTTTGATTTACATGCAGATCAAGAATCTAAGAACGAGAATGTTTGGAAACAATCTAAGGAATTTTCAAAAATACCATATGTTCTGGGTATCCAGTTTGTGTATTTCAATCTTGAACAAGCTTGATTACTGCCTGAGTTTTCATGTTAAAGATACTAGAAATTAATTGATTTCTGGGTTGCATAGCCCTTTATATGCTGCAATACTAGATGTAGAAATAAACAGCAACATGAGAGGACTCTAAATAACTGCAAATGGCAACTTAGAGGTTGTGAACTATATAGAAAGCATTGAGGTAGTTCTCTTCCATTTTTACATATGCTAAAACTATAGATGTAAATCTACTATATTGAACAAAGGTTATTCTTCAAGTGAGTGCAAAGAAAGAACCTCTGTTGGAGAAGTTATTTTTAACAAATCATCTGGAGTTGAAGATGGTGTCCACTCAATCAGTACAGACATCTCATCACCTGGTGCAGGAAAACAACCATATCTAATAGATGAACCCTTAGCACGACCCAATAAATTAAGAAAATTGAACCAGCTCTGTTGTCCCTCCACTTCATCTTTTGACCGTCTGAAGGTGTGTACTGCATTTGGAGTCAAAACTGGAGGCCTTGACACATGAAGAACTTTGAATGTGTAAGGCATGTTGATTTGTTGATAGTTGAAACCCTGCTGCTTGATGAATTCCTGTCGAACAGCAGATCTGACTCCATCAGCTCCAACAAGCAGATTGTATTGGACAGGCTCTTCATTTCTTCTGCCAAATGTCACAGTATGGGCATCGAAATCTGCCCAAACACAATGCTTCTCAAAGTGAATCTGTCAAAGATATAGAAGCTTTTGTCACCTGGGTGGGCCTCTAAAAGCTGCAAAGAGGAACCATACTGAACTGTAGTTACTTTGTTATGGCACAAGTTACAGTTGAATCAGAGAGCATATAATCTAGTGAAATTGTAAGTTAATAAATGATCTGAATAAAGATATTTGATTACCTCTAACTGATCCTTTGGATAGCGGTTCCTCAATTCAGAGATAAGAGTACTGGCAAGTGCTCTCTGGCTTATCAGGAGAGATGGTTTATCAGGATTGCGCTTCAAGGCAATGCTTCGAGAACCAGTATGCACAACAAATTGAGATGTAAGAATGCCTTTTTCCTGCACAGCCTCCCATAGACCATCTACATGACTGATAGCATTTCCCCCCCTTGCACTTAAACCCACAGAATACTGCCTTGTCTTATACCTGCATTATATGCCATGGGGACCCACTTCTATAGTTTATCAAAAGTCCAAGTGCTACAGCCCAAATCATAAAATTTAAGCTATTATTACAACTGGTTCATCTTTTGTTACAAAGATTGCAAGGATTCTACAAATAAAAGCAAGCCTAGCATGCAGAAGGAACATTTTGTGTCTCTTGCTAAGTCATGTGAAAGCCAATCAAGCCTTAAATGGCGCTACTGTGTGTATGCAGTCAGATGGCTACTATTCGTATGACACCATATTTAATGTTGACTGTGTGTTTCAAGTTTCTGTCATGCAGTTGAATTGGGGCTGTCGAAGCAAGTCAGAAACACAATAGAAAACATATTGCTGATTTTCAAATGTCTTATCTTGAACGGATTCCATAGAAGTTTCCAAATTTCCAAGGTGATTTTGTCACACTCTGCAGTTGAGTTTGTTTACGTTATGAAGCTGGATTTCACACAGCTTCCACTAAATTTTGGATGTATTGAAGCACCCTTTGGAGACAAACCAAAAGCAGAACTAGACGAAGATGATTGAGTTTTGAATTAACTCTGAGAGGCATCTGCAACCAGCATTTTGTACGTGCGAAGATTTTACTTTGAGCCTGAGCACAGATTTTGTATTGATTGTGATTTTCTCTATATGCAAATAATAATATGGTACACGTAGCTGAAACCACTCATCAATTAGAAATATAAAAGAAAACGTATGAATATCAAATACAGTTTGTAAATTCTTCTATTTCCTTTGCAAGGAACTGCTAGACAACAGTATTCCTGACTCAACTACATCACCAGAAACCCCATTGTCATGATAGTTATGAACTCACATCAGTAATCTTACTCGTAAGCTAGTGTAATTCAAATAGTAAATTGCTTACAATAGCTTATAAACTAATGACTTTGAATCAAAATTTCAAGAATCAATATTTATCTCTTTTCCTAGGCACTAACCTCCGTTTTCCTTTCCTTCATTTGTGGAAAGTTGGAAACTAAGCACAAGATTAACCAGGATCACTGTATCTATTGGCTTATGAATCATGACATTCTTCTAGACAACAGCTTCATTAGTAAGAATAAATGTAAGATAATATTAAATAGGCATTGCCCACCGAGGAGAATCGTGGATGCACTAGAAGCAAGCTACCATGATGTACTCTAGCAGATTGAATCTTGAAGGTACATCATACACTTGAAATCTATAGACTTATCGCTGATATTTTCAGTACATGGGCTTAAATGTTATTTGAAAGGAGAACTGCTATAGGAGACAATGATGAGCACTTGACACAAATACTCTTCTGGATCTGCTAGTGATGGTATATAAATTGGAGGACAAAATTTACTAGGTCTTAGGTGAATATATAATTGTGAATGATAGAAGGAATGCCATTGCTTGCCTTAATGTACTATCTGCTGTTTTTCTGAAAGTAAAAGTTATATTGTATTAAGAAACAGGGAGGTTGTGGCCAAACCTCGACAGTTGAGTGATACAAAATATCAGATGGGGGGAGGACATGATGTTCTCAAGGCTTTCCAATATCCAAGCATAAGACAGAAGGACTTTTCTATTCCCCAATTTCCTACTGTAACTTACACATCCATTAGCATTAGGAGAATTTTGAGGCCTAAAATAGGTCTCCTAAGGAAAATAATAAAATAAGAGATAAATTTTTAAAGAAAAAGAAATAATTTTTTTAATTGTATTTTTGGCTTATCTCCTTATAGGTTTACTCAAATGTCAAGTGTAGACACTCGTTGGATGGGGAATTAAATTCCACATCCAATGAGTACCCACTATGCATACTTTTGAGTAGACCCACATCGAAAAAAAATGAAAATACATGAAAAATACCCATGCTTTTTCATGTATTTTTAATTTTTTTCGATGTGGGTCTACTTAGAAGTATGCATAGTGGGTACTCATTGGATGTGGAATTTAATTCCACATCCAACAGGTGTCTACACTTGACATTTGAGTAAACCTATGAGGAGATAAGTCAAAAGTACAATTAAAAAAGTAGTTTTCTTCTTTTCCCTCCAAAATATTTACCTCATAGTAAATAAGCAAAAGGAGAAGAGGGAGTCAGCAGTGACTGAGCACGAGGACAAAGGGATGTAGAGGGTCACAAAAGACAGCGCAGTGAACGCATCTAGAGCCTATGTAGAATGACGCAGTCCAGTGCAAGGACTACACAAAGAGACATGCGGAGAGACGCAGAGGAAGTCAGAGGCTCTTTCGGGTGTCAGGAAATTTTCAGGAGGGGCCGAGAATTTTGTCTCAGGTGTTTTCTGATTATATTTGCTAGTGTATTCCTTGTAAAGATTCATTTTCTGAAGAATAAAACCCTCATCTGCTGCACTGGTTTTCCCACATTGGGTTTTTCTGTGGACAGTTGTCCAAAAATAAGTGTGTACATGTGATTGGTTCTTATGCTTATGTTCTTTACTGTTTACTTCTCTGCATATATAATTGTGAATGTTGCAGTAGTATTTATTTCGAAGTTTACTAATAGATTTCTGTAAATAACTTATTGGAGTAATAAGTAGGAGAAATAAATCTATCACTGCAACTGTAGATTTCCAGATTGAAATTTTCATGTGGTATCAGAGCAAGAGATGAGTAACAGGAACATAAAATCGGCAAGTGAACAGAAATCTGACATTGCTGCGGCAGCGCAGAGGGGTTCACGTAGTTCTTCAGAAAGGAAGAGAAGCAATAAAGAACAGATGGATCACGACGTTTCTGTTCTGGCATCTAGACTGGAAGAAGAATTTGCTTGTATGTCAAGCACTGCTTCTCCTGAGGTCTGGTACATTGACAGTGGAGCTTCTGCTCATATGATGGGAGTGTGGGAATGCTTTTCCGACTACCGAGAGGAGCAGCTGAAATTTAAAATTACCATGGGTAATAGAGCAAAATGTACCCCTATTGGAAGAGGTACCGTAGTGTTTCAAACCGAGGCTAGAAATAAGCTTCGGGCCACTAATGTACTGCATGTGCCCGGGCTGGGAATGAACTTACTCTCAGTGTCTCAACTTCAAAACAAAGGATACGACGTTTAGTTCATTGGTAATAGATTTTACGTCAAACACCCCAATTGGAAGAAGAAAACACAAATTGGAGTAAGGAGCAACAAAATTTATAAGTTACAGCTTGAATCCCTAATGACACTAATAGGCAACACTGATGAAACGAACCTGAATGAACTATGCCACATAAGAATAGGGCATTGGCATCATGGGGCGTTAAATATTCTCAAGAAAACTGTCACGGGAGTTCCATAACTGAGCACCAAGCGAGATGGTGTCTGCAAAGGGTGCGTATTGGGAAAATATGCCAAGGTAGTCTATCAAAGAAGCAGCAATAGGGCTAAGAGTATATTGGGCTTGATACACTAGGATATCTGTGGACCAATGTCCACTAGAGCTCTTAGTTGTGCCGATTATTTCGTCACCTTTATTGATGACCATTCCAGGAAAACCTAGATCTATTTTCTGAAGACCAAGGATGAAGTCTTCAGTCGGTTTAAAGAGTTTAAAGCTCTGGTAGAAAATCTGACAGGAAAGCGGATCAAGGTGTTGCGTTCATACAATGGTGGTGAATACATGAACAAAGAATTCACTAGGTTCTGCGCAAGGGAAGGTATCAGAAGAGAGTGGACCACTCCATATAATCCAGAGCAGAATGGTGTGGCAGAAAGGAAAAATAGGACTATTGTCGAGGCTGCAAGGGCAATGTTGTATGATCAAGACATGCCGAAATTTCTGTGGGCTAAAGCTTGTAATACAATTGTCTATGTTCAGAACAGGATTCCTCACAATGCATTGGGAAAGATCACGCCAGAAAGTGTCTTCACTGGCAGCAAGCCTGAGGTGAGTCACTTTAGGATCTTTGACAGTACGACATACTGTCATGTGCCCAGTGAGAAGAGGAAGAAGTTGGGCATGACTGCGAAAAAGGGGTATCTGGTAGGATACAACGAGAATGCAAAGTCATACCGCATCTACATTCCAGAGAGCGGGAAATTTGTAGTACGGAGGGCTGTGAAATTCATGGAGGAGAGGGCCTTCAAAAGATCTCGGGAGTTGCCTTCTACTACACAGTCTAAGGAGGATCCGCTGGTTCAACCTCAAAAACCTACGATAGATAATTCAGCTACCTCTCCAAGGCATGGGGACCCAAGGGACACTTATGCTGAGGACTTGCAGGACGGAGAGCAGGTAAATCCACCCACTATCAGTGAGAGAACAAGCAGGGAACTACAAAAAATTCTGAGGGACGCAGAAGACTTTGTCAGAGCCCCCCGCGATGTGAAGAGACAGTGCAAGCAGCCTGAGAGGTACCAAGCCTTGGTCGCACAAGTTGGGGAACCTTCTAGTTTTCGGGAAGCAACTCAGCACCAGGTATGGGTAGATGAGATGGTGGAAGAGTATAGTTCCATCATGACGAATGATATCTGGGAGGTGGTCCCCAGACCTCAGGATAGATCAGTTGTAGGTTCAAGGTGGATTTACAAGATCAAGTATGCTACAGATGGCAGCATTGAGAAATTTAAAGCCAGGTTTGTGGCTAAGGGGTATGCTCAGAAGGAAGGGATAGATTATGAAGAAAACTTCGCCCCAATAGCCAAATATACCTCCATTAGATCCGTGATATCCCTTGTTGGGTAGATGGGATGGGAGATTCACCAGATGGACGTCAAGACTATGTTCTTGAATGGGGTGATAGAAGAGGTGTATATTGAACAACCAGAGGGCTTCAAGACGCATGATCAGATGACTCGTGTGTGCAGGCTTAAGAAAGCCTTGTATGGACTAAAGCAAGCCTCTAGAGTTTGGTATGGTCGAATTGACAGCTACTTGCAGAAGATGGGATTCTTCAAGAGTGACACAGATCCCAATCTCTACTATCTAAGGGTAGGGAGTGAGCCCCTGATACTGGTTTTATATGTAGATGATCTATTTTTGACAGGATCATCGAGGCTCATCAAAGACTGTAAGGAGAATTTGGCTATGGAATTCGACATGAAGGATCTAGGGCTGATGCACTATTTTCTGGGGTTGGAAGTTTGGCAGCAGAAGGGGGAGATATTTCTTGGTCAAGGAAGATATACTACAGAGATTCTGAAGAGATTTCATATGGAGTATTGTAAACCCACGACGACTCCAATGATCATAATCTGGAATAAAATCGACACATCCAAAGATGATGAGGTTGATCCTACTCTGTATAGGCAGCTCATAGGATCTTTGATGTACCTAGTAAACACTAGGCCATACATTTGTTATGTTGTATAAAGCCTCAGTCAATTCATGGTGGAACCTAAGAGGGATCATTGGGCAGCAGCCAAGCATGTTCTCAGGCACCTTCAAGGAACAGTCGAGCTTGGACTGAAGTACACCTGTGGCAGTGATATCAAGTTGAGTGGGTTCACCGACATAGATTGGGCCAGGAGTCCAGTAGATCGGAAGAGTACCAGTGGGTACTGTTTCAGTCTGGGATCAGGGATGACTTCCTTGTGCAGCAGGAAACAGAAATCCGTGGCACTGAACTCAGCGGAGGCTGAATATATGGCAGCTAGCACAACTTCGTGTGAGGCCATATGGCTTCGGAAACTGCTTGTGAACCTACTAAAGGAGAAAATGGAAGCGACCAATATTTTATATGATAATCAGAGTTGCATCAAGATCTCTGAAAATCCTGTGTTTCATGATCGGTCGAAGCACATTGACATCAGGTGCCACTTCATCAGAGACTGTGTCCAACAGGGAGTTGTACAGTTGCAGTACACTCCAACAGGAGAGCAAGTGGCAGACATTCTCACGAAGGCTCTGGGGAAGACTAAATTTGTCTACTTTAGAGAGAAGATGGGGATAATCAAGAATCCATTCCAGTAGCAAGAATGGATAGGATGAGGATTCGGAGGGAGTTGCGGTACAGATGCAGCAGAGACAGTGGCAGTGTCATGGGCAACAGTACAGAAGACAGCAGGGCAGCAGATGAGGGGCAACAACTAGAGATGAACAGCGCAGAGGATGCTTCAAAAGCAAAGCAGCATGCAACAGGCATATTGTTAGAACACGGTACACCTTCCTTGCTAAGAGGGAGTGTTGATTTTTGTAGCATCGGAAAGTGTCATTGCAGTCATTGTTAAAGTGGCTACACTCATGGTAGACAATATACTTCAAGGAAAGTTGCACATGATTCAACTCTTGGATGTAATACTATTCATCAAGATTTAGTTGGATTGCTTCCAAATACACTTTGAGAGGTCCTCCTCCATACAAATTCTCACACAAGAATATTGGATTGTTTCTAGGACTGCTCATCTAGAACTTCTCTATGTTGTTGCCAATGTGTTGAAAATTCATGTTTTCCCAGAAGGTTAAATAAACATGTACCGAAACTAGAACTACCCTTGGGATGTCTTCCTGAAGATGATTAACATGTATCATCTAATGAGCCCATCGGGCTAGGCTGAATGATGGATGTCCCACATCGAAAGACATTTTCAAACAAATATAGGGGCCTTTCCTAGGTTTGAAACTCAATTTACCTGTATAGCAAGGCTTGTGGGCAGTTGTGCTAGGCTTAGGAGTATAGTGGTAGTCGAACAGACTCAATCCCATGCCTCCTTGGTGACACACAACAGGTCTACCAATTAAGTTGATAAAAAGAAGAAGAAAAAAATCTATCATCAAATGATTCAAATAAATCCCTTTGGACCCCAAAAAGTATGAGCCACTTCAAAATATTAATTCATGGTATTTCTTGCGTTGGAAGAGGAAGATACTATAACAACATTCGTACAGGGAGAAGTTGAGGGATCCTTGGATTGATAGATGCCAATATTCTTCCAGCCATAGTTCTATAACCCTTTGAAAGGCCTTGCATTTGGGAGACATGATTGAGTTTTTCATCATCGATATTTATGAATATTTTTTCACAAAAACTGAATTTGTAGAGTTTGATTCTTTGTCACCTCAACAATGAGTGATTGGAACTTTTCTACTTCACTTTCCAATATTATGTCGAAATTTGGGTGCTTCATAGGGAAGTCTTAGGAAAAACCCATTAATACATTTATTTTCATGCGTAGACTATGAAAATTCCATTACTCAGAATCCTACTGCAACAACTAATTAGATTTCTCCTATTTGTTAATTATTGAACAAATTATTTATCGTGTACTACGGTAAATATCAAAGTCAAATACACTGCAACCTACACAACATAAAATACTATGGAAAATACAATGCAGGAAATATAGAAACACACACACACAAAAATACCCTGTTATTTTTGGACAATCGTCCCCAGAAAAACCCAACTTGGGAAAAACGATGCAACAGCTGAGGGTTTTATTATTATGCAGTAGTAATCTGAGTACTAATCGTTGGATGCCCAAATTGTCTATCCAATACATAGAAATACTGACAAAAGAGTTAGTGACAAAATCTCACACTTATGTGGGCAATCCGACACAAATATGGGCTCAGGATGAGCAACCCTGCGTTGTCTCTATGCAGTAATTGCTTCTGTAATATTCCTTTTTTGGGTATCACCCATGACAGGGCTAGGAGGGACTTCCAGAGTTAGGAGCAGACAGGTCACATGTATAGATTGGTGCTATTAGTGGGCTCAGGAGCTTTTCGGAGGAGTTTTGAGGAGTTTTCATGGTGTCTGGAGGCATTCACTTGATATACTCCATCATCCGAGCAGTTTGGCTTTCGTTCCGATGCATTCTGATAACTTTCGGAATTTTGAGTTATTTATGGGCTTAACTCAGTTGATTATGCTCAAGGTGGCATTCCGGGAGGAATACATGATGGAACACCTTAGTGTAATAGCTCATTGGAACCGGGATGAGGAGACCTACACGATGGGATAGTTAGACACAGATTTCAGTGACCGGAGGAGGCGTGGTAGCCGATTTACCCTTTTCTGCATTAAAAAGGAATATTTTAATAAAGGGGAAAAGTGCACCATGAATAAAATAATGCTCTAGAAGACTCCAAGAGATCTATAAAAGAAAGGGAGGAGGCCATTGGGAGATATCTTTGGAGTAGATCATTTGTTTGTGTATGGGAGGTTTGACGACGTGGTTCTCTACTTCAGCCATAGCCCCAGGACGGAAACCCTCGGGTGATTTGTGAGTGTTGGACGAAAACCGAATACTCTTGAGGAGACTTCACTTAGAAGTTTCACAGAGCTTCAGAGATTGGCGTGAGGATCATCCAGATCTTCAGCTTGGGCTTCATCATCTTCAGTGGATTCAGTGGTAGCTGTTGCCGGAGGGAGAGTGCAGCAATTCAGTTTTGTGGCCAGCGCCGTTCAGCAGATTGTATTGTTGGCCAGTTTCTATCTTAGCACTTTCTAGGTCAAATCTATATGTAAACCCCTCTTATTATTTATAATAAAAGCTGAGATTTCTCCTGTTCTACGTGGTATTCAATTGCAGTATTTATGTGTTTAATTTTACATGGCAATCTTCTATTGAATAAATGTAGATTTTTTGGTATAATTTGGGGTTTTAGTAAATTTCTGCAATTTTAGTTAAAATATCCCATTTGGGATATTACAACATCAGTCTACGCAGTCACTGTGTCACAACTCTAGGAACTGCGCCACCTCCTCCTTCTAATCTTCTACTAACTGGAAAATCGACTACTTGGCCTTCCGGACTCACACCCCGACTTCTGGCACTAGATCTCGACTATCTCCCAACAAAATAGCGAACTCCTTTTGAATTTATGTGCTTCCTCTGCGTGGCACTGCACAACCTCTCTGTGGCTCTCAATGTCTTCTATTCCTTGCACTCCCCGGATCTGGAAACATTCCTCCAGTCTTACTATCTCTACCCCTCACTACAACGAAATCACTAGATCTCTCTCTAGCAATTCAGCGTTGCTACTCTAAGATTTCGATCTCCCAGCAAAATCGATCTTTGCAAATCTCAAGTGTGTTCTCCAAGTGCACATCGATCTCCTTCTTATAATCTCTTGTTTACATATCAACGGCCAGGATTAGATCTTAATCGATGGCTCAGATTAACTTGGACTCAATCCATGACTTTATCTAGAAGATTCGCACCCGATTTAATTAATACCCTTTAATTAATCATATTTCCTAAGTTTAGACTTAGGAAATATTAAAAACTGATTAATTATTTTAATTAAATCACTTGTGGATGGAATTTCCCCAAACGATTTCTGAGTCTTGGAGAATGCATGTGTCCTAGCCTCTCTGTGAAATCTCAAGGCTAGAGCACATCCAATGCTACAAAATGTTGATTTTTGGGTAGCATCGGATGTGCTCTAGGGGGCTAGAACACATGAGAACTCTAAGACCCAAAAGTCGTTTGGAGAAATTCCACCTGGAGCCTAAGTTATTCAAATAACTAATTATTTTAATGGAGACCTAAGTCTAACTTAGGGAAATTAAATAATTAAAGTGAATTAATTTAGACATGTGGGTGAGAATGTTCTAAGTGATGAGGATCAAGTCTTTTCTAATCTTAGTCGTTGATTAGAGATTAGATCACGATCGTTGAATGTTCAACAGGAAAAGTATTAAAGGAAGGCTTGGGGTCAGTTGGAAAAAACACACAGAGTGGTAGCACTTGAGCTAAGTCGAAATTCTGGGGCGCGGTTTGCTGAGAATTTTCGAGTGAGCTTGCAGTGCAGTGAGGAGCAGTTCGACAGTGGGATTTCTGAGTCCAAGGCCGAGAATACAATCGCAGAGAGGCAGATCCATACCACAAAGCAGCGCAAACCCAGGAAGCATAACGCAGATGCAACGTAAGCCCATTAAGGGTAACGTAGAGCCATAAGGGCTCACGCAGAGGGACGTAGAGCCAGAAGAGGGCGATGCAGTCACTCAGAGAGCTGCATTGGGGTTTCAGTGGGTCAGATCGTGCTCGTATTCAACAGACCAAACAGAGTGACGCAGCCATACTGAAGGGTGACAAAGTGACTACGTAGGCACCTATGGGGTTCCTCATTCTCAATTGAATCAGCCATAATATCTGTCTCCGGAAATAGAAGTACATCTGTCGAGATTTTCTCTGTTGGGTAAACCACTACTGGTACCCTAGTTTGTATTCAGAAATCTGCATAATAATAAAAACCCTCAAGAGCTATTGCACTGGTTTTCCTACATTGAGTTTTTCCGAGGACATTTGTCCGAAAAATCTTGTGTGTCCTTTGTCGAATGTGCTTAATTCTTCAGTACTTGATCTGTATATTTGTGTAGGCAGACGTGTATTTACTTCGATGTTTTTCTTATATTATTCGGAAAAATAACTTGTTAAGTTAATAAAACAAGTAGGATAAGTAAATCAGATTACTGTTGTAGGATTTTTGTTTAGTAAATTCAAAAAATTTCACATGTTATCAGAGCTATTGCAAATCAGGGAGACTTGAAGCCATCAGCGAAGAGGCGAAGTTTTTACTGCAGGAAAGCGGTTGTGACAACACAGATCCAGGAAGAGGCAGCGTGACACTAGAGGGACAGCGCAGGCCCAGGAGGGGTGACGCAGAGCCTTTCTAGCTCACGCAGAGTTGACGCAGAGGTTCACGCAGACCCAGAAGGGTGACGCAGAGCCAATCTAGCTCACACAGACCCGGAAGGGTGATGCAGAGCTAGTCAAGCTCACGCAGGCCCAGAAGGGTGACGCAAGTCCGAGAGGAGGTAATGTTGTGCCAGTTGCCGTGGCTGGAAGTGCAATTTTGTTCTTCGGAAAGTTGTTTGTGGGGAATTGTTCTGTCGATGCATAACAGTGTCTAGCAGGTTTGACAAAGTTGGGGAAACAATTCCTCAGCAGACTTTCTCACCACGAAGTCTGAAATCTGATCAGTAGAGTGATTGGAGAGGGTTGATTCGACAGGAGTTGGTGGAGGATTTCCAGGAGGGAAATCACTTTTCATAGGGAGCGTATTCTCTAGAGGGTTTCTAGTGCCAAGAAACCCATATCCGTGTCTTTTGTTGAGGGTAGCAGCAGAAGTAGGGAGGGATTTTTTCAGCTTCGACATCTTCTGAGCAAAGATGGCCGCACATGGATTGAGGGATCAAGACAGGTTGGTTGGAGTATCCAACTTCGTCGCCTAGAAGGCCAGAATCCTGTCAGTTCTAGATGAATATCGCATCAAAGATCATGCCGAGAAAGTTTGCATTGTGCCTGTTGACGTTGATCCGTTGAAGAAGTATGAGAAAGCGCAAGCAAGGGCCAAGCACTTGATTATGGATGGGGTCAAGGATCATGTGGTCCCACACATTGCTAAAAAGAACACAGCAAATGAGATGTGGACAACGTTGACCTCAATTTATCAAGAGACTTCTGTCCAAAGGAGAATGCTTCTGGAGAATCAGCTTTGACTATCTCAGATGCATAAGGGAGAGGAAATCAACCCCTTCCTCGTTAGATTGAAGGCGATTCGTGATCAGTCTGCTACTATGGGGGCCACTCTTAATGAGGGTCTATTGATCAAGACTGCCCTGAATGCAGTGTCTAAAGAGTGGGAGACCTTTTTCCAAGGCATCTTGGGCAGAGCAACACTTCCAAATTGGGAAGACATGTGGGCTGCTCTTCGCCAAGAAGAGATTAGGAGATTGACCAAGGCGGGTAGCACCAGCAGCAGAATCAAGATAAAAAAGGAGCAGGAGGAAGATATCGCTCTCGCATCCAAGGGACATCAGTGGCAGCGAGGGAAGAAGAAGAGAGACCTTTCAAAGGTCAGGTGCTTCAGATGTGGTGAACTGGGACATTTCGCCACTACTTGTCCTCAAAACAAGAAGGCAAAGGAAGACTCGGATTAAAAGGCTGCAGCAGTGAAGGGTGATGATAGGAGTGATGACGATGTGGCTACGAGTGCTCATGTGCCTTGAGAGAAGAGGTGGGGCGACATAGATCTGTAGATTGAGCTATAGATGGTCAGGGGCAGGATCCTTGAGGTGCCTAAACTCTTGGATCACATACGTCTACGGGAATTCTTAATGACAGTAGCAAGATGACTGGAGTCAGTTGGTGCAGAGGATTATGGAGGCACATTGGTAGTGCTAGGACACTGAAGACTGGAGCAGCGCAGAGGCAGCTGCAGCATAGAAGCGGCAGCACAGAGGCTAATGGGAGTTCAGCAGTGTAGTGGCAGTGCTTACGCAGTGGAGAGTAGTAGTAGTGTAGAGACACCAGAGGGTTAACACAGATTAGCAGTAGAGCGTGTTTCAGTATCGAGACGCAACCAGATTGACTTGTCAATCAAGAATTTGGGTGATGTCCTTCAGTTGCTTAACTCTCAACAACTGAGTTGCAGTGTAGCAGTTAGCAGTGGCAGTGCTATGGGCAACATGATGCAACATTTGAGAGGGCGTTGCAGTATAGATGAGCCAGTTATTGTGGCAGAGTCATGCACAGCAGTACAGAGGGCAGCAGCGCAGAGGATGAGGGGCAGTAGGCCAAGCATCAACAGTGCTGGGGACCGATGTCGTGGATCAGGGTGATGCTTTAGGTTGAAGTGTTGCTAGAGCACATTCCTCGCTAAGAGGGATTGTTGATTTTTGGGTAGCATCGGATGTGCTCTAGCTTCGAAATTTTGTGGAGGGGCTTGAACACATGAGATCTCCAAAACCCAGAAATCGTTTGAAGAAATTCCACCCGGAGCCTAAGTTATTCAAATAATTAATTATTTTAATGGAGACCCCAAGTCTAACATAGGGAAATTAAATAATTAAAGTGAATTAATTTAGACATGTGGGTGAGAATGTTCTGAGTGACGAGGATCAAGTATTTTCTAATCTTAGTCGTTGATTAAAGATTAGATCACGGTCGTTGAATGTTCAACATGAAAAGTATTGAAGGAAGGCTTGGGGTCAGTTGGAAAAAACACACAGAGTGGCAGCACTTGAGCTAAGTCGAAATTTTGGGGCGCAGTTTGCTGAGAATTTTCGAGTGAGCTTGCAGTGCAGTGAGGCGCAGTGAGGCAAAGGGATTTCTGAGTCCAAGGTCGAGAATATAATAGCAGAGAGGCAAATCCATACCACAGAGCAGCGCAGGCCTAGGAGCGGTGACACAGAGGCAGCGTAAGCCAAGCAGGGGTAACACAGAGCCAGAAGGGCTCACGCAGAGGAACATAGAGCCGGAAGATAGTGACGCAGTTACTCAGAGAGTTGCGTTGGGGTTTCAGTGGGTCAAATCGAGCTCGTATTCAGTAGATCAAATAGAGTGACCCAACCACACTGAAGGGTGACGCAGTGACTGCGTAGGCACCTGTGGGGTTCCTCATTCTCAGCTGAATTAGCCATAATATCTGTCTCTAGAAATAGAGGTACATCTGCCGGGATTTTCTCTATTGGGTAAACCACTACTGGTACCCTAGTTTGTATTCAGAAATCTGCATAATAATAAAAACCCTCAAGAGTTGTTGCATCGGTTTTCCCGCATTGGGTTTTTCCGAGGCCATTTTTCCGAAAAATCTTGTGTCCTTCGTCGAATGTGCTTAATTCTTCAGTACTTGATCTGTATATTTGTGTAAGCAGTAGTGTATTTACTTCGATTTTTTTCTTGTATTATTCGGAAAAATAACCTGTTAAGTAAATAAAACAAGTAGGAGAAGTATATCATATTACTGTTGTAGGATTTCTGTTTAGTAAATTCAGAAATTTTCATACAAAAATCAACACTCCCTCTTAGCAAGGATTGTGCTCTAGTACTGATGCCCTCCTGATAGCAATACTCTGACTCTGTACCACCTCCTGGTACGTTGTTGATGTTTGGCATCACTGCCCACCAACTACTGTGCAACTCTAATTTTGCGTTGCATCTATGCT
Organism: Pinus albicaulis; assembly: GCA_034641835.2. Taxonomy (NCBI): domain Eukaryota; kingdom Viridiplantae; phylum Streptophyta; class Pinopsida; order Pinales; family Pinaceae; genus Pinus; species Pinus albicaulis. The sequence continues at coordinate 1,774,437,908 of CM076578.1, read as the reverse complement.
GCTATGGACTCTGCATGTTGTTGCCAACTACTGCATTTGCACTACAACTTTGTTGTTGCTTCCACTGCAACATCTGAAACTGTCTCTCATCTGCTGCTATTGCAACTGATAGATGTCCATCGTACTAAACCAACTGTGTTCAGTCTGATGCATCTGTCACCCGAGTCCTGACTGCTGCTAGCCTCTGCGCTGTCATTGAAGCCTCTGCGCTGCTGTTGATTCTGCATTCTTCCAATTGCACTGTTGCCAACTCTGCTCTACGCTACTCGGTATCAAACTGCTACTAACCACTGCATGTCACTCTGGCACCTAACTGCACCAATTGCCACTGGTCCATCCTGCTACTGCTGCTATGGGCTCCCGTAGCAAGGAATTGATCCAACAGGTGGACTCCTCAAGGATCCTTCCCATCCTGTATCTTTGGGGCTACAAAACCAAATCACCCCACCTCACCCCTGGAAGTATGTCGGTGATCATGGCAAATTCTTCCTCCAGTCTGGAGGACAACCTGTCAATCTCTGCTTATGCAGCCTGCTGATCCTACCTCTCCTCTTTGTCCCTCTTTCTGAGTGGACACTGGGTAGCGTAGTGACCAAGTTCACCACATCTGAAGCACTTGATCTTAGAGACGTCCTTCCTTCTTCTGCGTTGCTCTTGCTGCGCCTTTGATGCGAGGGATGCATTCTCCTCTTCCTTCACCTCTGCCTTCTTCCCGCTGTTGCTGCTGCCTTCTATGGTGCTTTTCACCAAGTCTCGCCTCAGCTCCTCCTGCTACAAATCTGCCCACATCCTATCCCACTTTCGAATTGTTTCTCTGCACAAAATATTTTGGACAAAATTTTGCCATTCTTCTGAGACTGAATTTAGAGTTATCTACACCATCGATGTAGCCTGAGGCGCTGACCCTATAGCTGCCAACTGATCTCAGACATCCTGAAGCCTAGTGAGAAAGTGGTCTATGTGTTCCCCCTTTTGCATACGTGTACTTCTCAGCTTTTCCTCCAAATACATCTTTCGCTGCTCGAAAGATCCCTCGTATAGCATGGCAAGGGAATCCCACATCTCTTTGGTCGTTCCCAGGGCCACTATGTGAGATACCACATGATCCCAAACTCCATCAAAGATCATCCTCTTCGCCTTAGCCATCTCTTTCTTGTACGTCTTGTTCTGATCTCAATCTATGGGGACAGCCACCACATTATCGATGTAGGTTTTTAGATCGTATTCATCTAGAAGGAAGGAAATCCTTGCCTTCCAGATCACATAGTTAGACGCTTAGTCTAACCGATCCTGATCTCTCAACCTAAGTGATACCATCTCGCAAAAAAGTCGAAATTTGCCTCTTCTCCTCTGCGCAACTGCTGACTGGCTTTACACACTCCCTGCTGGAGTGGGTAATTTGCTCTTAGCTACTGCTACTCTAAGTGGAAAAATAGAATTTCTTGGCTAGAGGGCAAAATTCCCTCATTGTACTCTTATTTCCTCCTGATGCTATTTTTCCAGCTACTGCTACAAAATAATTGCATCCCAGTTGAATATCTGCTCTACGTGGAATTTTTTGTTGCTCCCTCTGCCTCTGAAAATTCTCTATCTGGAAATTTTGTGCTCTATCAACTCACTCAGAGACACAAATTTCTTCAAAAATCTTCCCTACTAGGCTCTACACTGCACAGCCTCCTGGGGTTTTGAGCAGCTTCGTGCATAGTGCCTCGAATCACCCTCTTTCCTTCTACAACTAAGCCCTTTTGCTTTTATCTGCGCTCCGATACCATGTGAAAATTCCGTTACTCGGAATCCTACTGCAGCAACTAATTAGATTTCTCCTATTTGTTAATTAATGAACAAATTATTTATCGTGTACTGCGGTAAATATCGAAATCAAATACATTGCAACCTACACAACATAAAATACTGCGGAAAATACAATGCAGGAAATATAGAAACACACACACAAAAATACTCTGTTATTTTTGGACAATCGTCCCAGGAAAAACCCAATTTGGGAAAACTAGTGCAACAACTGAGGTTTTTATTATTATGCAGTAGTAATCTAAGTACAAATCGTTGGATGTCCAAACTGGCTATCTGATACAGATAAATACTAACAAAAGTGTTAGTGAGAAATTCTCACACTTCCACGGGCGATCTGGTACTGATCTGGGCTCAAGATGAGCTGCCCTGCGCAGTAACTGCATTAGCCTACACAGTCACTACGTCACAACTCTAGGAACTGTGTCACCTCCTCCTTCTGATATTTTGATGACTGGAAACTCAACTCCCTGGCCTTTCGAACTCACACCCCGACTTCTAGCACTCGATCCCGACTGTCTCCCAACAAAATAGCGAACTCCCTCTGAAGCTTTGCGCTGCCCCTGTGTGGCACTGTGCAGCCTCTCTGTGGCTCTCAATGTCTTCTTTGCCTTGCACTCCTCAGATATCAAAAGCTTCCTCTACTCTTACTATCTCTTCCCCTCACTGCAACGAAATCACTGGATCTCTCTCTGGCAACTCATTTTTGCTACTCTAAGAATTCAATCTCCCACCAAAATCGATCTCTGCAAATCTCAAGTGTGTTCTCCAAGTGCCCATCAAGCTCCTTATAATCTCCTGTTGGCATATCAATAGCCAGGATTAGATCTTAATCGATGGCTCAGATTAACTTGGACTCGATCCATGCCTTTATCTAAAAGATTCACACCCGATTTAATTAATACCATTTAATTAATCATACTTCCTAAGTTTAGACTTAGAAAATATTAAAAATTGATTAATTATTTTAATTAAATCACTTCTGGGTGGAATTTCCCCAAACGATTTATGGGTCTTGGAGAATGCATGTGTCTTAGCCTCTCTGCAAAATCTTTAGGCTAAAGCATGTCGGATGTTACAAAAATCAACATAGACCAGATCTCTCATGATAGTTAAGGCAAACCCTAGCCACAAGAGAAGGAGGGAAGCTCCATCGTAGAAGCCTGGTCTATAAATGAATAAATCTCTACACATTCTTCTGGAGATGGTGCCATCCTTTGAACACATGTGAATAATCCTTCCATAACCTCGGCATTAAATCTAAAACCACAAAAGTAAAAGAATGTAGGATTGACATAGATCCCTACAACATGAATGGGGCAATAGAGTGTATTGTTCCATTGTTCATCAATCAAGTAAAATCAAGTAAAACGGGTTTTGGGACGAACAAAACCTTGACAAGATTGGGCAACAAGGTTCCCAAGATACAATCTAAATATGGTAGATGGAATAGGTACAATCACGATCTAGCAAAGGAAATTCCACTATTACAGGTACTCTATGCTAGCTATCAACCTCCCTCTCTCCAGAAAGAGTAAGCAATGGAGAAAAAGGAAGAAAGGTCAAGTTCTAGTGCTTAACAAACCAAAAGAATAACTATATACTCCTCCATACTTTGTTCAATATATAGAAGAATGAGAGAATAAGAATAGGGAAGATAGTAAATAGAAGTGAAGTTAAAAATTAGTCTCCAAATATAGTGCTACTTTTTTTAATGAAAATAGCATGTGTATGAAGAAACTACTCCTCCAAGAGATCACCCTCCTTCCATAGTAATCACCTACAAGAGAAGCTACACTTATATATGGCTAGTTACTTCTTCTAATGCACTTTTTTAAATAGACCTTACAAATTTCCTATGAAGAAAATGCCCTAAAATCAAGCCTTAAATAATGGCATAAATGAGGATCAATAATAGTATAATGAGCTAGTCTAATTTTAGGAAGAAACTTTAAAATAGCAATGTAAGCTCCTCTAGGTCAAGCACCTCAGCCAAGGTCACAGGAAAGGACCCTCTTGACTATGCCAAATGGCAACCAGTCCCTAAAACTTCAAAGTGTTTGAAATGGCCTGAAATCGAACACTAATGCCGCTCACTATATTGGGTACTCAAAGGTCTAGCACCCTGCTGAAAAAAGAACCACCTTGAAATCAGTTGAAACTTGAACCATAAGCAAATCTCCCAACAGAGTCCTCCAATATGTAATTTTCTGTCACTTGGAACCTCTTAAAAACTGCTAAAAATAACAGCCACTGAAAACAGAAATTACTAAACATAGTAAGTTGTCATATTTCCTGAAACTAAAACCTGATGTACATCTCCCCAAACGGTGTCCAAACCTATGATCAGATCCTGAAAAATATAATTTTGCAAAAACCAATCTGACCATACCTATTGAGGATGTTCAACCTTCCATACTCGCACTAAACCTGCAAGTATGGGACACATACTCTACTGAATCATCTGTCTGCCTGCCCTATGATATATCCTTTGATTGTATCTATATATGAATAACCTGTCCAAGACCTGTCAAAATATCTATCCATGAGTAACAGAGACATGCAACCATGTGCCGATTCTAAACAGTACTCCATTAATTGTCGATTGCATCAATGGACCAACTAACCAATCCATTCTGTAATATACTCACTAACCATCGATGCTGAATGGTGAACTCTATAACAATGTAGTATACTGACTAACCATTGATGTTGAATGGTGAACTCTATAACAATGAGGTCATCCCAAATGATGTCTGCTAGTAATGACAACAATAAAAAGATTTTTTGTAAATGTAATTTAAGTCTCGTTTTACCGTTCAGATAGTCGTGTAACAATAACTTTGTGTAATGGCATCTTCTAATTAAAATGATGTTGCCCGAGAGGCTTATTGTATTGTCCTAGAGTCATTTTTTACCTTTGAATAATAATCATTACAATCCCTTGCCCCATGGATGTTTCCTTGTCACACTGTTAGGGTTTTACCACGTAAAATCAGCGTCTGTGTATGCATTCAATTTCTTGTTCTTGTGCATATTTATTCTTTCTTGTTTAATTAATTACGGGCTCAAATACCAACAAGTGGTATCCGAGCATCGAGATCGCATTGGGACTAAGGTTGATTAAAAGGGTTTCAGTCAAAGGGCATACAGAGTAGGGGTTGAAGCCATCGTTGAGGGAAATTCAGAGCAAGGGTACAAACAGTCACTGAGGGAATTATGCAGTGAAAAAGTCCCCAGAAACCCAAGAATACAGTATTTGTTGTTTCCGGTGAGAAGATAGACCAATCGGGCCGCAACGCGTGCTAGTGTTTTTTCCTTTTTCAAAGAATTAGGGAAGTCTTTTTAAAAAATAGAAAATCGTAAGTCAAGAGCCAACGTTCTTTTTCAAAGAAAAAGAATTTGAGCTGCATTTCTGAGTTGGAAAAACGGGTGCGCAAAGGAGCAGCCTCAGAATAAAAATCAAAAGGCCACAGGTTCCAAACCCTAAGTTGCTGGCATCAAGGGTGCAAACAGACGCCAAATAAATCTCAAGCAACAGAGTGAATTTTTTTATACAACCTAACAGAGTTTCATTTTTAATGTATCTTTGAAGAATTTTTTAGTGGAAGGAATTTTTTTTAGAATTCGTTGTTGGGTTTCTTCAAAAGAAGTAGGGTTTTGTTTGAAAAAGAGTAAACAAAATTATTTGGGTATTCTGGAAGCAGATTTTTGTTTATTAAAAAAAAAATCTAGTGGAAATCAAATTTTTTTAAAACCCTAGTAGAAAACCCAAATTCAGAAAATTTAAAAAAAAAAAGGGAAAAGCCTAGTTGAAGGTGAATTTGTAAAACCTTGGTAGAAAACTCAAATTCAGAAAATTAAAAAAAGAGGGAAAACCCTAGTTGAAGTATTCATGGCAGATTTTTTTTGAAAGAACCCAGTCATTAAAATAAAATTATTAAAGGAGTCTGTGTAGAAGGGAAATGGAAAAAATGACTATTTCCAAGTTTGAGGTGGAGAAATTCACAGGTGAAAATAATTTTTCATTATGGAAACTGAACGTATGAGATTTTCTGGTGCAACAAGGGGTGTACAAAGCATTAGATGGGGTAAGAAAGAGACCTGTTGGCATGACAAATTTGGAATGGGAGGACTTGGACACCCAAGCTCTTAAGACCATTAGGTTGTGTCTGGCAGATGATGTTCCCTTCAACATTATTGAAGAAACCTCAACAGCAAGTCAATGGGGTAAATTGGAAACTTTATACATGACTAAGTCTCTAACCAACAAAATTACTTGAAGAGGCAGTTTTATAACCTCTAATGAAGGAGAGCATTGAAATTGCAGATCACCTAAATGTATTTAATACCCTTATTGGCCAGTTGACTGATATGGAGGTCAAATTTAAAGAAGAATATAAAGCCATTACTTTATTATGCTCCTTTCTAGAGTCTTGGGGCCATTTTGTGACTTCTATCAGTTTGAGCACTATCGAATCTCTAGAATTTGATTCTGTTGTGCAAACTCTATTATCTAAAGAAGTATGAAGGAAGTCTAGAATTGAAACTTCCATGCCAGAAGCTATGGTAGCTAGAGGCCAGTCCAGGGAGAGAGGAGAAAAATCAAGAATTTCTTCCAAATCAAAATCAAGAGGCAAGAAGTGTAAAGCCAAATGTTAGTTCGGCAACAAAATAGAGCATCTCAAGAAGGACCGTTGGAAAAGAAACGAGTCTGGTGAAAACAAAAATAAGGAAGCAATTCAAGTAGATTCAGGTATGTTTGATGAGGTTTTGTCTACTGAATTAGGTATGATAGATGAAGTTTGTCTAATTGTAATGTTTCTCAACATTTTGAAGATTGTTGTTATATTTTGGCGCTTCTCATAACATGAGTACGCATAGAAACTATTTCTCTTCATATCAATCTGTGAATGGCAGTTATGTGTTTATAGGTAATAATGTATCTTGTCAAATTGTTGGGGTGGGAAATGTCAGAATTAAAATGTATGATGGTATGGTTAGAACATTGATTGATGTTAGACATGTACCTGAGTTGAAAAAGAATTTGATTTCTTTGGGAGTATTGGACTTAGAAGGTTACAAATTTACAGGTCAAGGTGGAGTGTTGAGAGTTTCAAAGGGCGCTCTAGTTGTTATGAAGGGAGAGAAGATCAGAAACATTTACATACTTAAAGGAATTACTCAACTCAATGAGGCAGTAGATGTATCTGAGGCAAGAAAGGTACTCGTCTGTGGAATCAACGGTTGGGTCACATGAGCAAGAAGGGATTTCAGGTACTGATGAATCACAAACTACTTCTTAATTTGAAATTGTGAGTTTGGATTTTTGCAAACATTGTGTATATGGAAAACAATGTAGATCAAAAATTTAAAGTTGGAATGTGAAAATTCGGCTAACCCCGAATCCTATTGCAGCAACTGGAATTAATTCACCCAATTGTTAAATTAATTCTTAACAATTTATTTACTATTAGCTACAACAAATACTGAATCAATCACGCTGCAACCTACACAAAAAATTTGCGGAATAAAATAGACGCTGGAAGAAATATATGCACACACAAAATAACACCATTATTTTTGGACGAAAGTCCCCGGAAAAACCCAACTTGGGAAAACCAATGCAGCAGCTGAGGGTTTAAATATTATGCATCAGTGAAATATCTGAGTACAACTGGATGCCCAAACTGGCAAGAAAATATAGTGAGGAAATTCCTCACCCCACAGGCGAATCCGAGCACTAACCTCAGCTTGAAATGGAGTCGTCCAAACTGCCTCTGCATCACCCTTACGTAGTCTCTGCATCACCTAGCGTGGAATTGCGTCACCTCAAGCTGTCTCGTCAGCTGCTGATTGAGAAACTAACTCTCCTGGCCTCTCGACCCTCTATCCAACTTCCGACACTGAATCACTGCTTCTCCAGCAAATATGAATTGCCCACTGAAGCTAGTGCATCAGCCTCACTATAGCCTCTTTGCCTCTCTGCAAATGCACTTACTGGATTTGGAATGCCTCCTCCGGCTTCACTATCTCTGCCCCTCTCTCACTGATTCAACCTCACTGAATCTCCCTCCGGCAACAAAACGTTGCTGCTCTAGAAATCGATTTCCCAGTAAAATCGAACTGCTCAAGTGTACCTTCTCCAAGCCCCATCAACTTCTCTTATAATCCTTCATTGAAACTTCAACGACCAAGATTATATCTTAATCAATGGCTAGGATTAACTTGAAATCGATCCACGTGACTTTCTAGAACATTTACACCATGACTTAAGTAATTATGATTAATTAATCATATTCCCTAAGTTTATACTTAGGAAATATTTAAAAACTGCCTAATGATATAATTAAGTCGTCTCTAGGTGGAATTTCCAGAAACGATTTCTGGGTTTTGGAGAAGTCATGTATTCTAGCCTCTCCACAAAATTTCAAGGCTAGAACACATCCGATGCTACAAAAACTAACATGGAAGTCATAATAGGAAAGGAATTTTGGATTACATTCATTTCGATCTCTAGGGACCATCTCCTACAGTGTCTTATGGAGGTGCATCCTATTTTGTAACATTTATTGTTGACTACTCACAAAAGTTTGGGTTTATATGTTAAAAAGAAAGGCTAATGTATTTAATTCTTTTAAACAATTTAAAGTTATGGTGGAAAATAAAATTGGCAATACAATTAAATATTTAAGAATTGACTATGGCAATGAATTTACTTCCTTAGAATTTGAACAGTATTGCAAGAATGAAGGGATTGTTCGACATAAAACCACTATCTATACTCCTCAGCAAAATGGCGTTGTTGAATGTATGAACTATTGATTTCTGGCAGCATCGGATGTGCTCTAAGTCTCAAATTTTGCAGGGAGGCTTAGACAAATGTATTCCGAAGAACCCAGAAAGTGTTTTTGAAAATTCCTCCCAAATTGTGTTTTACTAAAATAATTAATTATTTTTAATGGGAACCTAAGTTTAAACTTAGGAAATTAAAATAATTAAAGGACATTAATAAAATAGGGTGTGAATCTTCTAGAAAAAGATGGAGATCAAGCCAAGTTAATCTTAGTCGTTGATTAGCAATTTAATCTCGGTCTTTGAAGTCTCAACGAGAATATTATAAGAAGGACTTGATGGGCATTTGGAAAGACACACCAGGCAGACACTCAGTTACCCAAGAAGATCAATTTTCTCACTGGCTGAAGTTCGTCAAGAGAAAATCGAATCAGAGGGAGAGTTACAGGTTGGAGAGAGAGGTCACCAGTAAGAGCGAAGAGTGCAGGATCAGACCGGAGGAAGCAGCGCAAAGGTTGTGACGCAGTGACAGGGATAGCACAGAGGTTGTGACGTTGGGACTGCGCAGAGGCTGACGCAGTGAGACATAGAGAAGCTATAGAGCCTCTCCAAGGTCAGAATTCTAGTGTGGAGCGTGAGAGAAAATTGTTTGTAAATTTCTCAGAGAGATTACTCTTCTATTCTGCTAGTTGTATTTTGTACAAGATATTTTGCTGAAGAATAATAAAGAAACCCTCATCTACTGCACCAGTTTTCCCACATTGGGTTTTTTCGGGGATGATTGTCCAAAAATAATTGTCATTGTGATTGTACTTGTGATAGTATTTTTCCTTACATTTACATTCCGCAAAAGTTTTAATTGTGAAGACTGCAATGTATTTCATGTCAATATTTACCGTAGTACACGATCAATAATTTGTTCAATTAAATTACAAATATAAAAAATCTAATCAGTTGTTGCAGTAGGATTCTGAGTAGCGGAATTTTCACATGGTATAAGAGCAAAGAAAACAAATCCAGAAGAGCCAGTGCTGAACAGAAGAGGGAGATAAGGAGACTACGTAGGCAATAAATTGAATCCCCTAAGGATTTGTGCTATCCAGTCTAGGAGGGAAACATTTTCGTGGGAAAATCTCTCTTTGAGTGAGTCAATAGAGAGAAATATTTCTGGATCGGAATTTTCTAGTGACAGAGGGAGAAGCACAACAACTTCCGTGCAGAGCAGTCTTTAGGTGGGACGCAGTTTTTTATGGGCAGCAAAAGCGTCGGAAATTGAAGGAAATAGAGCACAAATAAGTATGGAAAATCTAGATGTCTCTAAATTATCTTCTAGATTGGAAGAAGACTTCGCATGATTGTCAAGTTCAGCATCTACAGGTGTTTGGTACATTGATAGCAGGGCTTCAGCCCACATGACTGGAGTAAGAGAATATTTCTTGAGCTATCAGGAAGAGCAAATGGACTTCCACATCACTATGGGAAACAGAACGAAATGCACTCCAGCAAGGAGAGGCACCATAGAATTTCAGACGAAGGCAGAAACCAGTATTAAAGCCACTAATATGCTGCATGTGCCAGGGTTAGGAATGAATATGATTTCAGTGTCCCATCTACAGGACAAGGGATGCGATGTATACTTCATTGGAAGGAAAGTATATGTCAAACATCCAAACTGGAAGAAGATGAGACAAATTGGAGCTCGAAGCAATAGACTATACAGATTGCAGATCGAGTCTCCAATGGCACTGATAGGCAGCAATCTTGATGGCGAAAAAGATCTGAAAGAACTATGGCACAGGAGAATGGGACACTTGCACCACGGAGCACTAAGGATGCTCAAAGAGATTGTCACTGGAGTTCCAGTCCTCAGTACTGAGCATGATGACGTATGTAGAGGATGTGTATTAGGGAAGTACGCTAAGGCAGCTTTTCCCATAAGTGAATACAGAGCAAAAGGTGTATTAGGATTGATACACTCATACATTTGTGGCCCAATGTCCACTAGAGCTCTTAGCGGTGGCGAATACTTTGTCACCTTCATTAATGATTACGCTCAGATAACGGTGGAGAATATAGGACAGAGACTTCACAGATTTCTGCGCAAAGGAGGGCATCAAAAGAGAGTGGACAACTCCATATAATCCCTAGTAGAATGGAGTAGCGGAGCGGAAAAATAGAACTATTTTTAGGGCAACAAAGTCTATGTTATATGACCTAGACTTGCCTAGATTCTTATGGGAAGAGGCATGTAACACAGCAGTGTATATTCAAAATAGAACCCCTCACAGAGCATTGGGGCAGAAAACGCCTTAAGGAGTCTTCACAGGAAGAAAGTCGGAAGTAAGTCACCTCAGGATATTCAGAAGTTTGGCATATTGTCACATTCCAGATGAGAAGCATAGTAAACTGGATCAAACTGCAAAAAAGGGGTATCTCGTAGGATATAGCGAGACCTCAAAAACATACAGAATCTACATTCTGAGCAGCAGGAAAATTGTAGTGAGGCGAGATGCAAAGTTCATAGAAGATAGAGCTTTCAGGGAATCTTGTGAGATGCCAGGAGAAGATCAGTCAGCAAATGTTCCTTTAGTCCAACAGCAGCAGGGGCAGCAGGGAGGACAGGCAGGAGGACAAACACCAAGATCGAGTACAATGACAAGTACCAACATTTCCTTAGGAGGAGAAGATGCTAGCAATTCTCAGCAGATGGAACAATAGGAACCAAAGGAGGAATTCAAAGAGCCTCCTACCACCAGTGGTAAAACCAATAGGGAGGTACGGCAGACACTGAGGGACGCAGAGGAGTTCATTGGAGCTCCCAAAATCGACAAAAGGTAGTGTAGACAACCTGACAGATACCAAGCCTGGGTAGCTCAGGTTGAAGAACATTCCAGTTTTCAGGAAGTTGTACTGCACCAAGTATAGGTGTTTGCCATGGTAGAAGAATATAGTTCTATCATGATGAATGATGTCTCGGAAGTTGTAGCTAGACCTAAGGATAGGTCAGTTGTAGGATCAAGATGGATCTACAAGATCAAGTACATTGCAGATGGTAGTGTGGAGAACTACAAGGCCAGGTTCGTGGCAAAGGGGTACGCGCAGAAGGAAGGAATTGATTATGAGGAGACCTTCGGCCCTGTAGCCAGATACACCTCCATCAGATCTGTCATATCCCTAACAGCTCAGATGGGATGGCAGATTCACCAGATGGATGTCATGTTTATTTTTGTAGCATCGGAAAGTGTTCTAAGTCTCAAACTTTGTGAGGAGACTTGGACATAAATATTCCAAAGAACCTAGAAACCATTTGTGAAAATTCCACTTGATTCATGTCTTATTAAAATAATTAATTATTTTAATGGAGACCCTAAGTCTAAACTTAGGGAAATTAAATAATTAAAGGGTATTAATAAGACAGTGTGAATCTTCTAGAGAGTGAAGATAAGTCAAGTTTTAATCTTAGCCATTGATTATATTTCTAATCTGGTTCTTTGATTCATCAACGAGAATATTATAAAAGAAGGCTTGAGGTTCATTTGGAAAGTAAGCCAGGCATACACTCAGTACCCGAAGGAGATCAATTCTGAAGGAATAGAATTCAATTTCAGTGGGAGAGTTGCAGGGCGAAGAGTTGCAAAAGCAGAAGGAGTAGAGGGAGTCAGCAGTGACTGAGCACGAGGACAAAGGGACGCAGAGGGTCACAGAAGGCAGCGCAGTGAATCCACGCAGAGTGATGCAGTCCAGTGCAAGGACTGCCAGAGAGACACGCAGAGGAAGTCAAAGGCTCTTCTGGGTGTCAGGAAATTTTTGGGAGGGGCCGTGAATTTTGTCTCGGGCATTTTCTGATTATATCTACCAGTGTATTCCTTGTAAAGGTTCATTTGTTGAAGAATAATAATAAAACCCTCAGATGTTGCACCGGTTTTCCCACATTGGGTTTTTCGGGGGACAATTGTCCAAAAATAAGTGTGTACATGTGATTGGTTCTTATGCTTATGTTCTTTACTGTTTACTTCTCTGCATATATAATTGTGAATGTTGTAGTAGTATTTATTTCGAAGTTTACTGATATATTTTTGTAAATAACTTCTCGGAGTAATAAGTACGAGAAATAAATCTATGACTGCAACTGTAGATTTTTGGATTGAAATTTTCACATGTCAAGACAGCATTCTTGAACGAGGTGATAGAAGAAGAGGTGTACATAGAATAGCCTAAAGGCTTAGAGACCCATGAGAAGAGAACTCATGTAGGCAGATTGAAGAAAGCCCTATATGGGCTCAAGCAGGCACCCAGAGCATGGTATGGTCGGATTGATAGCTACTTCAAGCAGTCAGGATTCGTCAAGAGTGATGCAGATCCCAATCTCTACTATCTGATGGTGGAGAATAAGCCACTAATTCTAGTATTATATGTAGATGATTTGTTTCTTACAGGATCATCTAGGCTTATAAAGGACTGCAAGAAGAATCTTGTAGCAGAATTCGACATGAAGGATATTGGGTTGGTGCATTATTTTCTTGGGTTTGAAGTTTGGCAAAAAAATGGAGAGATCTTCCTTGGGAAAGGAAGATATTCTACGGAAATTCTAAAGAGATTCAGAATGCAGGATTGCCAACCCATGGCGACTCCAATGATCACCAACTAGAAGAAAAGAGATGCATCAGGGGACAAGGAAGTAGACCCCACCTTGTACAGTTCATGGTGGAACCAAAAAAGGTGCATTGAGTAGTAGCTAGGAATATTCTCAGATATGTGCATAGAACAGTCAGATATGGGTTGAAATACACCCGAGGAGATGATGTCATATTGAGTGGGTTCACAAATACAGATTGGGCAGGGAGTTCAACAGACCGAAAATGTACCTCAGGGTATTGTTTCAGTGTTGGATCAGGAATGATCTCTTAGTGCAGCATGAAGCAGAAGTCCATAGCTCTAAGCTCTACAGAAGCAGAATATATGGCAGCCAACACATCAACGTGCAAATCCATATGGCTTAGGAAGTTGCTTGTGAGCTGGTTCAGAAAGAGGATGGAAGCGACTTGTGTTTAATGTGATAATCAGAGTTGTATCAAGCTCTTTGAGAATCCATTTTTCATGATCGGTCAAAACACATAGATATCAAATGTCACTTTATCAGAAAATGTGTTCATCGTGGGGCAATACAGCTGCAGTATGTCCCCACAGGAGATTAGGTAGCATATGTACTCACAAAGGCTTTAGGAAGAGCTAAGTTCATTCAGTTTAGGGAGCAGATGGGTATTGTTGAGAACCCTTTTCAGTAGCAGAAACAAATTGGTCCTTAGTTACAACGACAACAGATAACAGAGAGTTGCAGTGCGGTAACAGTTGGCAGTAGTACGCAGGGTCAATAACAGCATAGATGCAGCAGCGCAGTAGTTGGTGGGCAGCAATGTGAGACATCAACAACACAAAGGGAGATGTTACAGAATCAGGGTAGGGCTTCAGCAGGATGTATTACTAGAGCGCATTCCTCACTAAGAGGGAGTGTTGATTTCTGGTAGCATCAAATGTGCTCTCTAAGTCTCAAATTTTGCAGGGAGGCTTAGACACATGTATTCCAAAGAACCCAGAAAGCATTTTTGGAAATTCCACCCAGATTGTGTTTTATTAAAATAATAGAAATTATTAATGGGAACCTAACTTTAAAGTTTAGAAATTAGAATAATTAAAGGGCATTAATAAAACAAGGTGTGAATCTTCTAAAAAAGACGAAAATCAAGTCAAGTTAATCTTAGCCGTTAATTAGCGATTTAATCTCGGTCGTTGAAGTCTCAACGAGAAGATTATAAGAAGGACTTGATGGGAATTTGGAAAGACACACTGGGCAGATATTCAGTTACCCAAGATGATCGATTTTCTCACTAGTTGAAGTTCGGCAAGAGAAAATCGAATCAGAGGGAGAGTTGCATGTTGGAGAGAGAGCGCATCAGCAAGGGTTGAGAGTGCAGGATCAGACCAGAAGAAGCAGTGCAGAGTTTGTGACGCATTGACAGGGACAACGGTAAGGCTGTGATGCTGGGACTGCGCAGAGGTTGATGCAGTGAGACATAGAGAAGCTATAGGGCCTCTCCAGGGTCAGAATTTCATTGTGGAGCGTGAGAGAAAATTGTTTGTAAATTTCTCACAGATATTCCTATTCTATTCTACTGGGTGTATTTTGTACAAGAGATTTTGCTGAAGAATAATAAAGAAACCCTCATTTGCTGCACCAGCTTTCCCACATTGGTTTTTTCCGGGGACGATTGTCCAAAAATAACTGTCATTGTGATTGTACTTGTGCTAGTATTTTTCCTTGTATTTACATTCCACAAAAGTTTTAATTCTAAAGACTGCAGAGTATTTTATTTCAATATTTAGTGTAGTATATGATAAATAATTTGTTCAGTTAAATTACAAATAGAAGAAATCTAATCAGTTGCTACAGTAGGATTTCGGGTAGCGGAATTTTCACAAAGACTCTTATGGAAAGAACCAGAAGCATGATCATCAAGGCTAATCTGCGGAAGGAGTTGTGGGCAGAAGTAGTATCCACTGCTTGTTTTTTGGTTATCACCTTCAGTTGCTATTAATTGTAAAATTCCTGAAGAAGTTTGGTTTAGTCAGTCTTGTGATTATTCATATTTAAGAATTTTTGGTTGTAACGCCTATGCTCTTATTCCAAAGAATCAATGTTCTAAGTTAGACCCAAAATTAAAATGTTATGTCGTTGTTGGGTATGACGATGTTTTGAAAGGATACAGATTACGGGATCCTTCTTTGCATAAGATCATCATTAGTAGAAACGTAACATTTGATGAATCTTCTCTTCTAAAAGTCGATGTTGAAAAAGTTGAACAGGAACAAGTATCGCTGAATCAACAAATTTAGTTGGAGACTCAACCTCTTTCGGAAAATCGGAAGGAAGACGAAACTTCTGAAGAAAAAGGTGAATATAAAGGAAAGTGTAGAAGTTCAACAACTAGTCACTCTTAGGAGGTCTACAAGGGAAAGAAGAGCACCCAGGAGGTATAAAAATTATGCTTCATCTGTTGCTTTGATTACTGAGGATGGGGAGCCTTCTTGTTATTAGGAATCAATGAATGATGCATATAGTGAAAAATGGAAGAATGTTATGGATGAGGAAATGGATTCCTTGGCCAAGAACAAAACCTGGGATCTTGTAGAACTTCCTAAAGGGACAAGTGTTGTAGGATGTAAATGAGTCTTCAAATTGAAGATAAATGTTTATGGAAATATTGAAAGATATAAGGCGAGACTGGTAGCAAAATGGTACTCTCAAATAGAAGGTATTGACTTTCATGAGATTTTTTCGCCAGTTATAAAACCTATTTCTATTTTTACGATGTTAGCACTAACTGCATTACTTGACCTTGAATTAGAATAGTTAGATGTTAAAACAAGTTTTATTCATGGAGATTTGGATGAGGAGATATATATGGAACACCCAAAAGGTTTTGTACAAGTTCACAATAGGAGATTAGTTTGAAAGCTTAAGAAATCATTGTATGGCTAGAGACAGTCTCTCAGACAATGGTACAAGAAGTTTGACTCCTTCATGGTGAACCAAAACTTCATTAGAAGTGAATATGATCATTGTATGTATTTTCAAATTTTCAATGGTATATTCATTATCTTGGTTTTGTATGTTGACGATATGCTTATTACAAGCAAAAGCATGGAAGAGATCAACAGGTTAAAGGCTCAGCTTTCTACGACATTTGATATGAAGGATCTTGGAGCTGCAAAACAAATCTTGGGCATGGAGATACACAGAGATAGGAAAAATGGAAAGCTTTGGTTATAACAACAGAAGTATGTGGAGAAAATACTTGCAAAGTTCAGTATGAACAATGTGAAACATGTTAATGTTCCTTTAGCTTTCCATTTTAAGCTTTCTTTGGGTTTGAATCCTAGAATTGATGAAGAAAATGATCTGAAAGGAGTGTATTAGTTCTGTTGTGCTAAGTGTCCTTTCAGTAATATAAACATGTACAATTTGTCTTCATAAGTTTGATTAAGGAATGAGTGTTTTAATCATGAAACATAGATGAATTAGTGAACTTTAAGCATGAAAATAAGCCTTAAAAACACTGAACAGTGGTGTATAACAGAGAAATACAATCA
>CM076578.1:1773742642-1773821056 GCA_034641835.2 Pinus albicaulis | reverse complement strand
ATGAAGAAGGGTATCTAGATCTGAAATGTACTTGTATTTGCTAGATCTGTTTAGGGGATGATTAGATCTGAGAAGAGGCAAACATCTATCTGAAGTAAAGGGTAAAATCTGAGTAATGTATCTGTTCTGAAGAATTGCAATGACCTAAATGTCTGAAGAACCATACGCTAGTTCGCTGCAGAAGAAGCACGTATATACGCGGCTTTGCTGAAGAGAAAGCGCGTATGCACAGTGAAATCAGCTCTGTAATTTGTACAGAAGTATACGCGGGTTGATGTGACTGGAAGCGCGTATATACGTGGTATCAGTGAAAGGAAAGCGCGTATGCAAACTAGGGTTTGCTGAAGCAAGGGGTATGAAATGTCTGATCTGTTCTGCTGTGTTACTGCTATCTGTGAATAATGTATTCTACAGTTCTGGGTTGTCTGAATTGATAAGTTTCAGTTTGATGTATGATTGAGCTTAAATGTATGGAGTGGGTCCAGTCTGAAAATATAATGAAACATGGTCTGCAAGTGGTGTCCTAAAGGAAGCTTTGGATCCAGTGTGAAAATTGATGAAACGTGGTCCATAGAGGTGCTGAGGGTTGTAGCCTTCAGTCAGGGGGTCGTAGCTCCCTTCCAGGTGAGGCTGGTAAACGAGATCGGGGGGGTCGTAGCTCCCTTCCAGGAGAGGCTGGTAAACGAGTCAGGGGGTTGGAGCTCCCTTCCAGGAGAGGCTGGTAAACGAGCGCAGGTGGGTGCCTGCGTGCTGGTCAAGTCTGCGCCAGTACATATGTTGTAAGATGTTTTCTCTATAATAAAATATTGAAGGCTGAGCAACTGCAGCGGTGGTTTTCTCCAGACTTGGGTTTCCACCTAAAAATCCTGGTGTTCATGTGTGATGCTTTGTGTGATGGTTTATTCTGTTCTTACTGCACATGTTTACTGTTTATTAAACATCTGATGAATGAATGATGGAATGATATAAGTGAAGAATTAATGACATAATTAGATCTTTGTGTATACGTGAGTTTCATAAAGGGTATCCGCGTATATACGCAAGTCTGTATCAGGAAAGTAGCGTATGGGTTTTAGAAGCAAGAAAAAGTAAAAATTTTGAATATGCAGTAAATACTGATTCACCCCCCCTCTCAGTATTTTTCCCAACAGAAAGGGGAATTCAAGGCGAAGAAGATCATTAGGGATTATATTCATAAACACTTTCTTGCTTATATCTCCGAGCTGGGCACATCAAAGGAGTTGTATGATAATTTGGTTAGCATGTTTAGGGCTAGCAATGCTAATCAAATTCTATTTTTAAAGAACAAGTTGAAGAACATAAATATGGACAAGGGAGAATCCATCCAATCATATTTCATGAGGCTCACCGAAATCAAAAATGATCTCTTAGCTATTGGAGAGGCCATAGTTGACCAAGAGCTCGCTCTCATTGCTCTTGCAGGACTTCGCCGGGCATGGTATGTATTCAATACTACTATTCTCGATAATAATATAATTCCTGATTTTGATGAAATTTTGACGAGATGCACTCAAGAGGATACAAGGATGATGGAGAGAGACCATACCTCTAATGGGAATGGAAGTGACCCTACTGCCTTCACCGCTCATGCAAATAAGAGGAATAATTTGGTCTGAGAAATCAAAATCATGGAAGAGCGGGTTCCAAAGGAAGAAAAGGAAGATGTTACACTTGTAACAAATTTGGACATTATGCAAGAGAGTGCCCCAATAAAATAGAATCTCCCGAAGATGATGACAACAACAACAACAACTTCATGGGGAATGGGAATCAAAGGAACAACAGGTTCAAAGGATTGAAGGTTCCCTCTGATCAAAAATGGAATGGAAATGGTCAACCTTTCAAAAGGTCAAGGAAATCCAAGTATGATGAATCCAATGTTGTTAATAATAAGAGAAATGAATATATTCTTATATCTTCCCTCCTTGCTACATCTCCTCCCGACACCCTGGAAAATTGGTTGATTGATAGTGCTGCCTCAAGGCACTTCACTGGATATAAGGAAGCCCTTTCTAATTTGATTGAAAGGGATACTAATTTGGATATTATCCTTGGAGACAACACCACCTATCCCATGAAAGGGACAGGGGTTGTGACCCTTCATTTAAATCAAGGTCCAGTCCTTCGTTTGCAAGATGTGTTGTACGTACCTGACTTGAAGAAGAATCTAGTGTCTATATTAGCAATGGAAGACAAAGGATTCAAGGTTGCATTCATCAATGGAAAGGTACGCATTTGGAAGAGGAACTTCAAAGAAGCATTCACTCTTGGGTCCAGGGTTGAAACACTCTATTAGGTTCGAGGAAGTCTGATGGGGGCCATGACATGTGACACAACTCTTCAATCCAAGCTATGGCACCGAAGGTTTGCACACCTTCATTACAAATAAAGGAAGGTGGTGACAGGGATTCCCAATTTCAAATATGATCATGAAGGTGTATGTCAGGGTTGTGCCAAAGGAAAGCATACAAGGGGACCATTCCCCTCAGGTGTCACGAAGACATTTGATATTTTGCAATTGATACATCCTGATATATCTGGTATGATGCTCGTAACATCCTTGTTAGGATGCTTATATTATATACTTTTATAGATGACTTCTCCCACAAAACTTGGATATAATTTTTAAAGAAGAAGGATGAAGCATTCAAGTGGTTCATACCTTCAAGGCTTGGTTGAAAATCAAACAGGGAAGAAGATCAAAATTTTGAGGGTCGATAATGGAACCGAGTATGAGTTGAATGAATTTAATGAATATTGTAGGGAAGCAGGCATTAAGAGGGAGACCACTATTGTGTATACTCCCAAACAAAATGGTGTTTCTAAAAGGAAGAATAGAACCATTTTGGAAGTTGTCTATGCCATGCTTTATGACCAAGGTCTTCCAAAGTTCCTATGGGGAGAAGCAGCCAACGCAGTTGTGTATGTTCAATATAGATGCCCACATTCTGCATTGGACTCCAAAACTCCCGAAGAATTATTCTTTGGTAAGAAGTCTAATGTCTCTCATTTTAGAGTTTTTGGAAGTCCCATTTATTTTCATGTACCAAAAGAAAAGAGATGCAAGTTGCATGCTTCTAGGAAGAAGGGAACGTTTTTGGGCTATAGTGAAACCTCAAAGGCATATAGAATCTATGTGCCTGGAAAAAGAGAAGTGGAGATATGCCATGATGTCACCTTCGACGAAGATGTTGCCCTCAAAGAAGGTTAGAAATATTCCCACCTCAAAGGAAGACAAAGAAGAAGAAGAATATGGAAGGTAGGAAGGAAGACAAAGAAGAAGAAGAATATGGAAGGTAGGAAGAACCGAAGGATGAACCGATGCTCGGTGTTGAAGGTTCGATGGATCCTATAGATCCACCTTCTTCAAATTAAAAAAGACCGTCATGGCTTAGAGACACTATCAAAGATGTCGAGAGACATATTGCTCCAAGGGGAACATTCCATGAAAGTAAGAATCCAAATAGGTACCAAGGGTACCTAACAGCGATGAGCACCATTGTACAATCTGAGCCTGGAACATTTGAAGAAGCCATGAAGCATCAAGTTTGGAAGGATTTTATGCATGAGGAATATGAGTCCATCATGAAAAATGATGTTTGGGATGTGGATGACAAATCTGTGACTACTCTGATGGAACTCAACTTTAAGAAGTTGTGTGGAAGTGTTGTTGGGCCCGAGTTGGGAAATCCCACCAAGTATCGTCAACTCATGGGGGCCTTGATGTTATTAGTGAACTCATGTCCGAACATATGTTTTGCAATGAACGCGTTGAATCAATACATGGTTGAGCCTCATCACATTGACTGGATTGGTGAAAATAATCTCTTGAGATATCTCGAGGGAAAAATCAACCATGGGTTGAGATACACTTCCGAGAGTATGAGGCTCCATGGATATACCGATGTCGATTGGGCAGGCAGTGTGGTGAATCTTAAAAGCACATATGGATGTTGCTTCACCCTAGGTTCTGCTTCGATCTCCTGGATGAGAAGGAATCATAAATCGGTTGCTTTGAGCACCGTCGAGGCCAAATACATTACAGAAAGTATGGCATGTTGTGAAGTTGTTTGGTTGAGAAAGCTCTTTAGAGAGTTTATTGGGCATGTGTTGGATACCACCTTGATCCTTTGCAACAACCAAAGTGGGATTCGTCTTTCTGAGAATCCCGTGTTCCACGATCGATCCAAGCATATTGATATCAGGTACCACTTTTTCTGGGACATGGTACAGTGAGGCGTCGTAAGGCTCCATCACATTGTGACTGATGAGTAGGTCACAGATATTCTCACGAAGCCCATGGGGAAGGTCAAATTCTTAACCTTCCGTGAGAAGCTTGGTATCGTGGATAGACCCTATTTTGAGGGTCCCACTTGAGTTGGACTATGAGCCTCACGGGAGCTCCGGGGGGGCTTGGGGATAGCTACTTGGAGCTATAAGAAACCACAGGGCTAGGTTCGCCTTACCTTGTTGGTGTGCTCTTTCCCCACTGTTATGATATTGAGCTGGTTTACCCTCTCCTTGATCTATGCCCCGCATGCATCCTACCCATGTAGTCTAGGACTCATGGGAATTACCTCTCATCTGGAAAATGAGTTGGGAAATGAGGATAGAGACCAATAGCATTACCGATGGACACATCGGGTATTATCGTACTCCCTATGTCTAGGATAGGATGTGTCCAACAACTTGATTTGGGATCAAGTCTGATTGAGGTTCTTACCTCTAAACTGACTTCGGGTCAATATGTGACTCACTCTTGAGTCTGGTTGAGGTTTTACCTCTAAACTGACTTCAGGTCGGTGGAGAGTGGCAAAGTCCTTGTGACTCACTCTCGATCATATCTTCTTATTATAGCAAAGCAGAGGCAGCAATATGACACAGGATTGCAAGATGATATATGATAGTACATGATGGTATTGAATGACAGGATTGCACAGGTGGACAGATGGATGGGCAGGTGGAGTTCTCCCTAGTTGAGAGGGAGTGTTAAATTTGGAAACTAGGGCCAAACTCCATGTTGCACTGCTCATATGATGGATATGATATTTTTGTTGGATTCCTCTTTCAGAGAGGTGCAATATTGATCTAAATATCATCTTGTTTGGATGAGAAGAAGTTGTATTTTGAATTTATTTTTCTACACGTGCAATTTGTCAAGGTCGGCCAGAATTGTAATGTAGGCTCACAAGCCCCAAAAGTTGTGTCGCACACCCACAATCATGGATATAAAAAGGAGAGACATGATTCTCATTTCATCATTCACTCATCTCACACATCTCTCTCTCTCTCATATGATTGGTTCGTATAGCGTTAGAGGCTTCTCTCTCTCCTCCACATGTGTGAATCAAGAAGTTTCATTTCGAACTGTTTTTAGGGATTTTCTGGCAGCGTTGACTTTGGGTCAAATCTCACTGTGTGACTGCATTTTTTAGACAAAAAAATCGATCTAGAGAGGCCACAGCTGGAGGCACATAAATCGAGGTCAATCGTTGACTTTGACCGCAGTGTTGACCATAGTTTGACTATTGTTTTGACAGCAGAGTTTGACTTCTACGTTGACCAATTTTGTGGATTTTTTTGGGTTGAGTGTGACTTTGACTAAAGGCCAAATTTGACCAAGTTTGACCAAGCTTGATTGGAGGTTGAAGGGTTGGTTTGACCAACAAAGTCTCTATTGGCTAGGGCATCCTATTGACTGTTGTAAAATACAATTTCTATCTCTCTCATTAGGGGAATTTTGAGGTCTAAAATGGGCCTCTTGAGGAAATTATAGAATTATAGTGGATACAATAAAATAAGATTTGATTATATCATCAAATTTAAGAGGGAAAAAAGGAAAAACTATTTTTTCAACTCGTATTTTCAACTTATCTCCCTATGGGTTTATTCAAATTTTGAGCAGAAACACTCGTTGGATGCAAATTTTGATTTCTCATCCAAGGAGTTCCCATGTTGCATACTTTCGATGGACCTTGCCACACGAAAAATGAGAAATATATGAAAAACATGATTGTAAACATGTTTTTTCATGTATTTCTCATTTTTCGTGTAGGAGAGTCCATCAAAAGTATGCAACATGTGTACTCCTTGGATGAAGAATTAAATTTTGCATCCAACTAGTACTCCCACTCTAAATTTGAGTAAAACATTAAGGAGATAAGTTGAAAATATGAGTTGATAAAGTAGTTTTATTGTTTTATTATTTTATTATTTTTTAATATTTTTACTTTTTTACTCCAAAAGTGGTGAATCATCCCCCATGGTTGACATCGTCATCTTTAATCTGATTGGTTCTTATAAAGTTTATTTTTGTTGTACATTTTTCTTAGGAGGCCCATTTTAGACCTCAAAATTCCCCTAATGGTTGAATAAGAAGAATTGTAAATTCTTGTGTCTCTTGTCTTGGCTTGTCTTTTGTCGATTTATTTTATGTTCTATCGGCATTTACTTTCAATGGTTATGTGATTGCAAATCTGAAATTGAATTGGGCTAATAAGAAAGATTGAAGTAAACTGCTCTAAGCATAGAACATACCATGGTTAACTAAAATTAACACAATAGTATATGGCACTTGCTCTAACTCCTCACAGTGGAGGAGAAATGATCTTTGGAATTTTGATGCCCCATTTGGATACCCAAACTTTGAATGCATTTTTACTCCATTTTCCTAGGTCAAATGGAAGCATAACATATGTGGGTGGAAAGTTTATTCTGAGACCATTCCAATGGTATATGGAAGTCTCTCTAACTTCTCGCGATTGAGGAAAAATGATTTTTCAAATATTCACTATACATTCTACCAGTTACACAAGTCGGCCCAGCTAGTAGACAAGTTGGCCCAGTCTAGACCTCGAATGTGCTATAAATAGACACAAGAAGGAGCATTTCAAGCCATTCGCTCAAGAAAATTCATATATGTTCAAACAAGCAAATAAAAGAAGGAAGTATAAGGTTTATAACTCATGAACCAGAAGTGAAGAGGAGTTATGTGATAGTCGTAGTCATTTTTTTATTTTTTTAAATATGAATTTGGGATAAGTCATAGGGACAACTGATTCCAGGGATGAGATGGACTTGTTGCTTGGGACAGTTATGTGATTGTCTAGTACGACTGGGCAGGAAAACACAAAAAAAATCAATCAGTAATAGTAAGCCCAACTAACACAAAAATCTGAAATTGAATGGACAAATGGGAAGTATTGATTGTCTCACACATTTTTGGCCAGGGTGGGAAAAAAAAAGCAGAGGAGAATTCAGGCGAGGAGAGAGGTTTTTAGGGGAGAGGTGGGTGTCCCTGACGAGGGGGGAGGTCCTTCTGCAGGCAAATCTCATAGGCAAAGAGCAGGAAACGCAAACTTGGTGAAGAACCATACCTCATTTGAGGAAGCTTAAGAAACTCGTAGAGACAGAAGAAAGTCCCCTTACGCCCTAGAATATGGCTCGAGGGTGACAGTTGCACCAAAGACCATTAGGTAGTCGTCTATGGTTGGGAGGAGAACCTTTGTCCCTGACTTAGTCGCCCTTTTGTAATTGAGATAAGTACTTCTCACGTTAACTTGTATTGTGGCCTTCCTGTCTATTCTAACTGAACCGAAATGATGTTATTAGTGTGCTAATCATAAAATGAATCGTAGCCACCTACGTATGTTTAATTATGGTTGTGGGGTTGTATATACTGGGTGTAGTTTCATCATGGTGTGTATGTAATATGTATGGTAAGCATGAAGTGTATATTTTTTTGTGACTCAATACTCGATCAAATGGCCTATGTGATTTACTTTTATTAATCGATTATTTCCATAAGTATCTTCATTCTACTGAAGGAATCGGAGAGTATTGGGTAATTTAGTTAAACTTTGTTACTATGTATTATGTTTAGATATTTCGTGAATAACATGAATTATTAATATAAAGAAACCTTGTTGTAGATTGGCCTCTTGATTGTTATGGGAATCGCAGTCTTACTTAGCATATGAATCCATAGCAACCCTATGTGCCCGCAGTTTTCATCCTTGGTAGTCGTATCATCAAACCCAGCAATACATGATATTAATATTTAGGTCAATGGGACTCAAAATGTGTATCCATCAGTGGAGAAAGCCAGTGGTGGATTTGATTTGTGGTTGTTATTTAGCATGGATATCGTGATTGTTTTTAAGAATTATCTCAGTAGAATATTGTCATATTAAGTAGTCTTTCTCTATTCTTCCTCTAAGATAACAGAGGAAGCAAAACACAAAATTGTTTCCAACATTTCAAAAAAACAATTGATTTGTAACATAAGTCAGTTAATTTTAGCAATGGGACTTAGAAAGGCATATTGCTTACTCTTCCATGGAGTGTGTTATTTCCCCAGTTTGTGCAAAAATAAGCTTCTCAAACCTTCATTAAATACAACATGCTAAAAGGCTTTTGTTGCTTCTAACCAAAACTAAAGTCATTTTATTCTAGTTTGTGTTTAGAATAATTCCCTTGAATTTAAGGTGTAACAAATTTTGTCTTTTTCTTATCCATATGAGTGTTCATTACCTTTGTGAGTGAGGCTTGAACTTTATCGAGCAATCAAGAGCTTAAATGAGTGTGTAGCTGGTGTTGAAGGTATTTCCACTTGTGTGAGCATACATGGTCTCAACCTACAAAGTAGGTCAAACGTGCCAGGGATGTGACAATGGACTCAAGCCTTGAGGGAAAAGTAAGCTCTACCCATAAATTTTAGCTTCACATACCAATATGATGATTGGGTTTTGATGGTGTGTAACCTGGTATGTATATATTCAAAATCTGGGGCACCCTCTTCTTGTCCTTCTATATCTGAGGATTGGTCCATGGTGCTTGTCAAATATTCATAATTCATCTAGCCCATGCCAGGAATTTTGCCTACTTGTCCATATTTCTATAAGCATCTTATCTCGTGATCCTTGAATTTCGTATTCCTAAGAATTGAATATAATCTCCAACTTCTTTGGGGGGGGATAGGTCAGGTAAATCTAGAAGGATTTGTAACTGAACTTTCGGCATTTTCCAAAGAATGAAGACTAGTAACATTCACCAATCATGGTCAATCATCCTTTTGTTTTGACTAGTTTTGGGACAAGTAACTAGTTGAATATTGTGTTTGTTTATAGAACTTATTATGCTGATGAGAAACTTTGAACTGAAATGTATGTGTATGATATGAATTATTAGAGTTTTCTTATGTAGTAGTCGCATTAACTTTCTCATGCTAGTGGTCTATGGTGTTTTCCTAAATTGATGAAAGAATACTAGTAAATTTTGAGAAATCATCGACTAAACTACTTGTTGGTATTAACGTTGTGTGCACTTTCGCTAGATTCCTGAAAAATCATAGGAGAATTTCAATTTGTAAATTCAACTATAGGAGCTCACAACTTGATTCCATCATTATTTCATTAATGATGGCTCCTTAGCCTCTAATTGATTTAGTCTCTAGTTGATCATGACAGTGAAGGAAAAATCTTACTAATTGAGCTTTTTGAGGTTGTTACATTTTGAAATATAATTGAGTGTTTCATAAATATATGTGTTATGTTGGGTTTATTATGTTGTTCTCAAAGCATGCTCCATCTTTTATAATTGGTGTAGGGGTTTCTTAGTTTGACACCTTCAAGCAATTAGTGAATTTCTTATAGGAACCGCCTCCAATTTGGGTGTTGTTTACAATTGTAGATAGAGACATTGATGACTATATTTGGTTAAATTTTCTCCAAATTTGGCATAGGTGACATGGAGGTGCAATCAGTACAAGTTAGTGTTCGTACCTAGTGCTAAAACCTTGTTAAAACTGTTAGGGAATGCCAAGATAAATTTGGAATGAACCTAATCCTTTGCAGATTAGAGCTCTCTAAATATTTCAGATCCAATGTTCATCTCAGTTGATGCAAGCTTCATAGAGATGCAACCAATGCAAATTCTCTCTGCCAAGAGAGGCTAAAAGCATCAAGGTTTGGAAAACTAAACACAACTTCGCTAGCAGATCCAAGTTAGGGGAGACTTGTTACATTCATAGAATGGGTATGATAAAACTTTGTTTTCAAACTTTCATCGGGTGAGTGGATTTCATGTTAACATGACAACTTATTCTTCCCTAGTCAATCCAATCACAAAAAGAAAGCATTATTTTGAAGATTAGTAAATGTGATCCTTCTCATTGCTACGATGGGCAATTTTTCCTAGAAGATTTTGACTTCTAATTCTTAGAAATGGAAGTTTTGTCTTCATGTATGATAAATGCAACAATTTTATATTATCCATTTTCTTCATGGGTTCTGTGAGGAAAAACCTCAATATAAAGTTTAGGCCATGGCAGTAGGGGACAAGCCTTTGGTATAGTACCCTTAGTTCCCATCTGATTTGACAACTTTGGTGTTTGTGCACTGTAGAAATGAAGCACAATTTTCCAATCCAAAATGTTACTTATAGATTACATGACAAATTCCTCTCACTTGCAGGTTAGTTCAACAATGTATTTAGTGGAAAGCATTTTGCATTGACTTCTAAATGGTTCATTGCTCAATATCTAATTTTTTCATAGATTATCTATTAGCAAATTTGGGATCAAATATAGGTTATGAGGAAAACAGATATATTGAGGACTTCAATGTGATTCTATTCAATACATGTGGCATTGATTCTTGGGAAGAAAAATTGCTTCTATATGTGCCATAACCCCACTAGATAATCAGTATTTCATGTTGTTGGGTCAGGATGGAGTACCAAATGACATCCATGTTCAAAATTGACACAATTGAAACTATCGACTACCTTGAGGGCAATGAAGTTGACAAAGATTGCTCTGATGGAACTAAAGTTGATGAAAACCATGCATGGGTGTTCGGTTCAATGGAAGAGAAATATGTTAATCTAAGTGTCGATGAAAATTGGAAGCTCTTGTGTTTTTTTTTTTTTTTTTTTTAAGTTTAGTAAATGTTGTGAAACCAGCTCCAAAAAGAGAAGAAAAGAGATATCAATGCCTTAGAAATAAGTCACTTCGAGAGGGCAACCTCCAATACATTACATAAATGAACAATTCTTGGATGATACAATTTACAAAACCTCCTTTCTATATATAGGAGTCCATGGGGCCATAATGTAATCCTAGTGGGCCACAATGTAATCCTAGCCAACCTAACAATAATAAATTAAGGGCACAATAATAACAAAATGGGGGTTACAAGGGTACAATAATAACAATAAGGGGGTTGCACTAACAACAATAAGGGACTATACTAGTAATATAGGGACCTAACATGCCCCTCTCCTTCAAAAAAGTGTTGTCCTCAACGCTTGAGTAGCTCTGGGTGCTTCTGTATAAAATTCTCATTCTCCCATGTAGAATCTTCAGTGGGTAAGTTCTTCCACTTGATGAGATACTCTGAAATTGATCGATTCCGTAGCTGTCAAGTTCTTGCTTCCGTGACCGCTTCAGGTTCCAATATAATTTTTCCTTCCTCATAAATTTCTAGAAATATTGTTTGAACTGGAATATTTTCACCTATAACCTTCTTTAAGCATGAAACATGGAAAATTGGATGCACTCGTGAAGAAGCGGGAAGCTCCAATTTGTATGCCATAGTACCAATCTTTTGCAACACCTTGTAAGGACCATAGTACTTTGGCGATAATTTATTATCCTTCTTAGCTTGCTTGAGAGACATTTGTTTGTATGGTTGTAGCCATAAAAATACCCAGTCTCCTACATCAAAACTTATCCCGCTGTGATGTTGATCTCCCTGTTGTTTCATTCAATTTTGTGCCAAATTTAGGTTGTCCTTTAAGAGTTTGAGAACTTCTTGTTGATGCTCGATGTGATCTTCCACTGCTTGAACTTTCGAACTTTCTCTTAAAGATGATGTGATGGATGGTGGATGATATCCATAAAGTGCCATAAATGGGGTCATTTTTGTTGCAGTATGGAAGGAAGTGTTATACTACCATTCAGCTAGAGGTAACCACTTGACCCATTGTGTTTGTTTATCAGATACATATACAAAACAACGAAGATATCCTTCCAAACATTTATTTACTATCTCAGTTTGACCATCGGATTGAGGATGATGAGATGAGTTATGAGCTAATTGAGTACCCAAACAAGAAAATAACTTCGTCCAAAAATTTCCAATAAAAATGGGATCTCTGTCGCTCATAATAACCCTTGGGTTTCCATGTAGCTTTTGAATTGTGTCCATAAATGTAGTAGCAATTGTACTTGCTTTAAATGGATGAGATAATGCACAAAGTGTGCATACTTGGTAAGTCTATCAACCACCACCATGATGACACTCTTTCCTTCGGACTTAGGTAAACCTGTGATAAAATCCATTGAAATCTCCTCCCAACATTGACTTGGAATGGATAAAGGTTGTAGAAGACCCGGGGTCTTAATTGTCTCAACTTTATTCTGCTGACAAACAAAACATTCCACCACAAACTTTTGAATATCAGATTTAAGGCCATCCCAAAAAAAATCTTTCTTCACCATGTGGTAACTTTTTAAAAATTCTGAGTGTCCTCCTAAAAGAGAAGTGTGCAATTCCAAAAGAATCTTTTGTTTTAGTTGGGAATTCTTACAAAGATATAAGCGATCCTTGTACCATAAGGAATCATTTTTCCAACTAAATGTATCAGATGTACTAGGATCTTGCTGCAACTTTTGAATGGGTGTCCACACTTCTTCGTCCTTCTTCCATTCATCTCTTGCTTCGGTTATCCAATCTGGTTGGATAATAGATATGTCACAAAGCAATGCTTCCACCTCTTCATTCTTTCTTGAGAGTGCATCTGCAACAACATTTAGCTTCCCTTTTTTGTATATTATTTCAAAGTCATAACCCAACATCTTTGTGACCCATTTTTGCTGCTCTTCTGAAGAGAGTCTTTGTTCCAAAAAGTGTTTAAGACTATCATGATCAATTTTTACCTTGAATTGTCTTCCCATTAGGTAAGATCTCCATTTCTTTGGTGCATGCAGTATTGCTAACATTTCCTTCTCATAAATAGGTTTCTGTAAATACTTTCCTTTGATTGGATGACTTTCAAAAGCAATGGGTCTTCCTTCTTGCATTAAAACAGCACCAATTCCATTTCCTGAGGCATCGCATTCCACAATAAAGGTTTTTGTGAAGTCTGGCGTAGCTAAGACTGGTGCTAGGCACATTGTCTCTTTAAGATGTTCAAAGGCCTTAGTTGCTTCAGGGGTCCATGAAAATGCATCTTTCTTCAATAATATTGTTAGAGGTGATGTTATTCTCCCATAATTCTTAACAAACTTTCAATAATACCCTGTTAACCCGAGAAATCCTCGCAACTGCTTTATGGTTGTGGGGACTTTCCATTCCTTAATGGCTTTAATTTTGTTAGGGTCTACCTTAACACCCTCGTGAGATACAATATGACCTAGATATTCTACCGCTTGTACTCCAAAGAAATATTTGGATGTTTTTGCATATAATTGTTTCTCCTTTTTCTTCTTGATATGTCCTTCTATCTTGAGAGTTTGAGTGGTAATTCCTGCCAATGCATTACACGATATGGTCGGACTCATTTCTTCCTCTTCTAGGGTTGGTTCCTGGTGTATATCCTCTTCTTGTTCATTTTCTTCTTCCTCTTCACAATCTATGTAAAATAATTTCTCCTCGACACACTTATGACCTTTAGTGTATTTGCTATCACAACTGTAGCAAAGCCCTTTTGCTCTTTTTTCTTCCAATTGTTGTGGTGTCAACCTTGTAGGTTGTGGAAATCTAGGAGTAGCAACACTTCCCTCTTTATAGAAGTGAGTGGTAGGCTTCCTTGTCGCCATAATTTTACATTCAATGTTTCTTGCCAACCTAAATGCCTTCGCCAATGAATCAGGTTCCAAAACGCGAACTTCATGTTGGATGTTATCCTTTAAAGTACTTATGAAGAGATCAATCCTGTGTTCCTCTAGAATATCAGTTACTCTTATATTCAATTTTTGGAAGTCCTCAATGTGCTCCCCCATTAAACCCTTTTGTTTGAGATTTATCAATTGGCTAAAGAAGGTGTTACTCTTTGTATCCTCATAATGTGGTATCATTTCCTCCATAAAAATTGACGAAGTGACAATTTTTTTGTGGGAGCAAAGCCATCGATACCATACAAATGTATTTTGTTCTAAATGTAAAGTTGCAATGCATACCTTTTGTGTGTTTTGCACATAATGGAGATCAAAATATTGCTCCATCTGTAGTATCCATGTTACAGGATCCTTTCCATCAAACTTCCTCATATCCAATTTTGAAATATGGTGGTTCTTCCCGCCAACATTAGATTTTATGAAATCACGATTAACATTTATTTTGTTCTCATCATGAATTTCCTCTACTATATTTTCACCATTAGAAAACATTTCTTGTATCAACTTTGTCAAACCTTCCATGTCTGCTTTTAGATCATTCTTCATGTTTTCCATTTTCTCATCGATCTTAGCTTCCATGTCATCCATCTTAGATTCCATGCCAACTTCCATGGCATCTATCTTAGATTCCAAGCCATTCTTCAAATCATCCATCTTAGATTCCACGCCTTTCTTCAAACCATCCATCTCAGTTTCCACGCCTTTCTTCAAAACTTCCATGTCATTTTTTGTTGCTCTTTGCGAGAGCGAAATTTGTTACACTTGCTCTTGTAATTTTGATATGTCATGTTGCCATTCTTCGTCTTCATGAGTCATAGTAGAGCTTTCTAAAGGCTTAATGAGTGTTGAATTCTTTTTAGGGGCCATTTTAGAATCCAATACTGATATCTATTCTACAGTATGCCCTTGGAATCAATTCAACTTGATTCTTCAAACAAGACTTATGCAATTCGGAGAAATAAAATAAAATAAAATAAAATAAAAAATAAAATGAAATAAAATAAATACACACCTTTTACTTGCTTTTGAGGAATTCGATATTAAAATTGAATTATCTCTATAATTGTGAATCCTCAATATCTAAAATTCGGCCCTGTAGTAGCCCTCTGAAGCTTCTTTCAAATGCCACAGCTCTGATCTGATTTGGATTCTTCAAGGCAAAGTTATGTCAAATCTCCCACAATGACTCAATTTTGGACTAGTTCAGTAGAGCGAACTTGTACAACTTGCCACGTGCCATTGTTTCCTCCTTTGGCTCTGAAATTGATATACCGAAAACTACAGTCTGTGTACTTGCGGCCACTTTTTACAGCATTTCAATCCGATGCTCAGAGAGAGAACTATGAAGATTTTCCCACGATCACCTATTTGAGATGAAGTTCATAAGCCTCAAAAATCCCTGACTTCCACAAATCATATCTCCGAAAATATTACGAACCAATATTCGAAATTTTGCCACGATGTTCCTCAGGATTGCGGCTTCGCACTCTAAAAATTTCAGCTTCTGAACCTTCGTAGAAAAAAATGTATTACGAAAATACCACGATGACATGTTTAGGTTAAATTCAAGAGCCTGCAAAATGACCTAACTTGCACAGATCATATCTCCAAAAATATTGCGAACCAAGCTCTGAAATTTTGCGACGATGTTCCTCGGGATTTTGGCTTCGCACTCTAAAAATTTCAGATTCTGAACCTTCGTAGAAAAAAGTTATAGCGAAAATGCCACGATGACCTGTTTGGAGCAGCGAAACCCTAGAATCTCAAAGCTCTGATACCAAATGTTGTGAAACCAGCTCCAAAAAAAGAAGAAAATAGATATCAAAGCCTTAATAAGCCACTTCGAGAGGGAAACCTCCAATACATTACATGAATGAACAATTCTTGGATGATTCAAATTACAAAACCTCATTTCTATATATAGGAGTCCATGGGGCCACAATGTAATCCTAGCCGACCTAACAATAATAATTTAAGGGCACAATAATAACAATATGGGGGTTACAAGGGTACAATAATAACAATAAGGGGGTTACACTAACAACAATAAGGGACTATACTAGTAATATAGGGACCTAACAGTAAATCTGGAAACAATGTACAAACAGCCATTAAGGTATGCCAGATATTTGTTTTGATAAATTCCAAAACATAATGCCAAAAAATAAATGCAATATCTATTTTTTTAAGGGAAAGTAAGGGGGGTGTTACAAGTTGATTTGGAGAGACTTTGTGGGGAAGGGTTTTTGGAAAGGTTTTTTTGGCTTATTTTGGAAGGATTTTTGGCCATTTCTTGAAGGTTTCAATCCAACTTTGGGGCCTGTTGAGGCTGAGTTCTACTAATGAGGCCAAGTTCAAGGATCATTTGTTAAGGAAAGTTTTGTTGCTAAGAAGTTTATGTTTGGGAAATTGAGTGCTTGCATGAAGGACAAAGGAGTGGCTGCCAAGAGGGAAGACTTTCTTTTACTCGAATCTCTTGTACAAGCTTTGGTGCTAATAAATCAAGGAGTTGGTGCTTCCTTTCAGATAGTGATGACAAACAAGGGAGTTGGCACTTTCTTTTAGTTGGTGTTGATAAACTAGGGAGTTGATGCTTCCTTTCAGTTGGTGTTGATAAACCAAGGATTTAGTGTTTCCTTTCAATTGGTGCTGAAATTTTTGAATGTACTCTTTATATATATTAAGAAAAAAAAATTGTGGTTTTCTCCCGCTTTGGGCTTCCACATAAAAATATGTGCTATGTATATTTATGTTCTTTGCTTTATATGTGTGGATGCATTTGCAAGTTTTTCAAGTTAAAAATTGTTAATACTAATTCACTCCCCCCTCTCAGTATTGCTAAATATTCCAACAAAAGAATCTCCTATAATATCCTCCTTTAATCCTCCTTTCCATATGCAATATACAAAGGTGAAGGTGGCAAATATCCAAAACAAGTTTCAAATGGCGACTTAGCAGTAGAAGTGTGGACTTCACTATTACAAGAGCATTGTATATATATATCATTTTCATCCCAGGTCTTTGGATGCTTCTGATTGTAACCCCTTAAAAGTTGCACCAAAGTCTTGTTGACTACTTTTGTTTGCCCATCTATGTCTGAAGATGGAATGCTATAGACCTCTTCAACTTTGTGTGCATCTTCTTCCATAATGTAGTCCAAAATGCACTGAGAAATCTTGTGTCCCTGCCTAAAGCGATGCTCCTTGGTCATACCAAAGTGCACCTAGACCTGTTCAAAAAATAAGTTTGCTGCTTCTTTCCCACTAATGGTCTTTTTACAGGGCATTAGAACACACATCTTACTAAATTTTTCAACTACCACAAACAGGGAGTCATGACCCTTCTTGCTTGTTTGTAAACCTCCTACAAATTCCATGGAATTCTTTCCCAAGGACAAGAGGGTACAGGTAAGGGATTATATAAAAGTTGTTTCCTATTACTAGAATTTCTGGTACAAAAAAATATACATCCACTTATGAACCTCGCTACATGTTCTCGCATCTTGGGCTTGTTGCTACAAAATCTAGCAGGCCTTGGAGAGGGAAGTTCCTCGTTGAATGGGTCACCATCAAGAAAAGTCGATGGTGACCAATCGTTTTTCTTGTCAATGGTCTGCACAAGGGATTCTAACCCCTTTTTTGCCTCACATACCTATAGCTTTTCTTGCGTTAATGTTATTGTCAATTCTTGGTGTAAGTTTCATGTTTACCCTTTTCAATCTTTCATTGTTTTCTCTCTGCCTCTTGCAAAATATCATGAAATATTCTACAGAGCATGAGAACAACTTTTTGCCAAACAGGACCTATGTGTATCCAATTTTCTCTGTACCAGTAGCACTGAGTACTTAAGGACCCTGAATTGGGTTTTCATCACAAGATTTTATATATATATGACATGTTTTCCCCCCATATTTCATGTAAGATAGGATCCTGCGCAATTTTCCTATTGTGATGCTTCTGTTCGCAAAGTATTAAAAGGGAATTTCGCTACTTCGGTGTTTCAGTGAGCGGAGTCTGAAAAGGCCTTATTTTCAGGGGCTCGCCGTCATTTTTCCGTTTCTTTTATTGGGGAATTCCCTGTCCCCTTGGTTGAGCCTGCTTATAAACCCTATAGTATTGACTATTAGATATTAGATATGTAATCATCCAAGACTATTTTAGTATGCTTTCGACCTAACCTTAACAACTCTGGCCCCACTCATCCAGCCAGGATCAAGCTTCCATTTTTACCATTTTACAATTTCTTTGAGCATCTTAACCATTGTCCCAATTCATTTAATAAGTTTTGCACTTTCACCATAAATATATAGAAGCATTTGATAACAAAATCAATCACCCTTCAATTTGCACCAATCAAACTTTGAAATTTGATTTCTATCTATTTCTATCACAGTAAGCTTTTTATCATCTTTTGTTATTATGGTTTAACATTCTGTGTGAATAAGAAACTAATCTACAAGTCATACACACATTCGTCAGCATCTTTTTGCTAGAATGTCGTAATGATGCTGCCATGTCCTATGGCCAACCATTGTTGGTACCATTAAACTCTGCAAAAGATACCAAACATTATAAACCGTTCCAATGTTATAATGCATACAATTGGTTAAAATTGATGGCCCTGCTTCAACAACCCCTTCCAAACATGTTCCGAATTCCCAGCAGTGCAAACTCAAATTTCAAAAGTAGGCAGATACTTGTCCACATACAAAATGTCTAAGAAACAATCTGCGCAGACAGCAGAACATACATAATCAAACATAAATAGAATTCTATTATTTACGTTTTTGGAAATCACATCAAGATATGACGAGAGAATTTTTTTCTCTACCGCAGATACAGTTTTCATTATACACATTACAACCCACTTACCCATATCAAAGAGAATTTGAAATAGGACATCCCCCTTATCTAAGGATATACACACTACTATTTCTTTGATTTCTTAAAAACGTGGATATACACAGCCCATTATATATAAAAAGCTGTAAATTTGGATGCTTCAACCACTACAACTCCTATGAATCCAAATGCTATAACCACTTCCAACTCCTAGGAATCTGGATGTTCTATCCACTGCAGCTCTTTCTCCCATTTGAAACCAAACATTTGACGTCCAAAAGGAGCTATGAGGTTGTACCGAAAAACCTGTCACATAAATTAATTGCAAAAAGTAATTGCATGTGGTAGCTCTATTACAATAATAAAGGATGTGAGCAAAACTCAGCACCCTTCATAGAATTTACTATTTTAGCATCAGCAAATGGAATAAATAATAATAATAATAAACAAAAATAAAAAAATCTTGCACTCAAAACCACAGGCAGTTGTATGACCGAATAGGACCAAATCATGATAAGAAAAAGTACGCTTCATCTGTCATTCTTGTAAGGAAGACACAATATTTCATGAATGCCAGGATGGTATAAGCAAAATCACAATTTGCTAACCTTGTTGTTAATGTCACGAAGACGTTCTTGCAGCTTTGTTGACTCTTCTTTCCACTTTACCCCACCATCAGTGGACCTTCTAGCCCAAACACTCCTAAGAGCTTTACGCCAATCTGTGATTTGAAGACGAATGTCCTTGTTGAGCTCAACCCATTCAGGAGCGAATCCATTTTTAGACAGTATCCTGTATAGGGTGTCCTCAGCCGGGTCTACATGGGGATTAGAATCCAGATCTAAAGGTCTGCCTTTGCCAGGCAAGTTTTCAAACTGCCCCTCCTCCATTGACTGCCATATACGCCGTTCTACAATATTTACCAAATCAGTCTCTGATCTGCAAAATTAGAACTTAAAGAATGAGAGGACTGCTGAGAATCATCTCAGAAACCATGTTATGCAAGCTCTAATGAAGATAACATCAGAGTTATTTAGAGGAAAACTCTTTTGGGGCATTAATAGCAGGTTCCATATTTCTGAGCATCTATCTAAAAAAACATATTCATTATTGCCGATGTGTTTCTAAGGTATTTGTCATTTTTTTCAAATATCTGGATAGCAAAACTCAACAAATTTGCAAAAAAAATGCATAAATCAATAACAAAATAAATCTATCTTAAAAGTTCTCCCAAAAAATTATATTTCTTAATTTCTAAATTAAAAGATACACCTAACAACTAAAATTATACAAAATATTCTATTACTTACTGTAGCCAGATATTTTCGCTGATAGTCAGATCTTACAGTCAGGGATAGAGGACATGATGAATTGGTACAACTTACAATATGTTCAACTCAACATTCATATTTTTTAATCATTAGAGGAATTTTGAGATCAAAATGGGCCTCCTAAGGAAAATAATATAATATTAGTTAAAATAATAAAACAAGAGTTATGAATTTTTCTTTTTTTTCGTTCGGCTGGCGAGAGTCTGAGACATGTTTGGTGGGGTTGAACTTCCGATCACTTGGATAAACAAAGGGCATGCAAACATGTTTTTTTTCTAATTGTGCTACCACCCACGGACAAGAGTTGTGAATTTTTAAAGAAAAAGAAATTAAACTATTTTTTTAATTGTATTTTCAGCTTATCTCCTTTTAGGTTTACTCAAATGTCAAGAGTAGAAACCCGTTGGATGTGGAATTAAAATCCACATCTAATGTGTAATGGGTACCCAGTCTGCATACTTTTAAGAAGACCCACATCAAAAAAAATTGAAGATACATGAAAAAAATGTTATCTGCATTTTTTTCCGATATAGGTCTTCTTCGAAGTATGCAGCGTGGGTACTCGTTAGATGTGGAATTTAATTCTGCAAACAATGAGTGTCTACGCTTGACATTTGAGTAAACCTAAAAAGAGATAAGCCGAAAATACAATTAAAAAAAGTAGTCTTCTTCTTTTCCCTCCAAAATATTTACCCCTGGAGATGACAGCATCACCTTGAATCCTATTGGTTCTCTTAAAGTTAAATGTGTTAATACATTTTTGTTTTGAGGCTTATTTTTTACCTCAAAATTCCTCTAATGTATAGCTTGAGCACCATTAAGCATGCATTAAGAGCAATAGGTTGTGTATCCAAAGGCAAGTAGAGATGGAACAAGTCTAAACATTCTACTTATAGACTTTTTTTCTGCAACCATTAAAGAAATTTTGAGGTCTAAAATGGGTCTCTTAAGGAATATTATAAAATAATAGTGAAAATAATACAATAAGATTAGATTGTCAAGTCCTACTAGCACAACTGGTTGAGGATGGACCTCGTCAGCAAGGCAACCCAGGATCAAACCTCATGGTGGGTGGTTGTGCCCTGTGCTAGGGGGAGGAGACATGCTAAAAATCCAATCAGCTAAAGCGCCGATGTGGCCCAAGCCAGGAGCAATCCTCGGGTGACTTTGACAGCTTAGATGCTCTGAGTCGTGACTCCTCAAGCCACAGATCAAGCCTGGAGGATCACAGACAACTTGACAAACAAACAAACAAAAAAATAAGATTAGATTACATCATCAAATTTTAGAGGGAAAAAAAGAAAAAACTATTTTTTCAACTCATATTTTCAACTTATCTCCCTACGATTTTACTCAAATTTTGAATGGGAGCACTCGTTGGATGTGAAATTTAATTCTGCATCCAAAGAGTACCCATGTTGCATACTTTCGATGGACCCTACTACATGAAAATTATGAAATACATGAAAAACTTGATTGCAATCACATTTTTTCATGTATTTCTCATTTTTCATGTAGCAAGGTCCATTGAAAATATGCAACATGGGTACTCTTTGGATGAAGAATTAAATTTTGCATCCAATGAATGTTTTCCTTCAAAATTTGAGTAAAACCATAGGGAGATAAGTTGAAAATACGAGTTGAAAAAATATTTTATTTTTTTTTTATTTTAATCTTTTTGCTTTTTTATTCCAAAAATGGTGAATCATCCCCATGGTTGACATCATCATCTTTAATCCTATTGGTTCTTATAAAGTTGTTTTGGTTGTACATTTTTGTTTTGAGGCTCATTTTAGACCTCAAACTTTCTCTAACACACCACTGAAAATCGGTGATGTAACTGTTGATGAAATTGCAATTTTCCATTCCCGAAACTGCATTTTTGAATGCATAAATGGATTCAACACCCTGAAAAACCCTAATGCACCCAAATTATGCAATCTCAACAACTGAAATCCTGCAATCAGCAATTATTCTAACATTCTGCCTGGATTTTGGACAAAACTGGTAGGAAAAATGTAGCCAAAAAGGGTTCAAAAAAGCAGAAAATTTAGACTCACTCCTCAAGAGACCCACATAGAGAGGCCTCCCCTCCTAATATCAACTTCGATCACTTCCAATCTCGACTATTGTGATATTAGAGCAGATGCTCTTATCGGCCAAATACCAATCACAGAATGTTTGTATTCATTCATAAGCATGGTCTTCACCAGGTTCACTACCTATGACAAAACGCTCTCTGAGAGTTCTTCATATAACCTGTATTAACAAACTCTCGAGGACAGTTTGTCCTATGCGATATCATCAAGGGTCCCCAGAATGTCAAGGTATGGGGTTCCTTCATAGTTAAGCGCATTTGGGAGGCTTGGAAATGGGTTGAGAATTGGTTGTCTTGGGATCATTCAAGTAGTAGGAAAGGATGGGATATTCATTTCTGTCCTATTTGGACATGGAGAATCTAAGGATAACGCATATCAAACATCACATGATTTCAAGCCAGAGGGTTGAACAACAAGAGTCTATTCATATGGCGAGATATATGGGATTGTGATCACGGAACATGGATAGCATGATGGAATTTAACACACATTAAGGGACTCTTATCCTCTGACAAAGTCACTGTTAGAGAACTTCAGTCACTTATGGTAGTGTAGGATCTGCCTAAACTGAATGCACTTCTACATGGCCCAATTTGGAGTGATGGCATTAAGCATATGATAAAACTATTTGAGTACAACAGCAAGAAATGTATTTGCTTAGGCACATGCAAACTCAATTGGCCCCCATCCAGAATAAGAGATGGCACAGTTCAGATAGCAAATTTAGATGCATCATAAGTCTTAGTAGTGTCCAGTCATAGCGATTATCTTATAAACTTCAAGTTTTTGCATGGTTGGTTCTATGCCATGGACTTCCTACCAATTCTAGATTGCCCAAATATGGTTTTACAGATGAGAAATGTCCGCATTGTTAGAGACTATATAATTAAAAGTGCCCCTATGCCAAGCAGTACTGAAATACTGTACGAGACAGATTCAATTCCCTTCTACAAGGAACGATCCATTGATGGATTGCTCTTCTCGGTGATTGTAGGCCTCTTGTCTTGATTCATTGTTGTGGTATTTGATAAAATATGCTCTCAATTATGTATTCTCTATGGAAGATGAGTTGTAAATGTGTTTTTGATAATCTAGTCGACTCTACTAAGGCCGTCATAAAGTTAGCATTAAATGATTTGTCTATCAAGGGCTAAATGAATTCTGTTGATTCAAGATACGGGGCATATTTCTGCTAAGGCTTATTCTGATATTATTGCACTTCTTTCAAAAATAAGATAGATAACCCATCACTATTGCATTTGTGTGCCCTTTCTCTAATATAATATGTGTGTGAGAGAGAGAAAAAGTAATCAAGTGAACCTGTTCATCAAACAAGTCTTCAATCAATATGCTCTGAAGGCATGCCTTGTTTTGAAACTCTGCATCAACTTAAAGAAAACAAAGTATGCTTCTAGCATAATGACTTACCTATTAAAACAAGATTAAGAACAAATATTTTCACAATGAGTGTGCACTGGAATTCAGTGATTTCGTCATTTGGGTTGTGGTCTCACAACAAGTGGGGATGCTTACTTACCATTGCAATAACCCAAGTTTAAGGATGATAGGCATGGCTTACTAAATAAAGGATTGTTAAAGAGTGGAAAAGACACTGTTATGACCCTAGTCGGGATATATATGGGCTTGAATGTAATGAAATATATATGGAGATACATATACATTCAACTCCATATGCATCTTCACTAAGATCGTGACATAGATATGTTTATGCAGTTGTTGCACCCATTATACAGGAAATAGAGTTTTATAGTCCCTCTGTCTAAACAAACAGTGCTTCGTCAACAAAAGAGAAAAATATTTAATCAATTATAGATAACATTAAATAGTATTTTGTTCCATCCTAACAGAACACGCTTAAGTATTAATTATTATAAAGCAAAAGTAAAACC
Source organism: Pinus albicaulis (assembly GCA_034641835.2). Lineage (NCBI taxonomy): Eukaryota > Viridiplantae > Streptophyta > Pinopsida > Pinales > Pinaceae > Pinus > Pinus albicaulis. Next base: position 1,773,796,954 of record CM076578.1, on the reverse strand, counting down.
TCAGTAAAAAAATATCCACGTGATCGCTAGAGTCGTCATGTTAGGCAAGTTACATACCTATTAAATGTGAAAATTTCTGAATCTAAGTTACAAAAATCCTACTGTAGAAATCTGATATACATTACCTACTTGTTTTCATTAAATTAACAAGTTATTTTTTGAATACATCAAGAAAATATTAATGTAAACATACTACAGCCTACACAACTATACAGATCAAGTACTGAAAAATAAATGAAGCATTCAGACAAAAGACACTTATTTTTGGACAATTGTTCCCGGAAAAACTCAATGCGGGAAAACCAGTGCAACTGTTTTGAGGGTTTATATTATTATGCAGATTTCTGAATACAATCTAGGGTGCCAAATCCAGCTCACCAAACAGAGAAAATCCTCGGCAGAAGTATCTCTATCCAGAGACAGATATTTCCGCTGATCCAGTAGCACAATGAAGAAACCCCAAGGTGACTGCGTTGTCCCCAGTGCTGCGCAGCGATGGTTGCAGCAAGCTCTGCACTGAGACTACGTCACCTCCTCTAGTGGTTGCGTCACCCTCCTCGTCAGCCTTCCTGGCTCAGAAATCGATCTGCTGAATGGCTGGTCGATCTGCCTCACAGAAAGCCCAACGCAGCTGCTCAAGTGACTGTGTCACCCCCTCTGGCTCTGCGTCACCCTCTCAAGGGTTGCATTGTCTCTCCTGGTGCTGATCTGTCGCTCTGCACTTGTATTCTCAGCATTAGACTAAAGTCCCGCTGCCAAATTGCCCCTCACTGCATTGACTTACTCAAATTCGATCTTCGTCCGAGCACTGCTCGGACAGAAGAATTCGATCTCTAAATTCAATCTCTATGTATGTTCTCCTACTGACCCTCAAGCCTTCCTTAACACTTTTCTTGTTGATGAATCAACGGTTGTGATCTAATCTCTAATCGACGGCTAAGATTAGAAAAGACTTGATCTTCATCATTTAGAACATTCTCACCCACATGTTTAAATTAATTCACTTTAATTATTTTATTTGCCAAAGTTTTAACTTAGGCACCATTTAAAATAATTAATTATTTGAATAACTTAAGCTTCGGGTGGAATTTCTCGAAACAATTTCTGGGTCTTGGAGATCTCATGTGTTCTAGCCCCTCCACAAAGTTTCGGAGCTAGAGCACATCCGATGATACCCAAAAATCAACATTAAACACATACAACACAACTTTGTGTCCCCATCAACACTAAGGTTTGAGAACATGAGGCACATTAGATCAAATACCCTACCAACATTCTCGCTAGCAATTAGATGTCCTCTCAGATGCCTAGCCCTTTTATATAGTCCTCTTATGTTGCACCCATTATATAGGAAATAGAGTTGTATAGTCCCTATGCCTAAACAAAAGGTGTTTCGTTAATAAAAGAGAAAAATATTTAATCAAGTAAATATAACATACAACATAGCTCTTTGTGTCCACATCAACACTAAGGTGTGAGAACATGAGGCACATAAGAGCAAATACCCTATTAACCTATTAGCTAGCAATTAGATGTTCTTTCAAATGCCTAGCCCTCTTGTACCCATTATACACGAAATAGAGTTTTATGGCCCCTTTGTCTAAACAAAAGGTGTTTCGTTAACAAAAGAGAAAAATATTTAATGAATTAAATATAGCATTAAATATAACACACATCATAGCTTTGTGTCCACGTCAACACTAAGGTGTGAGAACATGAGTCACATAAGATCAAATACCCTATTAACCTATTAGCTAGCAATTAGATGTTCTTTCAAATGCCTAGCCCTCTTGTACCCATTATACACGAAATAGAGTTTTATGGCCCCTCTGTCTAAACAAAAGGTGTTTCGTTAACAAAAGAGAAAAATATTTAATGAATTAAATATAACATACATCACAGCTCTATGTCCCCATCAACACTAAGGTGTGAGAACATGAGGCACATAAGATCAAATACCCTACTAACATATTAGCTAGCAACTAGATGTTCTCTCATATGTCTAGCCCTCTTATATAGTCCTCTTATGTTGCACCCAATATACACAAAATTGAGTTTAATAGTCCCTCTGTCTAAACAAAAGTTGTTTTGTTAACAAAAGAGAAAAATATTTGATCAATTAAATATAGCATTAAATAATATTTTGTTTTATCCTAACAGAAGATGGTTAAGTATAATTATTATAAAGTAAAACCTCACTGAAAAAAAATCAAGATGATCATTAGAGTCGTTATGTTAGTCAAGTTGCATACCTATTAAACACACACATACAACACAGCTCTTTGTGTCCCCATCAACACTAAGGTGTGAGAGCACGAGGCTCATAAGATCAAATACCCTACCAACCTATTAGCTAGCAAATAGATGTTCTATCAGATGCCTAGCTAGCAATTAGATGGTACCCTGACTAGAGATGCCTAGCCCTCTTCATCGGGAAGATATTTAAACACAAACCTCAGATCCTACATACCTCGCCTCACTCGGGGATGATTCAAACGATGACATCATACTTTCTGTTAGGGTCCCATGATTTGGCCGATTGGCGAGCCAAATGACGATGTAACATCAAACCAAGCTTTGGAGCCCGAGGACCTAGCCTTCCTGGACTCAGAGAGGGCTCTCTCTATTAGATGTAAAAGATATCGGTGTGTTTGCTTGGGGTGATTTGTTATTAGGCTAGTTATGAAGTATGTTTTTAGTTTTTTTGTTTTTAAGTTTGTGAGGGTTAAAACCGATCAAAGATATAAAAATGGATAACAAGACGTCAGATCAATTGGGCTATGGGGTCAAACGGGTCAAGGAAGCTATGAAATGATGATGCAAGGCTGCTGTAGGGCCGATTTGATTCAAGGTAGAAGGGATCTTTGGGCAAAATGGAGTAAATGAACATCAAGTTGGTGAAAGACAAGGGATTTCAAGTGTAACTAGTTGATAGCAGACATAAACATGTTATAGCAAGCCATTAATCATGTTAAATGTAACTATGAGCTAATTAATACATAGAAATCAAACATTCCAGCCATACATAGAAGTTTAAGACCCTCTAACTTTGGGAAATGGCTATCAGAATTTGGGGAGAACACATAAGAAGGACTAACAACTCATAAAACTATGCCGGAACACCTAAACATAGTCTTTAAGTTATTGGGCACTTGGACAAACAAGCTTTCGTAGTTTTAGGCAAAGGGCTAGATCGGGACTAGGCCTCCTTGGTTCAACAAGATGATAAACTAATCAATCAAAGAGATAGTTTCATGGACAGAAATATGGACAGCTTATAGGTAAGCGGGGCACACCATACATCCTACTTAACATGCATAGAACTTGTAAATAAAACTAGCAAGCAGTATCCTTAAGTTACTAAAGAGTAGTTAAGAATTCTTTAGTATAACTAAGGAAGAAGAAAACATCAAGCTATGAAGATTCAGGAATTTTGAGGTGCCTCCATGGGCATATCTCAAAATCAATCTCTACTGATCTATAGCAGCAAGAAGCATGTATCATGAATGAAAACTAGAAGACAACAACAAAGCAAGAAAAACTATACCATTCTACCATGTCATGGAATCCATCAACAATCCTTCATCATTCCTCAAAAGCATCCAAGAGGCAGTCCAAAAATCATAACACAAGTATGTTTTTCAAAGCTCATATGACCAATATATTGATTCTTCTCTCAAGTTCAGCCTCTTTTTTACAATGAAGCCTTGTGGAATAAATAGGCTTGAGTGAGGAAAACCTCATGGAGCAACTAGCTATCCCATTGGCCAAGTCAAAATATCTAAACTTGTCCTTGAGGCTTTGCAAAGCCCAAGGCACAAAATATCCCATAAAATATCTAAAAAACTGCTAAAAACGAAAATTATATTGACTTTACATCATTTCCCAAGTGTAAAAATAGCTAAACGCACATTTGGGAAAAGCAGATTTTTGAGGTTCAAAAATTACAAAAATACTTCATATTTATATCTGAAAAAGGTCCCCTAACTTGTTGGAGGCAATTGGCAGCCTTCCCGATGTCGAAACGAGGCTCATGATAGCTCGTTGGAAAGCTCTCTGTGTCTACTTTCCGACGCAACTGAAATCATCTCAATCTGATGCCTGGAAGCTCCCCAAAACTATACCTGTGTGCAAAAAACCAGGAAATAGCAAACTGCTGATATGGCGGGCAGAATGTGCGAAAAGAGGGCATTTTTCGCCAATTTGAGGGGGTGAATGATCTCCAAATGCTCTGAAAATCGCTGGGGACCTGCTCATGGAATTATGGCATCCATTGGTATCATCCTTCTCCTTTGACAAATCTTCAAACTGAAATGGCGAATTTATGAGTTTTCGACCAAAAACCCAAAAAATGCCAAAAAACAAAAAGTTGTCGAAATGGGCCCAAACTTGGCACATATGACCCTCAGGGGTCCATAGCAACATGCTCCGAAGCTGAGGCCAAAATATCAAGGGCTGATATGCTTTTCTCCTCTTTTCGTGCCGGGTGCTTCCCCTTTGCCTTCTTCAATTTCTCTTGGGCTGCCTTTAGTTTGCGCCTGGAAAACTAATTCAACTTATGAAAGTGATGAGTCCTCTTCCTTTGCAGCTCTAAATCTCTATTCGCCCTTTCAAGCTTCATTTCCAAGTGCTTGTTAGCTCTTTCAAGCCATGCCTCTTTGTTTTCTTCAATTTCCTGCTCAAGGAGTGCAGTGAGAGGAAAAGCTTGGAGCTGGGCCTGTTCTTCTGCTTTCTGCTTTTCCAAGGCTCTTTTAAGCCCTATAGTCCTAAGCCTCTTCCGCCTAGGCTGGTCTTCCTCCTCCTCTTCATCAAACTCCCCAATGAGCTCTTCTATTCTCGCTTGCGCCTTAGCTGCCTCATTTTTATATTTGATCGCCCGTGCCTCATGAACAGCTGTGTGCACATTCATCTGTTTGTTTTCAATCTCCAAGAAGTGGTTGAAATTCCTTGCCCTTTGAAGATCCTCCTCTAATGCCTCAATTTGCCCTTCCTTATGGATTAGGAGATTTTCAAGAAGGCGGGCCTTTGCAGGTGCCCACATTGTAGCTGATTTCTTTTCATGCTTTCCAAAGTCTTCAAAACCCGGATGATGACTTGTGACAAAATGTCCTGACTGTTCCTTGCTTTGAAGGAATGCCTCCTCCTTTTAAGCTCGGTTTAACAGACTCCTGTAGGTGTCCTTTTGACAGTAAATGCAAAAACATAATTGTATTGATTTTTAAGTTCAATCATCCTCTGTCTACAGAAAAAGAAGGAATTCCCTTTACAATTCTTTCACTTGGATTTGTAATAGTGAAGCGCTTTCATGGGTTTTGAGTGCTGCCCAGAGCTAATAAAACTTATTTCCAGAAACTCTGTATTAATCTGCTGATAGTTATTTGATGAGCAGGCTTTGACAAAAGCTTTTTTTCTTATACATGGTGTCAGTCTCTGCTTCCAGGTGATCCATAAGTTTCTTCTTTGATTGTAAGTGTTCTATTTTGGTTGCATCCAGTTAATACCATATTTCTCTGTTTACTCAAAGAGGAGCTCTTTTAGACTTCTTGGCATGTGACAGTAAAGTGACTGTGTGGCCACTTCTCCTAAAGAAACTACCCTTTTTGTATCAATGGCTTGTATATATTCAATATTGTCTCCTGTCCACTATAGGTATAGTTTGACAGATATTTTCATATGAATAGGAAAAGCAATATATTTTCAGACATAAACACATCTTTCACCTGTGTAAAGACTTCTATTTTCCCTCTTTGTATCTTTCCACTACACCTTTAACCAATCAGTTTTCAACCACACTCAATGCCTTGGCCATCTGCTCATAAATGGAGGAGGCCCTTCACTTGGCAAAGTATCTGAAGATTATTTGATAAGGCTGTATGACAAGGGTTTTGCTTGGATCATGAGGGTAAGCAACCAACTTGAAAAACATCAATACTGGCACCTCTGCTTGCAAACACTACTGTGCTTTAGAAAAACCCTAGTCAAAGTATCACTGTCTCACTGTACTGCCTTGAGGGGAACTGAGATGTCATTATTTGCTTTGGTCATCTTATGACAAATTATTTGAAAGATAGTCTCTGTGACTATGGAGGTCAGCACCCTTTGAAAACAAACAACTTTTCCTCTGCCTGTGTGATGACATGGTTTGTCAGCATCTCTTCATTTTAGTCTTGTGGAAAAGCAGGTTGCTTATGATCAGAATGGTTTTTACCAATGATATGCCTCTCTAAAGTTTCATCATTTCACATGATTTGAAAACTTCTCATGACTTCCTTTACAAGACCAAACTTCTGTTTTCCTTTGAATTTGCATACTTCAGACTCTATCCCTGTTATGATCATCACTCACATTCAGAAAACCTGGAGTTATTGTTTCATGTTCAATTAAAGGCAAACCTGGGTTTCTGCATTCCTTTAAGTCAACACTGGCCAGCGCCCTCTGCTTGTAGATGAAGGAGGCGCCCTAACCCTCTGCTTGTAAATGAAGGAGGTTCTGGGCCATGACAAATTACCAGTTTACTGTGACAGTGGTGTCTGTCTCTTACTGTGATTTTCATGCTGGAAAGAGGCTGCAAGATCTTGGTTAGTGACTCTCTGTTTTGCAGATATATCTCAGGCTCATGCTACATTTAGAAGCAGCTGTTCTTCTAACTGTAGATTCAAGCATTTCCTCCTGAGATGAAGTTATATTTCCTGCCTTTGCAGAATCCATAAAACACTGTGAAACACCTAATAATCAGCTTGAGACTGTGGCTTATGCAGTGCTGAGACCTAGGGATATAAGTGGCGCGACTTAGAGCTGTTTGTCAATTTCATTTGCAGAGTGGGAGGTCAGTCATGGTTGGTCTGTAGCAGATGGAGGCTTTTTGGCGTTTTGATGATTGCCAAGGGTAAAATGTCTTAAAGCGCCACTTCCTAACATAGGGGAGGCTTTTGAAACAGACTTGGACTTTTCCTTTTGGAGTTGATGGGCAGACCAATAGGGCTGAAGCTAGATAGGATAGTGATAATGAGGTTTTGATTTTGACATGGGTGGACTGAAAAGTAGAACGGGCGAAAAAAGTTTTATGAGGGTTTTCTAGATGACATATTGACATAAGGAAATCAGTTTCTAGAAAACTCAGCTGTAGATATAGTCATCACTAACATGTAAAAAATACTGATGGCTAACACTTTCAAGTTGATCTAGCTGATTGGAGCAACAAGCAACAACTGCTCCTACATCCCCCCTAGGATCATGCAACCAAACTCCTCATTGGACCTAGAGGACTCCAATAGCAAGCCAGCGCCACTGTTAGCCCCCCTCGCCGTCGGATATCAAACTCGAACACTCTGGAGTCTTGATACATCGACCTACAACCCTAGACTTATTTACTTCGCCTTCTACATGACCCGGTTATATACATGTTTATGACGCTGTCCTATTATTGTATCCTTATTTACTTCATTTTATCCTAGTTTTAGCTTTGGCATTTTCCAGGAGTAGTGTTTGCACTCCCACATTGTACTCATACTAGCTGTATCCTCCTGTCCCATTGACCTATTTACGGTCATTCGTTGGACATCAATAAAATTATCGTATCTCTGCTGATTCAAAATTATAGCATGTACCATGAAGTAGAGACTCCCCTCACATCTTGATGAGTGAGATTTAGGCTGCAAGGCAACAAGTCACCTGCATACACTGTGGATAAGGAATAACCTCTTGTTCCCTTATTGAGCCCCACTCTCTCTATATATAACTATAACGAAAACAATAAGGCTACAACCTAAGCAAGGGTAGCCCTTGTTGAGGCTTGTGACCTCATATACCTTCAAATTTAAGAAGAGCGACCCTCATTGAGGTCATGGTTACAAACATTTTTCACATTTATTAGGGCTTTTCCATTTTTTTCTATTTTTATTTTTACTAATTTTTTATATCAAAATATATAATGTCGTATATCTCGTTACAACATCTTTGTTAAGACTTGGGAATTTGACTCTCTATTGGAATTTTTGTGTATATGAGCTCATGATTTTACAATAAAATTTAAATTTTAACTTTATGGAATATATTTTAAAAAGCTACTTTTATGTAATAACAATTTTATTGATTTTAATAGTAAATTAAGTTTTAAGTTTGGCTTTTTACCTCTTTTCTGTATTAATAAGTGTTTTCCCCTCCTTTACAGCTTTCATTAATGTGATTTGATCGACACCCAGATGATATTAAAACTGAATTTCAATAAACATTGTTATAGCCTTGTATCATTTGAACTCTCCATAAGAGAAGCAAAGGCCTTCAAAATGATTTCTAAAAGTTTTTGATAAAATGTGTTTTGCAAGACAAAGTCAAGAAAATCAAATAATTTGTGAATCGCATACAACAGGATAGTAAGCAGCCTTAAGAACGCAATATGCAATACACCTCCAACAATTATCCTCTATGGCTTCTTGTTGTGAACAATATAGTAGTCCAGAAACGATTTCCCGCATCTAAAATCCACGAATTAGAAGAAGGAAACTCCTCTAGCAATTCTTGCCTCCTAAATCTAAGTTAGAGTGTAAGAATGCCATCAAGTTGTGTTGAATATTTACCTATTCTTTGTTTCATTGTATGTCATTGACTATACCAGGATGGAGCATTATTCGAGAATGTAGTTGTTTTGTCGGTGTCACATGAAAAGAGAGATTTCATTATTGTGTTTCACGGTTGTTGACCACACTTCGTCAACTACCCCATAGCAGTACACCCCCATTTTTTCAAATGGGATTCGTCATGTTCGATGTGGTTGCGCCATTCAGATTCCATCATCCAGATGTCATCGCCGATCGACAGTTTTTATAATGATGTAAACCCATTCTGCATTTTATGATGTAAATGATCTATGTAAGACCGTCCATGTATGTAACAACCTAGGTAAGCCTAGTATGTTGTTGATGACTTCCATTCTAGGAGGTTTTTTGTCTCACTGATTCACGAAAGTGATCGGCAGAGTTTTTCCCTCTAGCCTCACCCCAAAGCTAGGGTGGATTTTGTCATCAGCATACTAAGTGAGTCCTAGTGATCTATCGAGTCCTTGTAAAAGTAGTTTGAACTACTTGGTCTACTAGATCATATGTTGAGTCGCAGAACTGGGTATTTATTTGAGGGTCTATACGAATGGGTTTTTCCCCTTCATGTATGTAAATGTATTATCTCATGTAAAAGAGGGTTGGAAAAATAATTATAATCCCCTCTTAGTCAATTAATTAAATTTTCTGGTCAATTAATAATAAAATCCTAAACCAGAAATTTAATTAATTTAGGGTCCTAAATTAGGATTAAATCTTTAAAGGCAATATTTGTGGGTCCTTGGAAAATGATTTTGAAAACCCCAAGCCAAGGGAATTTTGAGAATTTTAAGAAATATTGGACCCTTGGGCCTTGGTGGTTGAGTCAAAGTCAAAATTTTGGAGTAATTAACTCAAAAATAGTATTTTTGAGTTAATTAAAATTGAATTAAATGATAAATTCGTTTTTTTCCCAAAATTTTAATTTCAACGCTCCGGATTAAAAGATAATTAAATCTTTTGGACGGTTGAGATTATTTTGACGAGGATCATCCAAACTAGCCGTTAGAGATCTAGTCCTATAAATTTAGAGGTCTTTGTCATTCTTGGATCATCCGATCTCAGAATCGTGTACTTGTCTGGAAGCTCTTGTAAACTTTTTTTTTGAGGAATAAAGCTAAAGACTTTGGGGTTACAAATCTGGATGTTCCTTCTCAGATTTATGTGGTGAATTCTCTCTAAACTCTGCTACTTGGTTTCTTGTGTTTTATGCTTGATGGCCTACATGGATTGATCTGCATATAGGTATCTTATGCAGTTTTCTGGATTTATGAAATAGCATTCTGATTTTTCAATGGATCTCATGTTGTTTTCTTGAATCTCTATCAGTTTAAAGCTCAGATCTAAGTGTGCAGGGGATTTTTTAAAAGATTGGGCGTTTGGGGAAATCTTCAGTTGGATCAGCCAACTCCCAATAAGCATAGATCTGATAAGCTCTTTATTTGTTAAATTCTGGGTCTATCTTACGATATTTGTGATTTTGCAGGGTTTCGAAGGCTTGTGCCTCTCACCAAAAATTTCAATCTCTGAAAATTGTGCTAAATGGATTTAAATCTGACCTTGAGGGTTTTAAATTTGTAAAATAGTGTAAATTTGTAATTTATCTGTGAGGGTTTAACTGTTTTTTTGGTGTGTGTCTTCAGATCTGACTGATTGTTGCAGGTTGCAGGTTCAAAATCGAAATTTTTTTAAGATCTAAGGCAGATCTAGCCTCCAAGGGCCAGATCTGGCCTCAGTTGCTACTGTGGATAAAATCTGAGCATGAGATCTGGGCATAAATGAAGAAATTATTGAAAATCAGAGTTTTATGGAAAATTTTTAAATTCTAGGCTTGCTGGGTAAAGTTGGTGTGTACTGGGTTTTCTTCAAACTGCAAACTGCTACATGAGGCATCCTCATTGCTACCTCCCATCTCTGCAATCGATTCTGCATTCCATCCTCACGCTGCCCCTGTTTTGGACGTTAACCCTCGACCTGCATTTTTCACTGCCCTTTGCCCTCACGTTTTCTTTTCCCTCACGCTGCCATCCATCGAGCTGTCTGCATTCAAACAAAAACAAAACGATTTACTTAGTCTGCCGTCCACACTCATTCGACTTCAAACCCTGCTCCCGTCCGGCATTCGCTTCTACACTTCTCCTGCCATCTGCGTTACCTTCCCAAGCCTTCACGTCAACCTGTAAAACAGCAAACGCAAGCAAAAAAAAAAAAAGGTCAATCGAACCGGCGTCCAAGCTACCCTGCAAAGCAAGCACGTGAAATTTTAAAACATATGCGTGTTATTTCCTTGAGTTCTGGTTTTTATTTTAATTCGACATTGCGTTTCTGTGTATATAGCGTGGTTTTTGTGTATAGTTGTAAATTAAATTTTGTAGATTTTGTTTAGCATAGTCGTAGAGACTTAGCGTTAGTTTTTTTTATGTAAATTCGATTTTAGCATGGTTTTGATTTAGTTTTAACTTTTATTTTTATTTTAGATTTAATTTAGTTTAGCAACTTTGTTTTAATTCAATTTTGTTTAGATTTTAGTACGCTTGAAATTCAGATTAGAGCTTTTGCTTAGATTTATAAGAGATTTCGATTTGCTTTAGATTTTAATTTTAGTTGTTTTAGTCTAGGGATTTAATTTTAACTTTAGTTTTATTTAGAGTTTAAATTTAGATTTTTTTATTTTGATTTAGATTTTGAATTCTAGATTTAAAAAATATAAAAATTTTAAAATCCTAAAAAAATCTAGAAAATACAAAATATAAAAAAAATTTCAAATTTTCTGTGGTCAAATGAGCTTTGAAATTTTTACCTAAAGTTTTGACTATAGAAACATTTTCTGGATCGAAATAAATTGAAGCATCATAAATCTGGAAATATTGCGGATATCTGGCATTTTTCATCTTGCTGTTTCATGGTTGAAGTGTCCTTCATTGAATATCATCGATCGTGTTTTTAATAAGCAGCAGTTAATCGTCGTTTACTTATAATCGCATAACGGGTTTTGTTTTACTCCATAAGGCACTGGTCTCTAATGTGAAATCTAATTTGGATCTGTGGAATCTCGTTTATTTCTATCAAGTATCTGATGTTTTAGCTGTGTCTCCTGAATTTGTTATCTTCATTTATAAAAGGGTCTACCTCCCTTAGCCTGCTAGGAGACAGCTTAAAGAGAGAGATTGGGGATAAAGGTGACAGCCCCCAGTCTGAGCCGTTGTCGCGGTGCCTGGACAATCTGTGCGACAACAACGGTCTATATTGATCAGCAACAGAAACTGAATCTTCCCATATGTGCTTAATGCCGTTTAATCACTTGAATAATCATTTTCTTCTATACCGCACCCTACGCCTCTAACAAGTCACCTTAAAATTATCCACCACCAATCAGCTGCATTCGTTGTATGAGCTGTACAATAAATACATATGATGTGAAAAAAAAAGTTAGCTGATCACTGAAGCTGCAATTGGCCGACCCTCATATTGTCAATGTTCAAGGTTAGAGGGATGTTTCGGCATGACAATATCTAATGTTGCCAATAGATTTTATAGTTTTTATGCCTACGGTCTTGTTTATAGAGTTGTTGCAACTTGTGCATCTCAGTCACAATTTTGTTTGCTTATGTGCTTCATTTTATGCACTACCTTTATGACTTGGGTGACAATCAATAATCTAAGGTAATAAAACATAAGTATGTTGGAAGAAATTGCCACTGATGTCAAAGGGTGAATGGGTCATTGATATGATGTATTTGTTTGACAATATGCATGCAAAAGCTAGTGAATTTGGGTGCAAGAACACTCAAGATTGGTAGCCCTCGTCATGACATTTCGTTTGATAGGTACGCTTTGTGGGTCTTTTTGGTTGGAGAGATATTCAAGTTTGAATCTTGCCCAAAATCTGCCCCAATTTTAATGGGTTTGACCCCACATAAATTGCACGATACAAACAATTTCAATATGGTCCAAACTCTAATCATGGTGGTCCATTAAAATTAAGAAGATGGCCTCCATTTCAGACAAGACAGTCCTCCTCATGTTCAAGGTCAAAATGATTAATATTCAAGTCAGCCCCAAAATAGGGCTCCCTCCAATCAATATAAATTACCCAGCTGTGGAGCCTCAAAAACACAATTTGATGCATGTATGTAGATATGTCTCTCGAGCAGTCTGAGGCCTAAAGAAGAAGAAATCTCGTGATATGAGGAGTAATGATCAAGGCTAATAGAACGAGTGTTTTTCTGATCTGAAGTAGGAGACCGAGATCTCTGTTGAGGCAGTTTTTCTAAGTGTTGACATACCTTTCTTTCGCTTTAACAGGCACATCCGAGTTCCTGGACAGATCTGAATCTAGGCAGTCTGAGGGTGAGATCCAAGTCTCAGACAAATTTCAACCCCTATCCAAGGAAAAGTTCAATCCCTGTCTGAGGCAATCCTGAAGCAGGAGTATAGGCTAAATTGCCCTATGAAGGATGCAAAGAAAGGGTTGTTTTTCTAAGGCAGATTAAGGGTAAATTTGGGGCTCTTCCAAAAGAAGATCTGAAGCAAAACAGTGAGCAAGGAGACATCACAAAGTCAGTAAATCCAAGTGCATTCTCTTCTGTAGCATGACCAGATTACTCTCTGAGGTATGAGTTAGGATCCTTCTCTATTTGTTGGTCAAAATTTGAGGAGCAGACCTAAAGTTGAATATGACTTAGCACAGATAGCAGTGATTGAGCATTGTTGTAATTGGGTCACTATCCTTTGTACAGGAGCCCAAAAGTTTTTCTTTTATCTTTTATTATTAAGGGTTGCAAGGTGGCACTAGGCAAGGAAGTTGTAGCTTCCTTCAGGAGGTTGTCACCTCCTTCATGTTGAAAATGTAACTAGTGCCGGTCTTCATAATGTAATACAAATGTATCTTTGATGCATTTATTATATTCATTTATAGTCATTATTATATTTCATTTTTTGTCAAAGCATGTTCTTCATGCCCATAGAGTCAAAAGAGTCAAAAAGAAAAATTATTTTGAGTCAAACAAAATGTACTTGAGGCATGTCCCATTTGGACATTTATAAGAAAAATAATTTTGAATTGAGTCAAAGTCCACAAAAATGAGCCCCCCGGGGTGCGGTTTGTTGGCCAGCGAACGCGCTACTAAGGCGTTCGTGCCACTGTGCAGGTCACAGGTTCAATACTCGACTTACCCATGGGCTGTGCTTGGGGGTGGTGCAGTTGCACTTGGAGGTTATAGTGACAGCCATCGGGCACCAACCCCGTGTCACGCAAGTACGAGAGCTGGCGCGTTACCAATTCCGCCAGTCATTAAAAAAAGTCCACCAAAATGGTCAAAGTCGACCCTCCTTAGGACAAGTCGGCCTAGGCCTCCAAGAGCCAACTATTCGACCTTCTGGAACAGCTATATATAAGAAGCCAGTTCGATCTATTGGAGATCATCTATTCATCTCACAACAAGGCATAGCAAGAGAGAGGAATCAAGACAAGTCAAAAGAAAGAAAATATCGAAGTCAAAGACAAGAAGAAATTCCCAAGTTTGACCAAGAAGAAGCTCGCACATGTGGACTGTAATTCTGTGCACAGGACCGAAAATCTGAGGTTATCACAGGGCTGAATTTCGGCCTCCTACAGCAGGTCTGCAATTTCAGTACGTTAACCATAATTTGTACAGTTTGACTTTTGTTGACTTTCACTAGAGTTGACCAGCTTTGGAGGAGACAGGGTTGGACTTGACATTTTGGTGGCAGTTTTAACTTTCGAGTCTTGGTCTTGGTCTTGAACTCTCATTTTGATACGATTCCATAAGGGAAGGATTGATTGGGTTTTCCCTCTTGTGGGGTTTTGCCCTGGCTTGGAGCCTAAATTTTTGTCTTTTGCTTCTTTGTGTCTTTATATTTTCCTGGAACACTGAATATTGTATAATTAATTGATGAAGAAGACACAATAAGTAACAAGAAGAAGATTAACATTCAGGAATAATTATCAAGATAGAGAAATCAAGTTCAATCTACTCTCTACTTGGTTTCTCAACATGGTATCAGAGCCAGGGTGAAGGAAGGAAGATCACAGTGTACTAGTATATTTGGAGACACTCTTACAAACATCTCTCTCTATCAAAGGCAAAAGAAGGCTTGAAGATCATCATCAATGTGGCAGCCATCTTCGAAGACATCATCACTCAAGGACATCTTTTGAAGATTCTTGGAAGCATCATCAACATTCTTATAGCAGCTTCAGTAAGTAATTACTCCTCTATACACTATGTCTAATCCTACCAACCAAATGACATCTATTTGCAAGGAAGGCAACAAACTTGATGGGGCCTTTAACTTTAAGGCTTGGAAAAGAAGAATTGACCTAGTTCTCAAATAAAATGATGTCATGCAATTTGTTGAAGGGACAGTTCCAGAACCAGATAAGAATAATGCTCAAGAAGTCGCCAAATACAAGAAAGTAGAAATTAGAACTCCAAGGATCCTCTTTGAGCCTATCAAAGGCCACCTTACCTCTTCTGTTTCAGATTTGACTACTTCAAAAGAAGTCTATGATAGATTAGTTAGACTATACTGCATTAACACCACAGGAGAGAAGATGTATTTAATGAATTAACTCTATGGATCTAGGATTGCTAAAGAAGAGAACGTTGCAGAATACTTCATGAAGGTTTCAAACTTCAAGGACTTGGAGAAACTATATCTGATTCCGAATTGATCACCTCAGTCATCAATGCTCTTCCAACAGCGTTGGATGTTTTTGCAAGTGGCATTTATGCTATAGAAAAGAAACACCAAATTTGAAGAGATATGGGCAACTTGTGTACTAGAAGAAACAAGATTGAAAGCTAAAGATGATACCGAACCAAACAGTGACCACTCTCAAGCATTTGCAGCTAGATCAAGGAGGAAGTTTGGAAAGTTTGGAAGATTTGGACCTCATCACAAAAACAACAACAACAAGCCTCATGGAAAAAGGGATATGTCTAAAGTACAATGCTTTGATTGTCATGAATATTGACACTTTACGAGAGATTGTCCTAAGAATGCTAAGAA
Organism: Pinus albicaulis; assembly: GCA_034641835.2. Taxonomy (NCBI): domain Eukaryota; kingdom Viridiplantae; phylum Streptophyta; class Pinopsida; order Pinales; family Pinaceae; genus Pinus; species Pinus albicaulis. The sequence continues at coordinate 1,773,781,328 of CM076578.1, read as the reverse complement.
AAACAAGAACAAAAGGAAAGAAAGAAATGAAGCACACACAGCTGAAGATGAAGAAGCTGAGAAGAAACCCAAGGTCGATGACAACAGAGATCTCTACTATTAAAAAGAAGATGGTTAGTACCAGGCTTGCAGTCAAGAAGCATTCACTCAATTACATTTAAGATGTTCATCATGAAGATTCAAGAAGAAGCCAACATCTCCTTTAGAAGCAAAGTGTGCAGGTTGACAGTAGAAGCAGTACAATAGAAGGAAGTCAATGTGCAACTTTATAGAGTATTTTGTTATGAATAAAATATATATAAAAATAATATAAATATAAATAATGATGATAATTGTAATAGTGATTAGTTATTAGTAATTAGTACTGAAGAGGCATGTCTAAATGGGACATGACCTTGCATGAAGAGGTACCCTAGGCCCTCTCTCTCATTTGTAACATCATTCTCATTCATATATTTTAATATATACTCTTGTTTCCTAAATTTAGATCTACGTATTCCAAGTCTTCTGGAGTATTTAACTTGAAGTACGAACTTTGTTTGTACCATTTGGTATCAGAGCTGTTTGATCCTCTGGCTGCTTAATCGCTGCCCAGACCTGTGTTCTCTAGTTCAGGTCTTTGACCATCAAATTCGTCAACGTTGTTGTCGTTAAAGCATTTTGCTACAAGAGTTTGAAGTTTCTCCATTTTGTCGGTTTCACCATTTAGGTCTTTGGCCATTTAAAAATAATAATAATAATAAAAATTGAAAATTTTGAAAAAAAAATATTGAATTGAAGAAAAAAAAAAAACATAAAAATTGAGTATTCTAAAGTTAAAAAGGGATATAGTTAAAGTGATAATAGAAAAAATTCATATCTATAATTGATAAAAAGTGCATGATAAAGTCAAAAGGGAATCTTTCCAAATACATTTAAAACTATATGTAAGAGAAGGAAGAGTAGATAAGATTATTTTTCTTCATTAAATGGTTTACAAGCTCATGGTTCTAGCAACCAATGGTAATTTCCCATGGTATTTTCAAGGTAAAAGAAGAACAAAAGGAATACAAAATCTCTTTATGTGAATGGTAAGTTTTACTTTTTACGTGGAGAAAATTAACCAAGTCAAAAGTACATAAGTGGACATATATTTTATATTATACCCCAAAGAGGTGAATAGCCACGTTTCACTAGGGTTGTAACTTTTCAAAAAGAAAAAAAAAATTATAAATATATATAGAAAAAAAAAAGTTTATATATAAAAAAAAAGATACAAGGGTTTAAAAAATAAAAATAAAAGACAATCAAAGAAGAAATTGGGAAGTCATTCGTAATGTGAAGGAAATAAACTATTATATTCCAAATATCATATGGGATATTGTTCCTTCACCATTATATTCCTAATATCATAAGGGATATTGTTGCAAGTACAAAGAAGGAATATTTTTAAAAACCTAAAGTTCATCCCGAAAAGGAAAATGGAGACTAGTAACGAAAGATTTCCTAAAACTTTTAGTAAATGTGTTGGTACACTACTTAAAATCAAAGGATCACTCGCAGGAAGAGACATTATAATCTCTATTAGTCCTAAATGTGCTAACCAATTAGTGATTCTTGAATCAAATATAATTGAAACAAATTTTGTTGACACAAGCGACAAACAATACAACATAAACAATCTACAACTAAGTATTGGGGATTATAATTTTATCTCGCAATTCACCGTGAAAACCTTATTTTTTGACGATAGTGATATTGTTCTGGGCTCACCCTAGATGGAAACTCTAGGGTCCTTCATCCTAAATACAAAAAAAAAAAAAGTTTTTGACATTTCCATACAAAAAGAAAAAAATAACACTACAGGATGTTACATTAAAGACAAATTCAGTAACACCCGAAGACATTCAAGATATTTCAAAAGTAATTTTTCAAGAAGGTAAAAAATTATTACAAAATATGCAAAATGAAATCGACAAAATCAATACTGATCGAAATGAAGAAGTTTCACGGCTTAAAGACCATAGTGAAAAATTACTAACACAAATTAAGAAGCTTAAGAAGGATAAGAAGCCGTTGGAAAATAAGGTACAACAACTTATTGAGAAGGAAGCATTGAAATCTTCAAATAAAGAAATTCAAGTTGAAGAAAATGGGATGAATACCGATCCAGTGAATATCACAATTCAAGAAGAAGACAAGTTAGAACATTGTATTCAAGAGGAAGTATCAAAGTCACCAGTCGTAATAGCCCCAGTTGAAGATAAAGGAACAAATACCGAACTGATCAATAGCAAAACTCAAGAAGAGAATCAATCTGTAGAAGGAAAAACACACTCACATGCTACAATTCAGATGATAGAAATTCCAAAAAAAGATTTTGTACCCAACTCAACGACCGCAGTATCAGAAGAAAATCAAAAAATTTCCACACACCTAATAAGGGAAAGTCAAACCAAAAGAATTCCCTATCAACATCTGAATCCAAAAGTAGACAACTCAATCAAGCTAGGTATCAGCACTATTCAGAACAGAACAACAAACTAATGTTCCGAAGAACATTGAAGTAACCTCAATACGTCCTATGATGAAAGTTCGTTACAAATTTTCAGTGATCAGAATATTCCACAGAAGATTAATCTAGGATGGTCAGATCCATTTTCAATCCGACAATTTTGCTTATCACTTAGAGGATCATATCGTCTATTATCAATGAAGATGATAGTTTTGAGACGAGAAGACCTCCAAACCGAAAAAGAGATCAAGCCTTTTTCATCAGCAAGCTTTGAGGACAAAGCTTTTTGAGGAGGAAGGCAATGTTATGAATAAAATATCCAGGATGCGGGTGTCTAGCTGGAGGAATAAGTTGATGGGACTTGGGATTGGCAAGTGGCGGGGACACTTGGCCACCCACGCCATAGCCATGCGCGAATGTCTCCACCGCGGTGCAGTCATCAAGGCTGCATTTAAGCAGAACGAAGGCCGAGAACCAGCCATCATTCTCACTCGCGCCTCCGTATGGATTTCTTTGCACCAACACTGTGATCACATTAATGGGCTAATCAAGCAGGGTGAGCATCGAGGCAACTCTGCCCTGGGTTTTAAGATGGATGATGGCAGAGGAAATTCAGTCGCTCCTCCTCCGCTGCAGAGCTTCTACTCCCCTTCCGCTGTGAGACCCTGCTCCCGCACTGCAACGGGAAGACAGTGCCATCTTTCTTGCTGCATTGAGCTGGGAGATGGGCTTCACTTATCTCAAATTGGCCTCTGAAATTTGAACATTGTCACCTTGGACCTCCTTTTCACTCCGTTCACTCCTCGCTCTGCTCCCCCGACTCCTCATTTGCCAACCTCTGAGCCAGTCACCATGCCGAGACTGCGTCACCGCATGAGATGTCGTAAGGGCAACACCAGAAGCCGTCCTCAGCACACCCCCACCTCTTCCAACTCTGATTCCTCATCTCCCTCCTCTTACTACTTTATAGGCAGGTACCCGAATACAAGAAGTGGTAGGGGGAGATACCATGCTGCCAGTCTCAGAATGGATTCTCCTGCACCTGCCACCCCTGTTACTCTCGCTTCAAATACGCCCCAGACAGCTCAATTCTTCTTCAATTTCTCCCTGCATCGCCCCCGTATCATTACTTCCATCTTGGTTGTGTTCAAGGAGGAACCACAGTTAGTTGACACCAGCGTGCTTCCGGGAGGGACAACCACAGCAACGGCTCAGGACGCAGACGAGAAGAAGCGGCAGGTGGATAAGGACAAATAAAAAGCTCCAAGTGATGAGGAGAAGGTTCTCCGCGGGCGTGAGCGCTCCAAGCAGAGCGCTGCCTCAAATACGGACAAGCCAAGGGAGGATGACGACATGGAGGCCTACAGGTGCCTCATTATTGAAGAACCACCTCCTCATCATGATGTTTAATCATTCAAAATGTGTTTGGTTTTTTTTTACGAGTCCCAACTCTATGGGATTGAACTTGAATTTTTAGCAATGTTATCAAATAGTTTTTGTCTAACAGTCTATAATATATGCAAAGAACAGTGGAATCCAAGGCTGATACCCCTGTGTGGGCAGCACATTAGCACAATGTATGGACTGGACTGGATTCCCCTAGTGGGCAGTCAATTTTCAGTTTCTTTTGCTGAACATGCCCACATTTTTTGGACAAAGTTAAGGCTTCGGCCACGATGTAAATTACTCTTCCTCTTTAATAGATTTAAACTAATTTAGAAAAAAAAAATGTTATGAATAAAATAAATATAAATAATGATTATAATTGTAATAGTGATTAGTTATTAGTAATTCGTACTGAAGAGGCATGTCTAAATGGGACATGACCTTCCATGAAGAGGTACCTACCTAGGGTATATAAGCATGCCCTCTCTCTCATTTGTAACATTATTCTCATTCATACATTTTAATATATATTCTTGTATCCTAAATGGAGATCTACATATTCCCAATGTTCCACCAAGTCCCCTGGACGTGGGAGCGAGGGGGCAAGGGAGCGTGGGAGCGGTCTATGCAAAAGCTCCCTACCATTTGTCAGGAAACGTGGGGGGGCATCGGGGTCATAAAAATTATAAAATATAAAAATATATGATATATCATTGAAAATTTAATATTTATAATGTAACTGTAATTTTGCAAGGAATGTATATACAGTCATCATACACTTACATCATGAAAGATAAATCATAAATGATAAAATTATAAATCAATGAATGATGAATCATATAACTGAAACAAATTTAAAAGTTAAAAGTTAAAACATACATCATACAATCATACATGTAAGTTTGTAGCATTGTAACTATATAATCATTAATGTAACTACTAACAATTTACAATGAAAATAAAGTTTAAGATATCATATGACATATTATATCAAGATTCAAAGTAAAGTTTAAACTGAAGTTTACAACTCAAGTCTGAAAAATAAAACTTAAAAGAAAATAAGTTATGTCTGAAACATAAAACATAACATATGAATATCAAATGATATCATCATAATGATAGCTGAGCATAAATGCTCAAGGTAATGCCCCACTAATCTCTGCATCCAGCTGCTACACGAATATATCAGGATCAACCATGTCACCATCTGAATTAGAATCACTTGGATTCTCAAACATGCTAAGTGGCACACCAACTTTTAACACAAAACCATAGACTAAAACAATGAAACAAACTTTTAACACAAATAAAATTTTACCCTAAAAATAAATCGTTTATTTTTTCATTTTTTTTCATTTAAAAAATATTTTTTCAATTTCGGGCCCCTCACGCCCCCTTCACACCCCCCTCATGCCCCCTCGACCCCTAAATTTGAGGAAACGTCCCCCCTCACGCCCCCCTTAGTTTCCTGATTTTTGGGGGCGTGGGGAAACGCCCCCTAGAAGTCCCGAAGACCCTGGAGTGCGAGGAGGCAAGGAATCTAGACCCCTAGGTGGGGGGGCGTGACCCCGTGTAACATTGCATATTCCACGTCTTCTGGAGTATTTAACTTGAAGTACGAACTTTGTTTGTACCATATTTCTCTAGCATGGTATTCATCTCAAATTTCAGTGAAGATAAGGTAACCTTATACATCATAAAGTATGGACCCGAACAATTCGAAAGCAAGACTAAAATAGATGGAAGAATTAGAAGGACAAGTCGTTCTGCTCATTAAAGACAATCACCACTTAATATCAAATAGTAGCATGAAAGAAGCTCTCTTATCCCAGATGAAGAAGATTACTCCTATTTCTTTAAAGAGGGAATTTCATTATCCAGTCAAAGACCAAGGATTTATCCTCTGACTATGAGATATAGACAACACTAAACCAGCAACCAAATTCTGCCAGATAGTCAAAACATTGAACTTTTTGGAAAGCTAATGATACCTGAACCAAAAAAAACATGATTGTAACATAACATGAATTCAAAACATAAAATGGTCTGATCTTGATCTTTCTCATAGGCTTGATATATTTGTCAAACCCTTTCAGCTTTAAGCAATAAAGTTCCTTTGGTTAAATAAGTTTTACTTTTAAAGTTTTATGGTTCTAACACTCATACCACAGGGTCATTGCCTCTTGTTGTCTTTTAGTCAACATGGCATTCAGTGCATAGTAACTATCTAAGTTCAACCATCTATGTTTGAATTAGTGTCGCATCAAACAAATATTTTTTTCAATGGTTGGTAGACACACACTAATGTGCATTGTTAATATTAAGCTTAACAATTATTAAAATTTTCCTCTTACCTGCGCAATTTCTCTTCTAATTTCTATCTTCTAACTTCAAGAATTTATTTTATTTTATTTTGTAGTTTCCATTTACATCATCATTATGGCATCTTCAAGTTCATCCATTCGTAATTAGGAAAAAAAAATCGAATCAGCCCCTAAAGTTGATCCAAAGTCACCACTTTGGAAATATGTAACTGTTGTAGGGAAGATCCAAGGGGGTATCATTGGTATGGGTTTGCAATGAGTGTAAAAAGGAGTTTAACTATGTTGCACGAGTTTTCGGTACGCCGATACTTCGGGTACGAGGGAACAAGTATCTGGCATGGATAGAAGCTTTGCCCAAATTTACAAGAAACGTCAAGTTGGGAGGGGCAATAATATAATATATTAAAATTTAATATATATTAGAAATAAAAATAAAATAATTTATTTATTTCCATCCAAAACTTGCCAGCGAGATTCCATCTTGAAAATTAATATGTAAAAGATTGAACTTTGAAACACTGCCAAAAAAATCAAAATATTAATCCATCAACAATTTGCCAATCAAATTCCTTCCTAGCAAAGAAACATGTGGAACTCCCAAACCAGAGAAAATGTTGTTATTACTCGATTATTATGTGATTTCATGCAATGCTATATTATATTCAACTTTAAAATTCAAGTTTAGAAATTTATAAAATGCAACTAACTAACATGCTACTCTTTCTCTTTCTGACCATCACTGAAAGCTTCAAGAGAGTAGACTTATTGCAATTGTTGAAATTCAAGATTTTCAACGGAAGCTGTCAAAGAATAGCTGGCAACTGTCTATATTTTGTTGAAACCGTTGCTACATCTCCATGTCTATGTCGCTTTACAAAGCTCATGTAGTTCAGCCCCCTGACCTGGCATGTATCACTTGGAAAATAAAAAATGGCACCTTCCCTACTCAAAATATGTACCCAAAACATCAAAATATGCTCAAAATAACTACCCGAAACGTCAAAATCTGTTGCAATGAAGCTCCCAAAAAGCTCCAAAGTACCCGTTGAAGCTCCCAGCGATTTTGGAGTGTTTCCTAAAAGCTCCCAAGCTCCCGGGAGCAGGGGAGCGTGGGGTACGTGCTCTCTAATGCCTGGGAGCAGTAGTCGTCTAACTATATGTTTAAGGGATCATACACCCAGATTAAATCACATTTCCTTACTTAGCCTCAAGACAGAGAAAGTGTGGATAGAGCCTTCATTAGGCATTTTGTGTGATATTCAGATGTACAAAATATTAAATTAAGGCACAAAAGGGCGAATGCTCTCAATGCTAAATCCAAGAATTGCAGCTATCATGTTACTGTTCATTCTTCAATGGCCTCTTGCAGCACGTCGGGGGTGAACTAGTTAAACTAACCAATTTTGATTCCAGTTCAGCCAATTTTAAATAATCGTTTGAACCTTTCCCTACCTAATTTGCAGCAACTATTAGGGGTTTGTTTTTTTACTATTTGTCATTGGTAATTTTACAACAAGCACTTGTAGAATGTTCAAAAAGTGTAACTAGGTCGGTCTTCATATTGACTATGTAATTATGGAAAGAAGAAGATGTAATATCCCCAACGGGAAATAGACAGCAATACAAGCATACAACTATATAGAAAAATGCCAGAAACAGAATATAAAGCAAGTACACATAAAATTCCAGAAATGCTAAGCCATTTTATTAATCTGAGAATATAAATGGGTACAATGGATAATCAGAATAAGAGCACCTATCCTTGCCTAGGCAAGTGAAGAACCCTCTCAGAAACAGGAAATGGCTACTACAGAACTGCTTCCCAGCTGCTGGAAGAAACTGCCGTAAACTGCTGCTCCTGGAAAGAACTGGAACTAGAGGCTGATCCCCTCGCCGGAATGAGCTAAAAATCTACATATCACCTGTACTCGCTGCTCCGGACAAAACCCAGAAATCATAGACCAAACGGACCACCTCCGAAAATCACCCCCAAAAACCCTCCTCCTACAAAAACGCTGTGCCTCCAGGAACAGCGCAGAAGCTCAAGGAACACGCTGAGAAAAGGGCCTGAATCCTCCTGCAAAACCTCCGGCTGAAATGGCAACCTCCTCAAGGCTGAAAAACGCTGAAACCACGGCCAAATCACCACACAACAACGCTGCTCAACAAAGACTGCGTCCTCCCTGCTGAAACTGCGTCCTCTCTCCTGGACTGCGCAGTCACTCCAAGAGACCAACTCCTCTGCAACGTCCACCCAAAATCCACTGCAAACCACCTATAGAAACTGAAGGAAAGACCTTGCTCGAGCAAGCACTCGAAGTCCCCCGGAGCCAAGGGTGAGATCTCCGACCGGAGACACTGTTCGCACTAAACAGTGCTGCAGACCGACTAAACAACCGGCGTGCTGAAGTAGACAGAAGTCTAGCTCTCAATATCAATAACATATCAATAATGCCAAATGGAGTGAAACCCCACCTTTTATAGTGCTAGCTCCCTCAAAACCCTAACTGCGTCCTTGAGTTCCTCTTTGACCTGCGCAGTTACCTTAGGAGCCTATGTGAGGCCTCTCTCATGTGTGGGTGGACCCCCAAGGCTTTCCCCTTTAAGTTACAACGTTCATCTACTAGGAAGCACTTTATTTTATTAAAGTGAGTTGACCCCCTTTTTCTCACTTTATTTATTAATTTAACTATAGTTGGCAAAACTATACAAAAATCAAATATTCCAATTAGCGGTGCTAATTAGGAATATTACAGTCTCCCCCGGCAAAACGTTGCTTGTCCTCAAGCAACTGAAGTGATGGACGCTGTAAAATCTGCTCGCTCTCCCAAGTGGCATCCTCATCCGGCAAAAATTGCTTGTCCTCAAGCAATGCTTGAACAAGCCTACTCTCTAGCTGATGCTCCCCACCAATACTGCAAAATGTGCCTGGGTCCCACTGAAACCTCTCTGCCTCCTGCATCACCCGAATACGAAGGGATATCTCAATGCCAGGATCCCAAACTGGCCTCTCACAGTACCAGTGGACCAATAATCCCCCCGGATCCCATCGCCACCATGGCCAATAATCGCCCAAGTCCCACGGCTCGGACTGTGCACTGCCTCTGGCTGTGACTAATGCTCTAAGAGGTGGAGACAATAAGCATCAATGCTCCTGGGCTCCTGCTACGTTGTACCTGTAGCTGCATATGCTACCCCTCCAACTGCATACCAACTCATCACCTCTCTCCAATCCAAGTCATGACTCAATCCCATGCTGATCCTGCTCCCCTGAAATTGGGAAGGAGTCCTGAAGTAACGACAACTGGTGCCCTCCTGTCGACTGGGATCTGTGACATATACTATGTCCAAGGGCCCCTGCTCCACTGTGCTCCCTACGAAGAATACCGTACCATCAAGAGGGTACCAACTCATGATCTCCCGCCAGTCCATCTTGGAGGAAGCATCTGATGTAGCAACAACAACTGCATGTGGAACATGCCTGGAAGGTTGTCGCCAACCCGTAATAATCCCCCACTGCCAAACTGTCACACCTACCTCCAACATCTCCAGTGGATATGGATCTGTAGCTGCTGTCACGGTCCTCGGTGTCTGTGCATCTGACTGCTCCGCCTCAAAGGATGACCCCAATGCTAGCCACATATCCATCATAGGCTCAATGTGGGCACCCATCTGGACCCCACCCAAGGAACTGTCATGCCTGATGTCCATAGTATCCTCCTCTGCTGACTCAGGCTCCATCATGTGCTGCTCTAGCTGAAGCGTCACAAGTGACTCATCACCCAGAGTATCTCCTATACAGTCCCCTGACTGCTCACCCTGCACACTGTAATACGGCTGCAATCTACTGTCATCATACCTGCATGACTGCTCTCGCTCCCCAGAAGCGACCTCAACTGATCCTATGGACTCATGTGAAAAGGAGTCCTCACCCTGGCATACAGAAGGAATGCCCTCCTGTTCTACCTCCGCCATCTCATCCGCATCGAACATGCCATCCACCCTCTCGACAACGTGTCGATACAGTGTCTGGAGCCCAGACACATACTGGGATACTACCTCTGCTGTACCCCGTATCCTCTGCTCATGCATGATCTCGACATGCCCTGAGGGGAAAATGATGCATGTCTCCCTCATGACCTGCTCCCCAAGCGTAGGCTCAGTGATGACTGATGCACCACTTCTGCAAAGGATCATCTCATCCCCCAACCTGTGGCTGTCAACTAGCACACCAACCCAGTGCCACTGCTGAGAAGTCTCTCGCCTAGTGTACTGAGTGTCATCCAAATATCTTGGGTGAACCTCACGTACCCTGCTGCTCACGCCCAAAGTGCCAAAGGACAACAACAAAATCAGTTGTGCCCATGAGTGATGTAGAAGAGTGTCGGATGTGTGAGTCCCCACAGATACCATCAAGTATCGCTCCTCTGTCTCCTCATCGATCCTGGGTGAAATACCCCCAAAGGTAAGCCCCGTGTCCCTGTCTGTGAGTCTCCCTGGATGCAATACTCTAAGACCCTGCTGTGTCGCGCCGTACGCCCTCGCAAGCCACCGGTCATCCATGTACTCCTCAACATGCCACCGCACACTAAGGCATACCCCTGAATACTGCTGGATACCCCATGCTACTGCTGTACCACCCTGTAACGTCTCGTGCCCTGACTGTGTCCAAGAATTTGTCACTCCCCGCGTGCTCTCAATGTGATGTAGGGCACTCCTACTCCACAATGCAGTCCCACACACTACGGTACACCACCATGTAGCTCCATGTCTACCAGTAGTTGACTGATCACTGCTAGAGGCTGTGAAATACCCCCAAAGGTAAGCCCAGTGTCCCTGTCCATGAGTCCCTCTGGAAGAAATACTCTAAGACCCTGCTGTGCCGCGCCGTACGCCCTCGCAAGCCACCGGTCATCCATGTACTCCTCAACATGCCACTGCACACTAAGGCATACCCCTGAATACTGCTGGATACCCCATGCTACTGCTGTACCACCCTGTACCGTCTCGTGCCCTGACTGTGTCCAGGAATCTGTCACTCCCCGCGCGCTCTCAATGTGATGTAGGGCACTCCTACCCCACAATGCAGTCCCACACACTACGGTACACCACCATGTAGCTCCATGTCTACCAGTAGTCGACTGATCACTGCTAGAGGCTCCCACACATCCATGGATGTGATGTCCTAGAGCTGTGCCTCTACATATCGGACTACCACCAATCGGTATCGTCATGTCCACCGTCGCATCACTATACCCGCCGACAAATGGATCATCACCGCAAATCCTCCTTGAGGGGTCCGAGAAGTGAATCTCCCTATGGGTCAGTAGTGTTACCACCACTGCTCGGCTCCGCTGCGTCCTCTGTGCCCCACACAAAGGTGAAGAATCCTTGGCCCCATACAAGGCGCCATCTGGTGGCCTGCCAATGCCACCTCCTCCGACAAGATCCTGCCAAGGTGTGTTGACCACCCTGTGATCCCGTGTATGAATGTCATGCCAAGACAACCTAGGGAGTCTGCCCATAAACTGGTTGGCCACTGGAGCTGACCGAAACTGCACATGCTCTACTACTAGGCCAACTGTACTCTCCAAGACATAGTCAGCCGACCTGCCTGGGAAACGGTAGGTGATCCCACCTGGATCCCAATGCCAATCTGGGGTTCCTGTACTCCCCATGCATAGAAAATCCCGCTGAGCTACACTCGGATCCATCACTATCTCCATAGCCCGCTCCACCGAGTACCAACTCAAAATCTCTCTCCATCCAACCTCAAGATGTGGATGTTGTGCCCTGTGCAACTCTGATCGTCTCATATCGCTATCCCAGTCAACATATGAGATCTGACTAGGTGGCTCTGTCTCTCTCTCTCCAACGGAAAGAGATGACCCAACAACACTGCTAGTCTCATCCATGCATGCCTGAAGGGGAATGATCTGACACTCCAACGTGCCCTCTGGTTGTACCATCAGGGAATCCAGTTGTTCCCCAATGCGGACCAACTTGGCCGCCGACTTGGCACAAGTCACTCTCATACCCTCCAGCTCCTGGTCCTGCAACAAAATGGCCTCCCGTACTGACGTGGCCTTCTCTCTCAAAACTCGAAGGTCCGTCCGAAGCCGATGATATCGCTGTCTGCGACCATCATCCAATACCTCTGTACCTGCTAGTGCCTCATCGAAGGTGGATACATCTCCTGACACTGCTCCCATCTGTGTGCTGCTACCACCTGAAGACTCGGACACGACTCCGGTCATCATCTCAACGGATTGCTCTACTGAGGTAGGCTCTACCTTCTCCACTACCACATCAATCGACATGGCCAAGGAGGTCTCCAATGAGGGTGAATCCTATGTCACACTAGGTGTAACCTCAGACTCCCTGCAATCCTGTGTGCCCTCATCCTCCAAGTGCGAGGTAACCATTTTAATGGTTTCCCTCTCCGATACTCGGTCAAGCTGGAAAGAGGCATCCAACTTGTCCACCCAAGCTTTTTCTGAGTGCCTGGATGACCCGTCAAATGTCGGTAGATGGAATCTGTCCACTGTGCGCTGTAAGCCCCTATCATGTGAGTGCTTGTTCCCTCTGTGAAAGTTGTGAGGTCTACTATCACGCTGGAGCTGAGCATAATCTCTGCTAGCTGTGCGGTGGTAGTCTCCACCATGATGATGCCGGTGCCCCCGGTGATGATCACGGGTTCTAATGCCATACTAGACCTGGAGATAGTCCCTGAAGGTGAGAGAATCCATGAATGCTGGTCCGAAAGCCTGGTACTCTGCAAAAATGTCAGCCATCCAAGCCGGATCCATCTCTCGCTGTGCTGCAGTCCCTGCGTCCTCTGGCAAGAAGGTAGGCATGGTAGGGCGTGTGGGTGTATGTGATGCCATATGCTGAGTGGCATCATGCTCCCGCAAATGGTGGGATGTGCCTGATCCCTCACCGACCTGGAAAACCCTAGGGGGCTCTCTCTGTCCGACCTCTACGGCCGTGAGCCTCTGTGATATCTCCTGCACGTGATGGAGGAGTGCATCCAGTTTCCTCTCTGCGTCTGCCATCGGGTCCCGCTGCTCTGTGCCCCGCACAGGCTGCTCTTGCTCAGAATCAGTCTCAGGTGGCTCCAAAGAAACTGCACGGCTGCTGCAAAACCATACTGCTGCTTAACTTCGACCTCCGATTTACCCGCTGAAAACTACTCAGAAAATTCCCGGAATTTGGGAAGGTGATCCTTGCCCAAAACCCAGAAAAACCTAGAAAACGTTTCTTCTAATTCCAAACTTCAAAATTTGACCCTTTATATTTTGGCCCTTTTTCCAATTGCGTTTTTGGTATTGCAACTGCTATTGCTCTGTATGATCTCTTTCCCGATGTCATAGACCACAGGCTGAGCCAAAATTATGCTCTGATACCACTGTAATATCCCCAACGGGAAATAAACAGTAATACACAGAAATACAAACAAGCAGATATATAGAACAAAATGCCGGAACCAGAATATAGAGCAAGTACACATAAAATTCCAGAAATGCTAAGCCATTTTATTAATCTGAGCATATAATGAGATACAATGGATAATCAGAATAAGAGCACCTATCCTTGCACCAGGCAAGTGAAGAACCCTCTCAGAAACAGGAAATGGCTACTACAGAAACTGCTTCCCAGCTGCTGGAAGACACTGCCGTAAACTGCTGCTCCTGGAAAGAACTGGAACTAGAGGCTGATCCCCTCGCCGGAATGAGCTAAAAATCTACAGATCACCTGTACTCGCTGCTCCGGACAAAACCCAGAAATCATAGACCAAACAGACCACCTCCGAAAATCACCCCCAGAAACCCTCCTCCTACAAAAACGTTGTGCCTCCAGGAACAGCGCAGAAGCTCAAGGAACACGCTGAGAAAAGGGCCTGAATCCTCCTGCAAAACCTCCGGCTGAAATGGCAACCTCCTCGAGGCTGAAAAACGCTGAAACCACTGCCAAATCACCTCACAACAACGCTGCTCAACAAACACTGCGTCCTCCCTGCTGAAACTGCGTCCTCTCTCCTGGACTGCGCAGTCACTCCAAGAGACCAACTCCTCTGCAACGTCCACCCAAAAATCCACTGCAAACCACCTATAGAAACTGAAGGAAATACCGTGCTCGAGCAGGCACTCGAAGTCCCCCGGAGCCAAGGGTGAGATCTCCGACCGGAGACACTCAGTTCGCACTAAACAGTGCTGCAGACCGACTAAACAACCGGCGTGCTGAAGTAGACAGAAGTCTAGCTCTCAATATCAATAACATATCAATAATACCAAATGGAGTGAAACCCCCACCTTTTATAGTGCTAGCTCCCCTCAAAACCCTAACTGCGTCCTTGAGTTCCTCCTATGCCTGCGCAGTTACCTCTAGAGTCTACGTGAGGCCTCTCTCATGTAAAGTGTGGACCCCCAAGGCTTCCCTTTAAGTTACAACGTTACTCTACTAGGAAGCACTTTATTTTATTAAAGTGAGTTGACCCCCTCTTTCTCACTTTTATTTATTAATTTAATTATAGGCGGCAAAACTATATAAAAATGAAACATTCCAATTAACGGTGCTAATTAGGAATATTACAGAAGACAAAGATAATAAAGTGTATTCTGTACTTGCTTCATGGGTTACATGAGCAAGATTTTATTATAGGTTAAATAGACTTCTTGATGTCTATCTAAGGTTTTGTCTTCTAGGTTTAAATGTGTCATATATATATGAAGCATCTAGTCTAAGAAATGCTCCAAGACCTAGTCAGAGAAAACATGAATCAATTACTTAACTCAGCTCTACATCAACGGTGAAAGTAAAGCTATTATGATGTGTTACAAGTCGGCCTTCAAACAGTTGATAAGTCAGCCTACATGCTAAAGTGGTTGTCGGCCTAAAAGACAGCAAGATTGTCTCTATATATATACTTGTTTTGCGGCTCATTTGAGAAGAAGACATTCGGTCATCTCCGAAACAGTTTGTTGAAGTGTAGTGCAGATCATAATTTTGAAGTGCAGTGCGGACCATATCACTGAAGCACAGTGCGAATCATAATTTTGAAGTGCAGTACGGACCATATCACTGAAGCACAGTGCAGATCATATCTTTGAATTGCAGTGCGGATCATAGGACAAAGTATAGTGCAGAAGTTTTGAAGGGTTGCATAACTGGCCTATATATATATATATATATATATATATATATATATCATAAGGTGTTGCATTTCAGTGTGGATTTCAGAACTAGTCTATATATATATATATATATATCATCTAAGTGTTGCGGCATACTGAAGCAGCAGTGCAAATCTATCAAGTGCATGAGCATGAGCATGTTATCTCCTGAAGTGCGGATCTAAAGTGAAGCATAGTTTGCAAACTAATCTAAAGTTAAGTTATTGGGACAGTGGTTTGCAAAGAAGCAGTCGGAAAGTAAAAGAAAGAAGGAAAGTAAATCTGAGATGTACTCTCCTATCTACAGCCTATATATATCTCAAGCAACTGAAGGTTCAAAGGAAGTACTGGTGAAGAACAGTGCAACTTAGTGAAGAGAAGGACCAAAATTGAAGGACATCAAAGAAGTAAGGACAAGGTCTTGGATGCATAAATAGGTCAAGGGTCTAATTCTAGGTCATGGTACTTGTCATCTGAATCTATAAGAAGAATTTCTCGTGGATTTTCCTCTCCAAGAGGGAGAGGTTTTTCCCTGGCTCTATGAGCCTAATTCTTGTGTCTCGTGTTTTTTGATAAATGACTTGATGAAAGATTTAATAAGCTAACAAAGGGAAGACATAAGTAACTCAAGTAACCTCACAAGTAATTATCAAGAAGAGAATTTTGAATTAATCACTAGCCCTTCAAATTCTCAACATGGTATCAGAGCTAAGGTGCTGAACTCAAGGGTTACTTGACAAAGAGACACTCTAGGAAGAAAAAATCAAAGTTTGGGTGTAAGTCAAATCAGTTTGCAAGGAAGACTCTCAAGCTATTCTCGAGGAAGATCTTCATCTCAATCAAAGGATCAACCTTTCAAGAAAATAATATTTTCCCTCAAAGATTTACATTCAAGACATTGTTAGAAGAGGACATCATCTTTTGAAGACATCCTTTTCCATCAAGGATCCAAGATCACCTATATTGAAGATTTCTATCTTAGAAGAAGTTCCTAACCTCTTCGTCATCATCAAGGAAGCTGCTAAAGGAGAAAGTCACTCACTCAAGTAAGTATCTATGACTTTATCTAAATCTGTCAAAATGACTTATTGTCAAAAGGACAGATCTAAAGTTAACTGAAAATGAAATTATGAGCTTCATAGAAGGATCTACAAATTCAACCTCCAAAAGAAGACATTCTAACATATATCAAATACATGCAGGGAGACATAAGAGCCCGAAGGATTCTTATAGAATCCATAAAAGACTCTCTCATTCCCTATGTATCAAAGCTAGAATCCTCAAAAGAAATATATGATAAATTGGTGGAATTATTCTCGAAAGGTTCTACAAAGGAAATAATATCCCTTAGACAAAAGCTATACAAATTGAGAATGTCAAAAAGAGGAATAATTCCAAATCTGATGGAGATTTTCGCAAAACGAGAACGACTACTGAAGTTGAGAGAAGTAATGTCTGATAGAGAAATACTCATTATGGTACAAAATGTCTTACCGAAAGAATGGAGAGGTTCCACTTCCAGCATAGATGGGAGAGAAGAAGCCATGCCATTCCAAAGTCTACGTAAGATAGAAGAATCAAGATTTAAAGCAGGATCAAGTGTACAAAATCAAGCCTTTGTTGCCATGTCCGGGAAGAAAGGAAGATTCAGTAAATTTGGTCCTCAGAATAAGAAGAGAAATGTGGACAAAGCACAATGCATTGGATGTAATGATCTTGGGTATTATAAACGAGATTGTCCTAAATTTAGAAAGGACAAGAGAAAAAATGATGAAACCCATGTCTCAGATATCAGAGAAGAACCTGATGCAAAGAAATCTAAGAAAGAAGAAGCGAGGGATCTCCACTATGATTGAGATCATCTTCTCCTTTAAGTGATTTCTGGTGGTTGTAAAATAGTATGATAGGAAGCAATGTATATTATAGCATCATGATAAAAGCTCCGAGAAAACCTCTCTGATAACACTACTAATGGAAGGCAGTCATCAAGATCAAGTGTCATCATGGAAACAGGATTCTGGGATGTGATGACATATGAATGAAGCAGGTCAAGGGAATGAAGCTCTTCATTCTAGTAAAACTGCTACAGGATGACTTAAAATGATAAAAGTATAAGGTATGTATATATTATATGCTGACACTGGATGTTGTGAAGTCATGTCATATGATTACAGGTAATTAACTCCCATATTAGTATGATCTATGAAGGAGGATCTCTCGGTGCACTGACAGATGAAATCAACATAATATATCCTCATGGAATATGAGGTGGTTGTATATGAACGAGAAACTAGAAAATTTATAAGTTCTTGGGAATGAAAAATGTGCAAAAAGGAAGATATCATGAAATGCAACCATGTCAAGAGGCAGTTATCATCCGGAGGCCAAGAAGATGTGACTAGGAGATCTCCTGGGTGGATATGTAGACTCTGACAGAAGCCTCGTAAAGAAGAAGACCCTTGACAAAACACATCATTAGGAGATGTGTCAATCTGAATAAAGGATGTTGATGTCTACAGGAAGATGTCATGGTGAAAGATCATCACTGAGGTAACTTTTGTTTTAAATTTCATATGTATATGTTTATCTGGATGAATTTGTGCAGGGCTGCTAATCATGAGAAAGGATGTATGATCCTTGGAGATGATTCGAAGGAAAGCAGCATGACATAATGGTGGACCAGATGAGAAAGACTGATGAATCACTTTCTGATAGTAGACATGACTCATGATTGAAAGTGACAGATGATCTATGCCCTGTGAAGCCAAAAGTTGAAGATTCCTCAGTATCGAAATCCATGACATCGAGGGGAGGAATTCTTCATGAGTAGCTGGATTGTTGCTGCAGGACCCTACTTGAGAGGGAGCCTGGTGGTAAGTTTCTTGCTTGGAAGAAACTTGAAGTGTGTCCTTCCTGTGTTGAGAGGGAGAGACGTGTGTGATTCTCTATTACATGTGTCATGCACTAGACCAGGACTAACAGCCGTAAGTCTTAGTGAAGGCCATGTGAAGAGAATGGATAGACACATCACTCTGGTCTTCACCTGGAAGACAGAATGGAGGATTGGGTAATCATCTGGCATTCGATACTCTTTGAGAATGAGATAGGCCATTCAAGATAAGAGTAGTCGAGGACCGATATTCTTTGAGGGTTGGCTACCCAATAGAAGAATAATCCAAGAAGGTCATACTCTGGGAACACCTAGGTGGAGTATGTACCTTGGAGAGACAATGACTATGGTGTCTATAAGTCATGTGTCTCGTTGAGAGATGGGGTTGTTAGTCAAGGCCTTGCACTAGGACAATGTTGTTTGATATGATGCTATACAGATGTGATTACCAATCCGATTCTTCCTATGAGACTCTTCAGTTTGAAAGTGACCATGTACCTGTATGAATACCTCCCTAGTTAAGAGGGAGTGTTGAAAAAGTGTAACTAGGTCGGTCTTCATATTGACTATGTAATTATGGAAAGAAGAAGACAAAAATAATAAAATATATTTTGTACTTGCTTCATGGGTTACATGAGCAAGATTTTATTATAGGTTAAATAGACTTCTTCTTGATGTCTATCTATGGTTTTGTCTTCTAGGTTTAAATGCGTCATATATATATGAAGCATCTAGTCTAAGAAATGCTCCAAGACCTAGTTAGAGAAAACATAAATCAATGGCTTAATTCAACTCTGCATCAACGTTGAAAGTTAAGTTATTATGATGTGTTACAAGTCGGCCTTCAAATAGCTGATAAGTTAGCCTACATGCTAAAGTGGTGGTCGGCCTAAAAGACAGTAAGAATGTCTCTATATATATACCTGGTCTGTGACTCATTTGAGAGGAAGACATTCGGTCATCTCTAAAACAGTTTTTTGAAGTGTAGTGTGGATCATAATTTTGAAGTGCAGTGCGGACCATATCACTGAAGCACAGTGCGGATCATAATTTTCAAGTGCAGTACGGACCATATCACTGAAGCACAGTGCGGATCATATCTTTGAATTGCAGTGTGGATCATAGGATGAAGTACAGTGCGAAATTTGAACGGTTGCATAACTGGCCTATATATATATATATATATATATATCA
Source organism: Pinus albicaulis (assembly GCA_034641835.2). Classification (NCBI taxonomy): domain Eukaryota; kingdom Viridiplantae; phylum Streptophyta; class Pinopsida; order Pinales; family Pinaceae; genus Pinus; species Pinus albicaulis. Next base: position 1,773,761,867 of record CM076578.1, on the reverse strand, counting down.
TAAGGTGCTACATTTCAGAACTATTCTATATATATATATATATATATATATATATATATATATATATCATCTAAGTGTTGCGGCATACTAAAGCAACAGTGCGGATCTATCAAGTGCATGAGCATGAGCATGTTATCTCCTAAAGTGCGGATCTAAAGTGAAGCATAGTTTGTAGACTAATCTAAAGTGAAGTTGTTGGGACAATGGTCTGCAAAGAAGAAGCAGTCGGAAAGTAAAAGAAAGAAGGAACTTTCCTATCTACAGCCTATATAACATATATATCCAATGTTCCACCAAGTCCCCTGGAGGTGGGAGCGAGGGGGCGATGGAGCGCGGGAGGGGCCTATGCAAAAGCTCCCTACCAATTTTCAGGAAACGTAGGGGGGCGTCGGGATCATAAAAATTATAAAATATAAAAATATATGATATATCATTGAAAGTTTAATATTTATAGTTTAACTGTATTTTTGCAAGGAATGTATATACAGTCATCATACACTTACATCATGAAAGATAAATCATAAATGATAAAATTATAAATCGATGAATGATGAATCATATAATTGAAACAAATTTAAAACTTAAAACTTAAAACATACATCATACAATCATACATGTAAGTTTGTAACTGTATAATCATTAATGTAACTACTAACAATGTACAATGAAAATAAAGTTGAAGATATTATATGACATATTATATAAGATTCAAAATAAAGTTTAAATTGAAGTTTAAAACTCAAGTATGAAACATAAAACTTAAAAGCAAATAAGTTATCTCTGAAACATAAAACATAAAACATAACATATGAATATCAAATGATATCATCATAATGATAAATGAGCATAAATGCTCAAGGTAATGCCCCACTAGTCTCTACATCTCGCTGTTGCACGAATATATCAGGATCAACCATGTCACCATCTTAATCAGAATCACTTGGATTCTCAAACATGTTATGTGGCACACCATCTTTTAACACGAAACCATAAGCTAAAACAATGAAACAAACTTTTAACACAAATAAAATTTTAACCTAAAAAAAAAATCATTTGTTTTTTTTTTATTTTTTTCATTTAAAAATTAGAATTTTTCAATTTCGGGCCGCTAAAGCCCCCTCACGCCCCCTCATGCCTCCCTCACACCCCCTTGACCCCTAAATTTGAGGAAACGTCCCCCCCCCCACGCGCCCTTTAGTTTTCTAATTTTTGGGGGCGTGGGGAAACGTCCCCTAGAAGTCCCCAAAACCCCGAAGCGTGAGGGGGCGAGGAATCTAGACCCCTAGGTGTAAGGGCGACACCCCGTGTAACACTATATATATCTCAAGCAACTGAAGATTCAACTGAAGGTTCAAAGGAAGTATTGGTACAGAACAGTGCAACTTAGTGAAGAGAAGGACCAGAATTGAAGGACATCAAAGAAGTAAGGACAAGGTCTTGGATGCATAAATAGGTCAAGGGTCTAATTCTGGGTCATGGTACTTGTCATCTGAAATCTATAAGAAGAATTTCTCATGGGTTTTCCTCTCCAAGAGGGAGAGGTTTTGCCCTGGCTCTAGGAGCCTAATTCTTATGTCTCGTGTTTTTTGATAATTGACTTGATGAAAGATTTAATAGGCTAACAAAGGGAAGACATAAGTAACTCAAGTAACCTCACAAGTAATTATCAAGAAGAGAATTTTGAATTAATCATTAGCCCTTCAAATTCTCAACATAAAATACAGAAGAAAACCAAATTTGTAGAGTTTCAGGGTTGTCGTATAGTGTTTTTGATGGCTGGAAGGTATTTATTGAAGATTTTGATGTAGCGTGGTATTTCTTTCAACAATTGAAGCCATAGTGAAATAAGCTTCTAGAACTGATAGTGGTGCATTTCTAGCTGAAACCCTTTGAGGCCTTTATTTTTTTGTTGAGACAATGGTCAGACTCAATTATTTGTTAGAGTTATTGAGCACACTAATCATAATGTCATCTACTATTGAAGACACGGTGAAAATCAACAAAGCCTCTCTTGCTGAGATAAGAATCTGTCTACAAGATGCACACGAAAAGATCGAGTTTCTGCAACTCGAACATCAGCTACAGCGAGATGAGTTACAGCAGCGTAGTCATCATTCTTCACTACTTTTTGTTTAGAACAATCCTCTGTTTGAGATTGAGACGAACTCCCATCAGCAACCAAAAACTAATCAGATCAGTGAGGTTGAAGCAGAAACTGCATCTACAAATATGGAGCAGTAAAAGAAACTGTTTCTAGAGCAATACAAGAAACTGTTTGAGATTGAGACAGACTCCCATCAACAACCAGAAACTAATCAGATCAGTGAAGTTGAACCAGAAACTGCATCTACAAATATGGAGCAGTACAAGAAAGGGGAAAGAGACTTCAAACATGACCTATTGTTTCTTCTCATTTCCAAGAAAGCAAGAAGAAAAACCTAAACCATCAAAGCTGAATTCTACAATGGAATCCACTCAATGATCCTCAGGCATTGTTGATCCATGAAGAAGACATGCATACCAGAAGCGGTAAACTTGGAATAGCATCGTCTTTTCAGAGAAGCAACATGCACATGATGGCCTAGTAACATTTCGATTTTCTTTGTTTACTCTTGCATTTACTTCATGATGGATATTTGAATGTAGTGAATAACACTGATTGCATACAACAAAAGATTCAATCCACATTTGAAAGAATAGCCTCATGTAATAAGAAATTTGAGCCCTTTCTTTTCTAAGCATGCCATACATGCAATCTTTTCTGAGTTACAAACTCACACCCAACAGCGCTCGAACTTTTTCAAGCTGCGACCCAAAGCAGTCATAAATACAAAATGCAAGCCTGGCTGCAATATAAGTATGATTTTACCTGACATGTGTTTTGTATAAGTTGGAGTAGTTGTGTTTTGTATAGGCTGGGGTAGGCAGGGAGGGTGTTCAATACGATCAGCCGATCCTCCAGGTGAGCGGTAGATTAGTTTTAATTAGGAGCCATCCTTACCTGTGTTCCTCCTCCACCTGAGCCCAAACAAGCATTCTTTCCTGTCGGTCATGAGTTCCCTTACCCTATTGTATCAGACGTTTTTATTGCACATGTCATCTATTATGTTGTTGCTTGAGCTATTCTACAGGTCAATTTGTAAGCTCGAGTTTGCAAAACAATAGACCTGAGGTCTCAACACCCCACAAGGGGATACTGTCCCTTGGACTGACATTGTTAGGATTTCGGAGAATCGGCTATATTATAGTTTTATAATTTTTGGACAGCGTAGGCCATTTAGAGCTTCCATATTTGCATATTACTCCACAGTGTATCATTTACATTTTCATAACAATTTTACGAATTTCATGATTCACAATTTATGTATCTCTATTTCGTTTTCTTTCTTTTTGTATATTGGGGAAAGCACACCTCAAGTCTGTTAGATTGTGATTTAGTGGTTTGGTTCAAACGCCAGAAGACATAGAGATCTGGATTATGAGTTGGACGAGCTTAACAGGTTTCATATGCATCATTCTTTCAAAAAGAAGATCCTCTCCGAGGAATGGGATTGTAAAGCATCAGCTTCCTTCCTCTTAAAACTCAGATCTGAGGATATCTATTACCTATTCTGGCATAGAGATGGCTAAAAACTCAGACCTGAGGATACCTATTACATATTTTGACATAGAGATGGCTATAGGGATAGAGATAGAGCAACCAGAGTCACTCAAGATTACACCCAGCCTCATCCCTTGTGCACACATGCTATAGGGGTGGACCAGACCACAGTGAAAATGGGACCATAGTGAAAAAGGAAACTTGCAGGACCGCATAACACACTATCGACAATTTCTTGTATTTATACCTGAGAGTTGGATGTTTACTGTAAAACTCAAATTTGAGTTGGGTTACCTCCAGCGGAGTCACCAGGAGAAATACGAGCAAAGTTGTGAGTCGGTGAATCCATGGATAAAAACTCCGTAAGCAAAAAATAAGACGTCCCGGGTCAGGGTGAGATTGTGGATGTTTTTAAGTGAGTTTTAGCTCAAAATCAAAGGATTTTCCTACATTCTCGCATAAATAGCAATTGAGAGACATTTGCAGCTAAAGAAAATATATCATTAAACTTTATAAAACTGTAAATTTGCCATTAAACACCTTACTGCATTTGGTCTGCCGCGAATTTCCGCGGGGAGTTTTCTATCATGAATTCTGTCGATAATTGCGGAAATCCGGTCAAGAATAGTGGTTTTCTTTTTCTTGGTATTCGGCTCCTCTTTCTCGAGAAATTTAGGTTCAGCGAACGAAGAGTAGAACGCGAATCGAACTGGGCAACTCCACGCCCTGGAGGAGGCAAGGAATTTGTTCGAATCCAAATAAATTCGACTCATAGTCTCCGTGGGTGTAGATAGAGTCCTTCTGCACGGCACTTTAATATCTTTCAAATAATTTCATCGCTATTTACTAACGATGAAGTCCGAAAACTTTCATAACCAAAAACACGGAAAATAAATCGGTCAAATTATCGTGTGCCAGATAAATCTTCGTTCGAGATGGAAGAAACGAAAGAATAAAACTCATCCGATATCTCAAATATGAAACCAGTTTTTTCCTATGTATATATCTAATCATGGGCCATGTGTTGGTTGCCCCTGAAATGTTGAGTTTTTAATAAATAAATAAATCTATTAAATATTGAATTTTTTTTTTCAATTTTATTAAAATATATATGATAATAAATTAATTTTAAATCTATATATTTTTTTAGGTGCATGATTTTACTATTAAAATTTATTGAATGGTACATTGTGCACTATCTTTAAATTTAAATTTTTTATTGAAATTATATATATTTAGTTTTAGTATTGAATAATTATGTTTATTGGAATTTAAATGATGCATCCATAGTATTTATTGGATAATATTTGTTGGCTTTTCACTTTGTGATGAGGGATAGGGCATTGGTTGATTCCAAATGTCTTATTGATGTGAGATTAATCCAAAGACATTTATCTACTTTATGGATCACAAGAATCTGAGATCTAAAATTATGTTTATTTAACTTTTTAGAGTTGAATGTATAATTATACTAACAATTGCACCTAATGTTGCAAAGTAAATGCGATAAGGAGATAGCCTAGGTAAGAGTAGTAGAGAAGAAAGAAGATGTGATATGTTATGTGATGGCATACCAAGTTCATCCTATGGCCTTTCATTCATCAAAGTAAAGAAATTGGATGGTACTCAAATTTTTGGGTCATTATACAAAGATTCTTCATCGAATTATGCACAAATAAATTTAGTATCACATAATGACAAGTCCCCAATGGACCTAGAGAATTTTGTAGGTCATAAAAATATATTGCAAGTAAGCAACCCATTAAATAATATTTCATTTGCAAGAACCTTAACCTCTGTCATCCTCTGCAAGGCTTAGGAGTTGTGATGTCCAACTTAGAGTGACCATAACTCCTATTATGTTTTCTTCATTTCTTCCAAAAATTGATCCTCACAAATGTCTCGAAAATCCAATATTCCATTTTTTCCCTATTCCATTTGTCACATACCTTTTTCAAATTTTTGAAATAAATACATCCCATCATTCTTTAACAACACAATACACTTCTAAATGAAGCATTACCCATGCCTGGGTGTCACATAGTTTGTTTATGCTCGTTTTTAAAAAATTTAGAATTATTTTTGTTTCCATCTAAACAAAATAAAATTAAGGTCATGTTCTGAAGTTTAAATTTTTTCCTATTTCCTTCTTTTGGGAGTCCATATTCATTTAAATTCAGTCATTCTCCTATGATAAGTTTGTGCAAACCATAAAAATTGATCCTCACGGTTGTAGCTAATCATAGGATTCTACCTAACAAATTTTCTTCAAGATCCCTTTTATACAAGGAGAGTAGGTTTTAATGCCTTAATACACATAGTTCAAAAATATATGCATCCAAGCTCTCAGAGCCAATTTGAGATTTGATTACAACATTTTTAGAGTAAAAAGATGACCTAATAATTCAATACAAGAACAAGAATGGAAAGCTAACAAACATTGAATTCAAGTTATTCACCAAACATATATATACAGAGTGAAGCATCTATAAGTTAATTTTGATCATGAATGGAATTCTTTGTGTCCAATATAATGAAATCTACACTTCATATAAAATTAAAAGAATCCCAACATGTTTCTTGAAATATAAGATTAATATCTGTGAAGTTTGGACCTCATCCTCATAGATAAAATTTATTACAACTGATCAAAAACTCAATAAAAACCCCACTGACTTTGTTCATGTTTCTACTGCACATAAGATTAACATGTTCATTCAAAATTTTAAATTCAAGGACATATTGATTTCGCAAACTTTCTATTAGAGTAACTGGAGGGGAACACAACACTTTCATCTAAAGCAAGAGCTCAGACCTCGATATCATCCATCACATCTTTCTCCTAATATTTTCCACTTGCCCATGCATGACTCATACCACTACCAAATCCTGAATCTGAAATAAAAATAAAAGTGACACACCACTTCATATGGAGCCAAGTATGATTTCAAAAATATAAATCAACATAGTTCTAAGATTACTTGAGTCCAAATGTCATAATGGAAACTACAGTGCAAAGGAAGGCCATTTAAAACTCATCTTTTTTATTGAATCTTCATTTCTTATGAATCATTTATAAAACGATGACAAATTTTTCAGTAGATAACTGTGTAGTCATGTGAATTTATGGAACCTAAATAGATCCAATTGGTAGCAATATTCCATCTCAGAATGCTATGTTCCTTGATTTTGAGGAGAGACTTCAAAACTATTTTCTTATTTTCACAAGATATACCTCCTGAGTGAATGTAAATCCTTAAGTTTCTAAGGATTATACCTTTGAAAGAAATACATCCCAACCCATCATTGTTTAACAACACAATACACTCTTAACTCAAGGGTTACCCCTGCCTAGTGTGACATATATTATTTAGTGTGACATATGTTATTTATGATGGGTTTTTAAAAAAATTAAACTTTTTTTGTTTTTATCTAAACAAAATAGAATAAAGGTCATGTTGAAATTGATTTATAATCATTTTTTTTAATTTCAAATAATTTTTGTTTTCATCTAAACAAAATAGAATAAAGGTCATGTTGAAATTTATTAATATTTTGTTTTTAATTTAAATTTATTGTGTTATAAAAAATGTTATGCATAATTACTCACATATTAAATTTTGCAAATAAAATCTAATAATTTTAATAAAATATATTCTAATTTATTAGTTATCTTAGTTTTGAGTTAAAATTTATTATATGAGGACTTAAGTATTTTGTTTTTATATTAATATCTCAAAAAAATTAGTTTTTTTCAAAAATTGTTTTTAATTTAATATCTTAAAGTTTTTTTAACCATTTATATTATAAATAATTTATTATACACACTAGTAATTTCAAATGACTCAATCAAAATTAACCAACAAATATAATTACCAATAAAACTCAAAATAACATTAACTGAAAAATATACCTACCCATAAAACCAAAAATATTAACATACAATTAACGCGGTTGAATCCCAAAAATGATATCTCATATAATACCTTTGCGTAAACCCCTCATACTTAAAATACTAAGAGTAAAGGGATCTCTTCTTGAATGGTTCATGATCTCTTCTTGAATGGTTCATGAGGCACAATAGTTGCTAAGGTTTTGCAAATGGGGTAGCAAGCTAAGTGGGCTTGATTGTGGGGAAAACTCCACAGTTAAGCGCGCTTGAGCCAGAGGAGTTTTGGGATGGGTGACCTCCTGGGAAGTCCTGGTTACTACTGGGTGCAAGCCCCAGAAGTGATGATTGATGCTATGTGATTCATTTCACTAGTTTCAATCCCACTTCTTCACTCCTGTGAGAGAGCACCTCTCATGGAAATGGTCATAGATCCCAAAAATGATATCTAATATAATGCACTGCGTAAACCCCTCATACTTAAAATACTAAGAGTAAAGGGATCTCTTCTTGAATGGTTCATGAGGCACACTAGTTGCTAAGGTTTTGCGAATGGGGTAGCAAGCTAAGTGGGCTTGATTGTGGGGAAAACTCCACAGTTAAGCGCGCTTGAGCCAGAGGAGTTCTGGGATGGGTGACCTCCCGGGAACTCCTGGTTACCGGGTGCAAGCCCCGGAAGTGATGATTGACGCTATGTGATTCATTTCACTAATTTCAATCCCACTTCTTCACCGCTGTGAGCATCACCCAATGCAGTGAGTGTTAAGTGGACTATTCAAAAATCATGAGAAATTAGTCGATTCGACTATCTCTCATGGAAATGGTCATGAATGAAACGACTAAATTAAACGCGAGTTGAATCCCAAAAATGATATCCTATTAAGCATTTTAAATTGTAAATCATATAACAACTCAATCAAAATTAATAAAAAATACTACCAATAAAAAAACCAAAAATTTCATAACTCAAATACCCCAATCGAAATTAATAAACATAGTTATACCTTGATACGCTCTCTATTGAACAATCCTTTTTAGTCAAGCATGTCAAGGGGCTTTGCAGCTACTATCTCATCTAAAATTCTAAAATTAGGCTTCCTTGTCAGATGAATTCTTCGAACTTAATTCTTCGAACCCCTGCTATTGAAGAATTTAGTTGTCAACGTTTTTTTTCTTCGGGCCACCCATCAACAGCATCCCACGACCTCGGATTTACCGCTCTGCTGGCTTTTTAGCATTTTATTTTGAAAATCTTCTTACCATTTCTTTCACACCAACAAAATATTTGATCACATATTTATCTGGTTTGGCTACATAGATATATGGATTTTTAACATTTTGCAGCACAAATTGAACAATCTTTTCCAGGAGCTCACCCTCGTCATTGTTTAGTCACAACTAAACAAAGAGATGAAATTGCAGGACTGCGCACAACCTAAATACCATATAGCTATCTATATAAAATATGTCATATATAGAGTATTCTCACCAGTTACATGTCTCCTTGAGATCTAATCCGCTTATGTCCCAACAAGCAAAATAAAAATAAAAATACTAACGATAATATATGCATATAACTCTCCGCACACTAGTTCGTCGCAAAGACTGATCTGACCTCTTCAAACACTCGGATTTTCTTCTCTGAAGCGGGTTTCTGAGGATTTCGACGTTTCAGGGGATCGAAGATCTCATATCGAGAATCATGGAATTCGAAATTTTGGTTTCCCGTGTTGGTGGGGGTAATGGGAGGCAGCAGAAGCGGCAACAGAGTGATGGATTTTTTCAAAAGTCTTCTGCCCATGAAGCAGTTGCGTTCAGAGGAAATGAGTATGGTGCAGTTAATTATCCCGTAGAATCGGCCTACCTAACAGTTACCTACTTAGGGGAGCTCGGCCTTCTGCAATTCAAGGATGTAAGTTTCCATCCGCTCCATTCCCCTCCCAAATCTGTTCGAAAGGGAAAAATAAATACCCGTCTCTGCTATTTTTTGGAGCTCAACTGTTCAGTACATCTTTAAAACAAACTGGGTTCTAAAGGGAAAAAAATTCTAGGTTTTCAGGGCTCAAGGTTCCGCCACCATGCAAAAATAGGCGCAACAAATTACTAAGATAAATTTTTTAATAAGATCTTTCAATTCAAATTGTCTTTTATCCTCTTCTCTGACGAAAGCCTGGCCGACTAGAGAGTAAGAAAGCAAGATCGCTTTATATCTGGCACACTGGAAAATTCGAGGATACTTTAAACAGCCAAAAACATTGAAGTCGTTAACATTTCCTCTAATAAATCCAGGTTTCGACTGCTCAACTCCATCAGCAAGCTACAACATCCAGCTCTTTGTCTCTCAAATTTATAAATATTTTAATTTAATGAATAGAATTGAAAGAAATTTTTTTTGAGCTTTTCGTTAACTTAAATAAGCTTAAACTTTAAAAGAAAAAAGAAGTAAACAAAGAAAAAATAAAATATTTACTAACATGTGATTATTTTGATGCTTAAAAGCAAGAAAGCAAACAAGAGTATATAAAATATTTACTTACCTTTTCCAAGTATCTACCACGACCTTCTGCTAAGACTTGATTTCATCTTTTCTGCGCTTGAATGCGGCTGTAAAACACTGGAGATCTTGGTTGCTTATGATGTCAGAAACAGTTAGAGACACGGGTTTAGCCCTTTCGTCCCCCTCAACGTTGAATTTTATTTCCTTTTCTCCGAAGAAAGATGGAAAACAGTTAGAGACCCAGGTTCTTTCCTCTTCTGTGAAGAAAGCCGGCAAACAGTTAGAGACCTGGGTTTAGCCCTTTCGTCTCCCTCCACGTTGAATTTTATTTTCTCTTCTCTGAAGAAAGCCACTCAAGATCGCTTTATATCTGGCACGCTGAGAGAATTCGAGGATACTGTAAATTACTTTAAAAAAAATGGAAGTCGTTAACATTTCTTTTAATGGCTTTCATAAAGTGAAAGAGAAATTAATAGAGTTTGGTCAGTTAGTTAGGTAGTTATGAGAGCTTAAATAAAGGAAAGAGTGAATTTAATGGTCTAAAACATTTCAATAGTCTAACACTTGATCAAATGGTGTAAACAAAGACATAATGGCAGTTAAGGGAGTTGTTTTCAAATAAGAACGCCTTAAGGCGTAATAAATTTTAACCATTAAAATTGTTAAAGGTTCTAAAAGACGTGATTGTTCAAAGAAGTGAGGGAGAGTAGGGCTGCACCTTCAGGTTGATTCTCTGAAACGATACCCTCGCCTCCTTGTCCCACAACAGCCATCTCATTCTCTTTCAACCCTAGTTGTGTCTAAGCGTTAAGGTCATGGCGTTTATTGGGGGAGGAGCCCCATGTGTTAGTTGCCCCTGAAATGTTGATTTTTCTATAAAAAAATATAAAATAAAATCTATTAAATACTGTTATAGAATTTATTTTTTCAATTTTATTAAAAATATATATAATAATAATTTAATTTTAAATTCATATTTCTTTATATTCGTCTCATTTTACTATTAAAATTTATTGAATTGTACATTGTGTGTATTCTCTTTGAATTTAAATCTTTGATTGTAATTATACATATTTAGCTTAGTTTTGAACAATTATGTTTATTTAACTCTTTAGATTTGAATGTGTAATTAAAAATATATATAAATTTTAACCATTAAAATTATTCGAGATTCTAAGATGTGATGTTCAAAGAAGTGAGGGAGAGTAGGGCTTTGCAACTAAGGAGGTAGCATGCTTTGAGTGCCCTCGCCTCCTTGTCCCCTGCTTGTGCATCTCATTCTCCTTTCTCGTTACCCTCGACCCTAGCTGCGTCTAAGCATTAAGGTCATGGCGTTTGTTGGGGGAGGAGCCCCTGGGTCCTCCACCCCCCGAAGTTTTGAAACCATTGTTGCTTCTCCCGTTCTGAACCCCTCAGAACCCTCTCCGAATGTTGCCAAATTCGGACATAGTAACGACAAAGTCGTTGATGAAGTTATGATGGAATCCCTTGACAACCTTGAACCAGGAAATAGGACCACGAGCACCTGCAAAGCTAAGTCAGACAAGATTCCTAGGCTCAAGCTAGGATCCAAGGGTTTCTTTATTGTTATCTTCACTCACCAAGATGACCTCGAGTCGGTTCTGGAAGGCGGACTTTACTTTCTCAACCCAGTTGGGCTTTACAAGTAGAAATGGACTCCTTGTTTCATCCCATAAAAGGAAAACTTCTCATGGGATTTGGTCTGGGTTCATCTGTATTCCCTGCCCTACGAATGCTGGGACCCTGACACCCTCCGCGACATTGGAAATAGCCTGGGAAATTTTATTTTCTTCTCTAAACGAACCCACAAGGGATTCTATACTACTTATGCCTAAATGTGTGTCTACATGGACATATCGGACTCCCTACCAAAAGTTATCGTTCTAGAATCTGAAGACAAGGACTGATTTCAAATGTTGGACTATGAACATGTGTCATTAAAATGTAGAAAATGTCAGAGGCATGGCCACCTCTTCAAAGATTACCCCCTCAACAACCCCAAGCTTGAGGCTAAAACCTCGAGTACTATAGACAGAGAGGGATTCACCAAGGTCTAAAACAAACACTGACACACAAAAAAGAAAGTATAAGCAACTCAAACCAACCGGCACACTTCTAGCAATAGCTTCAAGGCTCTCGAGAACCTTGCAAAAGACAACATTGATATTATCATTGCTCATGCAACAAAGAAACCCGAAAAATAGGAAGCTCAACGGGAGGCCCAAGACAAAGGAAATAGACTCGGGACCATTGACAGTGCATATCCAAAAGAACCACAACCTAGGGAAGAGGACGCATATGACAAAAGAAGAGGACTTCACAGATCTAGGAGGCCTTGACCTAATGGTTATCGATCAATTCCTGACAACCATATACACCTCCTTGCAGAGGCCCTCCAAAAAGTAAAGGCAAAACTACAACTTAGAGTGCAAACTATCACCAACAAGGATGGCAAGAAGAGCAGTAAAGACTTCAAGGAGCGAGGGATAAAATCCATGCTACAAAGACTAGATGCTCTAGGGCGTAAACCAGTGGAGTCTCATCAATACAAGAAAATCTCATAAATCTACTCCTCTCAACCAGACCTTTCCTTATGAATATCATCTCTTGGAATATAAGGGGCTTGAAAAAACCCTCAAAGAACCATCTTCTTTGTAGGAAGATCCAACGGGACCTTCCTACAATCCTGCTCATTCAAGAAATAAAGTGTTCCAGCACAAAGTTTGTTGGCATACTCTCCAAGATTTGGAAGCAAGTGAAAATGATCTTAATATGGGGAAACTAGTTTTGTTGTGTTAGCTCCCTCATCGGTATAAAATAAATGTGTTAGGATCGTCTCAAATTAGCCAGTTATGTGAGGGTTAATGTGTCAAGTTTAAGTGTCTTTTATGAGCAATTCATTAAGTAAATTAGTTGTTAAAAACACATGTACAACAAGTAAATTGCAAAGAAATAACACACAGCGAACACATTACACAATAGTTGACAATGGAGTTCACCCCTCCTGGGATACATCTCCATGGACCTGCTTCAAATGGCTAGGCCCTCTTTGGATTAATGGTCAATTCTCTGATTACATGCACCTACAGTGCTCCAATGGCTTTGCAACCTATTCCATTGGATTCAGAAAACTCAAAAACCTCAAATAGACTCTTCAAGATCTGAAAATGGTCTTCAAGTGGACTAGGCATGACCTCCTCTCCTAATGGCCTTATGCTTCTTTAATCTTCAAAGTGGCAAAATCACTTACAGAAGTGCTCCAACGCCTGTACAACCTGCACCATCATGCTCAGAGCATCCAAATCATCTATGTATGACTCTTTCTAAGCCTAATTTGGTCGATTTGTACCAAAATTATGGCTTCTTCAGTTTTCCCTAGGAAAACTCCACTAAAATTGGAGAAACTCCAATTAATCCCCCAATTTTGGTAGTGGCGCCAAACCTGGGGACTCCGTCATTTTCTCTGCCAATTTAACTACGAGTTTAATTAGAGATAAGCACGGATTATGGGTGTGTTTAAGCACGCTAAACGCGTTTTAACAAATCTGCTTTTTAGATTGTGATTAGCGCATAGTAATGAGGGTTAGGGCTAATAAAGCACGTTTAATATTTAACCCCCTCCATTAGTAATAAGCATTTCGCCTGGTCATGTTGTGTGGTCCCGTGGACCGAGGGCTGGCCCGTTAAACCTCTGCCAGATACCATATTTAACTTCAAATATATGCTTTGTGCTATATATAATAAGTTTCAAAGTGTGGTCTAATGGTATTGTGTTGTGTTGGTGTGGGGGAGGTCGTCGAGTCAACCCCGACCTCCTCCCTTCCCGAACTACAACAATGAGTTCCCATATCAGTAATCACAAGAAAAGAAGTGACCATTCTTTTACCTCCACGGTACCAAATTCCACATTTGGAAGAATGCATTCACCATCTCTTTCGCTTCTTGGCGTTAACACATCAAACAATATACAATGGTTGTTGTTTTGGCTGCAAAATTTTGGCATCTTGTCCACTTTCCACTTCTTGATTCCATCATCCTCTGGTATTGACATGTTTCTTGTGCTATGATTTGAGAATGAAGGCTAATCACGAGCCTCTCACTCAAGAGTGGACCTTCCAAAGTCCTGCGACATCTTGTCACAAGCACAACCATTAATCTTGAAAAACACATCATGCAAGAAACATAACTTGACGACATCTCATTTTTCTCCTTCAAAGCAACAAATGTCACAGCATGTAAACATTTCCATGTACTCTCACATCTTGGTGTACAAACCATCAACCAAATACAAGTCGATAAAAGAGAATCATCCCTTCTAGCTCTATCACCCCTAGAATATATGGAGCACCCAAATTTCATAAAGATGGCATCCCGTTAAGACCCATAGTCAATACCATAGGCTCACCCACCTACTTCCTTGCTCAATACCTTGCCAAAAAGCTATGCCCCCTTGCCGGAAACACCTTGTCTTTTATCAAAGAGTCCGCATCTTTTGTTGATTGGACAAAAAACCTTGATATGAAAAACGAAGATCTCATGGTAAGTTTTGACATTGTCTCCCTGTACACTATGATACCTATAGATGAGGCCATCGATGTTATGAAATCTATTACCGATAGCAAGACTGTAGATCTCCCCAAATTGTGTTTAAAATCATCTTTCTTGAGTTTCAAAGAGATCATTTATGAAAAAACTCATGGAGTAGCCATGGGCTCACCTCTATCTCCTATAATTGCTAACATATACATGGAGCATTTTGAACAAAAAGCCCTCAAATATTTTCCATTCACCCCTGAAGAATGGAAAAGATATGTAGATGATGTTTTCGCAAAATGGACTCATGATAAATCAAAACTAAATGATTTGTTAACTCACATTAATAGTCTCTCAAGTCACACTAAATTTACCATTGAAATTGAAAAAGATAGCCAATTACCTTTCCTAGATATCCTTTTAACCAAAAAATATGGAAAAATTAGCACCAAAGTTTACAGAAGAAAATTCACACTAAAAGATACCTTCACGCTAACTCACATCACCATCCTCAACAAAAATATGGCATCATTAAAACCCTAACTACTAGGGCTTCCAAAATTTCTGACTCTCACCACCTAGAACATGAGCTAAACCACCTCCACTAAGTCTTTCAACATAATGGATATAATAAAAACATCATCAACAAAACCATTTACCAAACCCTTAATAAAAATAATGTAAAGAAAACTTTCAACATTCCTAAAATCTCTTTACCTTACATAAAAGGAACTACTGATAAAATTTCCAGAATCCTTAACAAACACAACATTAAGATTGCTTTCACTCCCCCTAATACTATTAGAAATATTGTAGACTCTGTTAAGGAACCTATAAAACCTAGTTTGCAAAAAGGGGTTTACATTATACTGCATTCTGTGGAAAATAATACATTGGCGAAACTGGTAGATCCCTCAACATCGGACTTAAAGAGCATGCTGCTAACATATCTAGGAACAAAACTTGAAAATCAGCTTTGGCAGAACATGCTTTCTCATCCTCTCACTACATCCTGATGGAAGATGCCAAACTTGTCTCCAAAGAAGATCATTACCTAAAAATAAAAATCAAAGAGGCCATAGAAATCCAAGAAAAATAATAATAATAATATGAATCGTGACGATGGCCTTATCATCAGCAATACTTGGAAACCCTTAATAAATCATACCTCTCTTGACATCAAATTAAAAATAAATAAATAAATCCTAATGTAACATTTAGTTACTTAAATTTTTCTCTTAATTTCTACCTTATCTTATTATAGATCTTTTCAATCTTATTTTTCATATTTTTTAAAATCTTAGGGCTAAAAAAATGTTTTGAAACAATCATATTAATGTTTTATTCAATAATCCCCTCATTATTTATATCTCTTAATGATTTAAATTTATTTATAATTAAAATTTCTTGTTTCTTCCAACTCACCTTAAAATTTCTCCTCACTAATTACTATATATATATATATATATATTTTCCATAATCCTCTCAAATCTTCTCAAAGATCATTTGGCATTTACCCCTGAAGATGGACTCATTTAAGAAGTCTGAAACGTTGGGTTACTAAAAACTCTGAACAGGTTATTCCTCTATTTCTAAAAACATGCCTCTTCAAACAACTCACTCTCATGTCAAACAAGAGCATGTACAACAACTCTCAACTCTCTCACAAGTACAAGTATCCCATTTACATGTACAAGTACTTAAAGCGCTGAAATGGTAAATTTTGTTGCAACAAAGTGAGTCAACATACTCCATTTTTCCAATATCTTGCTTCATGCAATATGTAGCACACTTTCAAGAGAAAAGAAATTCTTCAATAAGGCAAGATTTGCATCAATCATCAAAAGAAATGCAAGGCCTTAATTGGATAAGAAATCTAACCATCTCCTACCAAACCATTTCAATGGCGCTTCTTTCAGCTGCACTTCATTATGTGAATCATCCTGACCCACATCAATTATGGAATCCTCTTTTCCATTCTTGTCAATCTCTCTCTCCACCTTTTTCAAATGTCGTGGATGACTTGTTGGATACAAAGTCCAACACTTATCTACAAGATGACCCTGCTTATGGTAATGAGTGCAAAATAATTGCATCTTCTTTTCAACATGGTTTGCTTTGTCCAATGGAACTTTGGATTCCTGCCTCCTTTGTTTTAAAAGTTTCATGTGTATGGATATCGTCTTCCAACATCTTGAAACAGTAAGGTTATTCAAACCACAAAAGGAACGTGTAAACTTTCTCCAAATCTTATGTGAAGATTTACCATGTTTATCATAATAAAAAACAACTTGATTAGAAGCAGATTTATACCTTGCACATTCACCTTTGTCGCCTTCTTGAGGAGGTGAATTTTATGAGGTAGTGGCTCTCTTCTAAATACCAACGATGCATTCAATGACTTTAGAGCTTTCAACATCCTCTTGCTTGCCATTCTCATTATTTGCATGCTTAAGAGCACCTTCTTGCAAAGTGCGTGTAAAACTTTTGCATTCCTCATGAACACAAACTTCACAAGCTTGAGGTAATGAACATGTAATGAAATTCCTTCTTGTAACACCTTCATGTGCCTCATTGGCTTTGGAGAATTCTCCATCATGTTGTCCATAACCAAGACCCAAATACCTAGGCCTTTCCTCAACATAAATTGGCTCAATTATGCCTTGTGCATGTTTTCCTAATCCTTTACCTTCATAGCCCATATTCGTCAATAATTTGGACCCTATTCCTCTAGTGTTCCTTTCAAAAACACCAAAGCATTCATCTTGTGAGGAAATTGAAGAAAAAATTTATTTGCATACCTCTTTTTGATTCACATACTTGGCTAAAGTTTTTTTGGCATCATGGAGTTGAGTCTCCATCTCGTGCATCTTTTCAAGAAGCTCTTGCTTCTCCTCCTTCATGGCAATCAATTGCTCTTGAAGTATAATGCTCTCCCTCTTATCTTCATACATCTCTTGCACCATATCATTCATGATGAAGAGCTTCTGCAACATCTCTTTATCAAAGAATCTTGCTAAGGAAGATTGACTAGAAACAATGTTTGATGAAGCTGCCATCACACTTGCAATGCATAAAAAAATTTATTTGTTGTGATTTGAGAGCTAAGTCCTCAATCTTTGACCTTCTCTTCACACACATAAACTTGCACACAGTTAAATTATCCTTGCACAAATGAAAAACCAATAGCTAATTCTCTAGCTAACCTTAGAAATTTATCTCAGGCTAAAATGAGCTAAAATATACTCTGATACCGACTTGATCTAAATATGGGCAAACTAGTTTTGTTGTGCTAGCTCCCTCGTCAGTATAAAATAAATCTGTTTAGGATCATCTCAAATTAGCGAGTTATGTGAGGGTTTATGTGTCAAGTTTACGTGTCTTTTATGAGCAATTAATTAAGTAAATTAGTTGTTAAAAACACATGTACAATAAGTATATTGCAGAGAAATAACACACAACAAACACATTACACAATAGCTTATAATAGAGTTCACCCCTCCTAGGCTACATCTCCATGGACCTACTTCAACTGGCTAGACCCTCTTTGGATTAATGGTCAATTCTCTGATTACATGCACCTACATTACTCCAATGGCTTTTCAACCTGCTCCATTGGATTCAGAAGACCCAAAAACCTCAAAATAGACTCTTCAAACTCTGAAAATGGTCTTCAATTAAACTAGGCATGACCTCCTCTCCTAGTGGCCCTCAGCCTCTTTAATCTTCAAAGTGCAAAAATCACTTACAGAAGTGCTCCAACACCTCTGCAACCTGCACCATCATGCTCAGAGCATCCAAATCATCGAAATGACTCTTTATGAGCCTAATTTAGTCGAATTATGCCAAATTTATGGCTTCTTCAGTTTTCCCTAGGAAAAATCCACTAAAACTGGAGAAACTCCAATTAATCCTACCAATTTTGGTAGTGGCGTCGAAACTAGGGACTCCGCCATTTTCTCTACCAATTTAACTGAGTTTAATTAGATATAAGCATGGATTATGGGCGTGTTTAAGTGCGCTAAGCGCGTTTTAACAAATCTGTTTTTAAATTGTGATTAGTGCATAGTAATAAGGGTTAGTGCTAATAAAGCACGCTTAATATTTAACCCTCGCCATTAGTCATAAGCGCTCTGCCTGGTCACACTGCGTGGTCACGTGGACTGAGGGCTGGCCCTTTAAACCCTCGTCAGATACCGTATTGAACTTTAAATATTATTTTTGTGCTATATATAATAAGTTTCAATGCGTGGTCTAATGGTATTGTGTTGTCTTGGTGCAGGGGAGGTCGCGGGGTCGACCTCGACCTCTACCCTTCCACTAACATATAAAAATTTTCCCCATAAAATATATGAAATTTGACCTTGACTTAACCAAAGTTCGGCCTTTGGGAGGGGCATGTGGCGGCCTTCGGGCTAGCCACGTGTCAGCATCCCATTGGTTCCTCAAAAACCAACTAGAACTGTCATGTGCCTAGAAATTTGGGCCACTCACAAATTAACACTTTTAAGCACGTTATTTTCCGAATAAAAACTACTTTTGACCAAGAAATTGACCCCTTTGACATTGTTTGACTTTTTTTTTTTTAAATTCGCCTCTTTGGCAAAGAGGACATCAGGCTCTAACTTTCACATACGGAGTCAGTTTTCGATGAAACGAATGGCATGATTCTGACATTAGGGTT
>CM076578.1:1773641343-1773742542 GCA_034641835.2 Pinus albicaulis | reverse complement strand
CATTTATTCTGGTTTGGAGTGATTCTGAGCACTTTGAATTTTTCAGCAAATTTTTGCCCCCAATCCATATTCCGATCAGAAAACCCTTACAATGGATGCGGAGGGAGCTTCAAGTGGACTTGGCATCACCTGGAACCCCGCCATTATAGGTATGGAATGCCTCTCTTTTCACTTTTTTGTTCTTACCTTAGCTTTCCACCTCCTAGGTATCAACCTTTGAGGCATGATATGTAAATTTTATCGACCTCAAGCACCTTCTAAAAACCATGAGATGTTAGATACCTATCCACCCTTAAAATCTAGCTTTCCCCCACCAACTGGATCCTTGGGGGAGACTTTAATATCATCACCTCTCTACAGGAGAATAAAGGAGGTTGAAGACATCTTGATCTATAATTTGATCTCTTTGTTGCCTTCATTTAGGACTCCAACCTTGTTGATGTTAAAACCACTAATGGTTTATACACCTGGAATAATAGGCAAGGAGGCCCTGCCAAAATTTCCACTCGCCTTGATAGGTTCATGGTCTCTGAAGACCTTATGGTCACAGGTCATAATCTCTCTGTTGTCATCCTCCCTTCTGTAGGCTTGGACCACTAGCCAATAGCCTCTCGTGGAGAACCTACAATAAACCCATGAAGAAACCCTTCAAGTTCTAATAGTTCTATCTCTCTGAACCTAACCTTATCCCCAAAATTGAAGCCTAGTGGAAAGGTATGAGCCACTTCCAAGGCTCCAAAATGTTTGTCTTCCAACAAAAACTCAAGAAAATCAAGCTCTAAATCAGGAATTGGAACAAAGAGGAATTTGGGCACATATTTCAGGAAAAAGAAGCCATCGAGAAGCAATGGCACTTATACAACACAAAAAAATCCTGCATGGTAGATTTGAAACCACTAATGCACAAGAAGCTCGCCTCTCCCAACAAGTTGAGGAATGATATAAGCAGAAGAGATTTATTGGAAGCAGAAATCTAGAGTCCTTTGGCTCAAAGAAGGAGAACGTAACGCCTCCTTTTTCCACAAATCTACTATCCAACACAGATCTAGCAATAGGATCTTCGTGCTCGTAAAAGAATAGGGGGCCATGGTGGAAACTTAAGAGGAAATTGAGCAAGAGTTGGTTAACCACTTTTCCAATGTGATTTAGGAGCCTCCCATCCAACGAAGGGAAACCATATCTAAAATCACAGCCAACATCCCCAAGCTCATAAATGAGGATCACAATGTAGCCCTTATGAGGCCAATATCAGAATCTGAAGTCCATTATGCCCTTTTCCAAATGGTGGATAATAAGGCCCCCAGACCAAATGGATTTACAATATCCTTCTTCAAAATATGTTGGCACTTTCTTGGTAATGAGATCTATAACATAATGGAATATTCGCCCTCAACACCACATTCCTCACCCTTATCCCTAAGGAGGATAATGTCGCCACGCCTGATAAATATAGACCCATAGCCTTATGCAATGTCATCTATAAAATTAATTCCAAAATCATCGGAAGCAAGCTCAAAGCTTTCCTCCCCCTCCTCATCTCCCCTAAGAAATCCAGCTATGTTGAAGGAAGACAAATCCATGACGACATCATTTTAGCCCATGAGAGCATTCATTCTCTCAAGTCTCTTAAAAAATTAGGCATGCTACTAAAGTTGGGCATGTCCAAAGATTTTGACAAATAAATTTGGAATTACATTGAAAGCACCCTCATGGCATTTGATTTTTGCACTCAATGGACCCAATGGGTTATCTCTTTCTTAACCTCTCCCTTCTTCTCCATCCTTGTCAATGGCACCCCCTCCAACACCTTTCTCCCCTATAGAGGCATAAAATAAGGTGATCCCTTCTCCCCCTTTCCCTTCATCCTTGTGGTTGAAGGTCTAAGTCACACCATTCAAGCTGCCAAGACCATTGGCTCCCTCTGAGGCATCACGATTCACAATGAATCCACTAACACACATCTACAGCTCGTATACGACATGATTCTCATGAACCACCCCTCAGTTTAAGAAGCTAGAGAACTAAATTCCATCCTCACCCTTTTCTCCCATGCCTCAGGTACAGACATTAACCTTAACAAATCTCAAATCTTCTTCTTCAATGCCCCTCCCATCACGCAAAGAACATCGAACGCATCCTTGATTTCTCCATTGCATCCCTCCTAGCCAAATATCTTGGTGCCCCCCTCACTTCCTTTGCAGTCAAGCACTCCTCCTGGCGGGACCTTCTAGACAATATTGCCTCCAAACTTAATTGCTAGACTCACCGAGCTCTCAACTTTCCCAGCAGGCTCATTCTCCTCAAATTGGTTCTTCAAGCCATACATCTCTATCTCTTTTCCATTCTATCTACTCCTAAATGGGTCCTCAAATCAATCAAAATAATTCAGTGATCCTTCTTATGGGGGAGGGGGGGGGCGGGGGGGACTTACCTCAACCACAAATGGTCATTGGTCAAATGGGACACCATATGCCTTCCAAAAGCTTTTGGTAGGCTGGGCATTCGCGATCCAAAAAAAAAAGTTAACAAAATCATGGGTGCAAAAATTTGGTGGAAATGGATAAAGTACTAATAAGAACCTTGGGCCAAGATATGGCACTACAAATATGCAGGTAGCCTCCCTCGGCATGACCTGATTTTTTCATCTCACTTATCGGCAAGCTCTTTGATCTCGTAGTTGGAAAATCAAAATAGGCATATGATTCAGGCTCATAGCTTCTGGGAATTTTGGGATGGCTGTTGGGCTGAATTCTGGAATGATTCCTGGCATCAACATCCTGTTATGGCCTTGATCCTCCCCACCCCTCTCAACCTTGCATTTTCCCTCAGCGTTGGATGGTTCTACATCTCCCAATTCCAGACCAACCCCGATAGGCCAATATAGTGCACTTGGGCCTGGGAAATTCTATGTCAAGAGGAATAAAATGACCTCAATCTCTCACTTTTGCAACAACAATTGGCCAAAAGAAATATTGAGCCAAAATATGGCAAGGATGTTCTCTGCTGGGGATATCAAAACTTAGGAAATTTTTCAGTCAAGGAAGCCTACAACCTCCTCATTCAACAAGATCTTCCAGAGCCAAAACCCTTTTGGAGCAAGCTTTGGAGCCTTGACGCCTGGCCTAAGATAAAAACCTAGTCCTCATATGGGATAATCTAACCAAATAAGGACTCCATGGCCCATCCTACTGTGTGTTATGTGGAGATCAACAAGAAAATTTGGACCACATTTTTCTCGATTGCCTATTTTCCAAATCCTTATGTCATAATTTAGAATATAATTTCCTAACATTAATAGATAAAATTGATGGCATTTCCAATACTCTAGGAAAATGGCCAACCTCCCCTTTCATCAACTCCATTCTATCTTACATTTGGATCATGGATCCTCTCTTCCTAGTTTGGGAAATCTAGAAAGAGCACAACCAGAGGATCTTCACCAACTCTCGCAAACCACTAGAGGCAGTTTGGTTGATCATGCACAAGTACCTAGAGGAATCAACAACTCTTAATAAATGCACCACCTAGTACTTTCAGTCCCCTCCTACTGAAAAAAAACATTATCAATTGGTGGAATCTCAAACCCCCCACTCTTGCTTCCTCAAGACTCCCCACCCAATTTTTTCTTGCCCCCTCCTCTTAGTCTCTCCCCCCTCCCTTCCACTTCAAACTCAACTTTGATGGAGCCTCTCAGGGCAATCCTTGGGAGTCTGGCTTCGGGGAATTATTAGAGATCACACAGGTCAGGTTATTCATATTTATATAAGTCACATTGGCCATGAAAGCAAAAATGTGGCATAGATAAAGGTGCTCATAGTAGGAATCCAAATTTCTTATAACAATCAGCTTCTTTCGTTCATTGTTGAAGGAGATTCTCAGATCATCATCAACATGGCCAACAAAATTATGAACGACTCTTCGCCTACAAGGCAGGCTCTTTGTTGGCGGATCGACTACCACGTTCAACACCTATCACACATTTTGAATCACCATGAAGCCATCGTCTTCTCGCATGTCAAGCTCAAAGCCAATGCCCTCGCTTACTTTCTTGCCAACAAAGGCATCAAAGATCAACAATAGCTAGAATGTTGGTCACCTGCAACGGAAAAACTCCCAGATTGGTTTACCAAAGGCTCAAAGTTGGCTTAACAAGATCTCCACTCCCTAGATTCCGGTGACTAGGTGGTGATCACCCCATTTGACTTACGAGTTTTGGCACGTGGAGGGTGTCTGGTTTCACATGGATTTATCCCAACATATTTACTCCATGCACCCCTTTGCCTCAATTTGAGAGGACCACCTTGCATCTTCTCCAGTATTTTTCACTCGCTGCGACATGAACTCCATGCCATTCTTCCTATTAATTGTCGCCCTTCTACCCAACACCACTTTTCCCAACCTTTCTACTACTCCCACCAATACCTATACCCCAACCATGAGCGAGAATAGAGGACAGGGTCGTCACCCTGGTCAAGGTCATGGCAAAGGGAGACCCCCTACTATTTATTTTTGGGTAGAATTGGATGTGCTCTAGCTCTGAAATTTTGTGGAGGGGCTAGAACACACGAGATCTCTAAAACCCAGAAATAGTTTGGAGAAATTTCACTCGGAATGCAAGTTATTAAAATAATTAATTATTTTTAATGAAACCTAAGTTAAAACTTAGGGAATTAAAATAATTAAATTGAATTAACTTAAATTTGGGTGAGAAGCTTCTAAGTGACGAGGATCAAGTCTATTTTAATATTAGTCGTTGATTAAAGATTAGATCATGGTCATTGATTTATCAACATGAAAAGTATAAATGAATATTTGTGGGTTAGTTGAAGACAATCCAGGAAAATACTTAGTAACTTGAGGGAAGTCGATTCTTCAGAATTAGAATTAGATTTTAGAGGGAGAGTTGCAGGGTGGAGGAAGAGGAGGGTTTCAACATTAGTCAAAGCTCAGGGAATAAGGTCACATAGAAATAGAGGGGCAGCGCAGAGGGACAATGCAAAGAGGTATCACAGCTAGGACGCAGTCCTCATGCAGTCCCTGCGTAGAGGATCATGCAGAGGTGACGCAATGGAGGCCAGATAGCCTCGTGGGTGTCAGAATTTCTCTGGAGGTTAGGAGAAAATTATCTCATGTGTTTTCTTGGAATATTCTCAGTTATTTTGCCAGACATTCCTTGTAAAGAGATTGTTGTTGAATATTAATAAATAAAACCTCATATGTTGCATCGGTTTTCCCGCATTGGGTTTTTCCCGACACAACTATCTAAAAATAACTGTGTTGATGTGATTTATTCTTGTGTGTATATTTCACTGTTATTTTCTCTATGAAATTATGCGATAATTGTAGTAGAATTTATTTTGATGTTTACTGAAGTTTTTTTTGTAAATAACTTATTATGAAGAATAAGTAGGAGAAATAAATCAGTTAATGTAGTAGATTTTCATATTTGAAATTTTCACACTGCATAGGAGCGGAGATCGAGTAATAGGGTTGGATATTTTGCAATGGAACATGGTCTTGATGCTACTGGAGCAGCAACTCGAAAGGGTTCACACAGTTCTCCAGATAAAGAGGAAATCATGAAATAAATGATGGATCACGACATCTCTATAATGGCTTCCAGATTGGAAGAAGAATTCACTTGCTTGTCAAGCTCTGCTTCCTCATAGGATTGGTATATTGATAGCAGAGCTTATGCACATATGACAAGAATACGAGAATGTTTTTCAAGCTACCAAGAAGAACAAATGAACTTCAAGATCACCATGGGAAATAAGGTGAAATATACCCTGTTGGAAGAGGTACCATAGTTTTTCAAACTGAAGCAGGAGATCAGCTTCGGGCCACCAATGTGCTGAATGTGATAGGGTTGGGAATGAAATTTCTCTCTGTATCTCATCTACAAAAAAAAGGCTATGATGTATACTTCATTGGAAAGAAGGTATATATCAAACACCCGAGTTGGAAGAAGAAGGCCCAAATTGGATTCATGAGAAACAAATTGTATAAGCTACAACTTGAATATCCAATGGCACTGATAGGCAGAAATGGTGAGAAGGATTTCAATGAGCTATGAAACAGAAGGATGGGGCACTTACACCATGGGGCTCTAAGAATTCTCAGAGATACTGTCACAGGAGTTCTAGAGTTGAGCACCAAACAGGATGATGTTTGCAAAGGGTGCGTACTAGGGAAGTATGCCAAAGCAGCTTACTCCAGAAGCAACAATAGGACTATGAGTGTCTTAGGATTAATGCACTCAGACATCTGTGACCAATTTCCACTAGAGATCTTAGTGGTGTCGAATACTTCGTCACCTTCCTTGATGACCATTCCAGGAAAACTTGGATCTACTTTCTAAAGACCAAGGATGAGGTCTTTGATCGATACAAAGAGTTTAAGGCTCTGGTTGAGAATCTGAAAAAAAATAGGATAAAGATATTGCATTAAGATAATGTTGGAGAATATATTGATAAAAACTTCATTGATTTCTGCACAAGGGAAGACATCAAAATAAAATAGACCACTCCATATAATCCGGAGCAAAATGGGGTTGTAGAGAGGAAAAATAGAACTATTGTTGAAGCAACGAGGGCAATGTTGTATGATCAAGATATGCCAAAATTTCTATGGGCGGAAGCATGCAGTACAGTCGTGTATGTTTAGAATAGGAATCCTCACAAGGCACTAGGTAAGATTACACCGGAGAGTGTCTTCACTGGTGAGTTGTTTCAAGATCTTTGGTAGTTTGGCATATTGTCATATACCCGAAGAAAAGAGGAAGAAATTGGATCAGACTACAGAAAAGGGATATCTGGTAGGATATAGCAAGAATGATAAGGCTTATAAAATTTACATTCCTGGCAGTAGGAAGATTGTAGTATGGTGGGATGTAAAGTTAATGGAGGACATAACTTTTAGGAAATCCTGAGAGATGCCTTCTGAAACATAGTCAGAAGATGATCCATTGGTCCAGCCTCTTCGACCAGTCGAAACTAGCATCAATGCTTCTCTAATCCATAAGAATCCAGAGGTATTACTTCAGGAAGATTCGTAGGAGGAGGAGCAGGTAGATACACCCACTACCAGCGGAAGAACTAGTCGATAATTGCGATAGATCCTAAGCGACGAAAAGGAATTATTTGGAGCTCCTAGAAACGAGAAGAGGTAGCATAGACAACTTGACAGGTACCAAGATTTGGTGGCTCAGGTTGGAGAAACCTCTAGTTTCCAAGAGGTAGCTAAACATCAGGTATGGGTAGATGCAATGGTGGAAGAATATAGTTCCATCATGACCAATGATGTATGGGAAGTGGTACCTAGGCCTTAGGACATATCGGTTGTAGGTTTGAGATGGATCTACAAGATCAAAGATGTTGTAGATGGCAGCGTGGAAAAATATAAAGTCGGGTTTGTGGCTAATGGGTATGCTTAGAAGGAAGGGATAGACTACGAAGAAACCTTCGCCCCAGTAGCCAGGTATATTTCTATCAGATCCGTGATATCCCTTGCAGCGTAGATGGGGTGGGAGATTCACCAGTTGGATGTCAAGACTCGTTTCTTGAATGGGGTGATAGAGGAAGAAGTATTCATTAAAAAATCAAAGGGCTTTGAGACACATGAGCAAAAGACTCATGTATGCAGGCTTAAGAAAGCCTTGTATGGACTTAAACAGGCACCTAGAGCTTAGTACGGTCAGATTGATGGTTACCTACAGAAGATGGGATTCATCAAGAGTGACACATATCCTAATATATATTATTTGATAGTAGGGAGTGAGACTCTAATTCTGGTATTATATGTAGATGACCTATTATTGATAGGTTCATGTAGGCTCATCAAGGATTGCAAGGAGAACCTAGCTATAGAATTCAACATGAAGGAATTGGGATTGATGCATTATTTTCTGGGAGGTATGCTACAAAAATTATGAAGGGGTTTAGGATGCAAGACTATAGACCCATGGCTACTCCAATGATCAATAACTAGAAGAATATTGATGCATCTGAGGATAAAGAAGTTGATACCACCTTGTACAGACAACTCATAGGATCCCTGATGTATCTGGTTAACACGAGACCAGATATTTGTTACGTAGTCAACACCCTTAATCAGTTCATGGTGGAACCAAAGAGGGTGCATTGGGAAGTAACCAAGCATGTTCTCAGATACATACGAGGAACAATCGAGCATGGATTAAAGTAAACCCAAGGTAATGACATCCTACTGAGTCGGTTCACTGACGTAGATTGGGCTGGAATTTCAGTAGATCGGAAAAGTACCACTAGGTATTGTTTCAACATTGGATCAGTAATGAATTCTTGGTGCAGTAGGAAACAAAAGTCCGTGGCTCTGAGCTCAGCCGAGGAAAAAGATATGGCAACCAACACAAATTCGTGTGAAGCCATATCACTTAGGAAGTTGCTTGTGAATCTATTCAGGAGAAGGATGGAAGCAGTCAACATTTTATGTGATAATCAGAGTTGCATCAAGCTCTCTGAGAATCCAGTGTTTCATAATAGGTTGAAGCACATTGGTGTCAATTTATCAGAGACTGTGTCCAACAGGGAGTGGTACAGTTACAATACACTCCATCATGAGAATAGGTGGCAGACATTCTCACTAAGGCTCTGGGAAGAACAATTTTTATTTATTTATTTATTTTTTAATTTTATTTAATTTTATTATTATTATTATTATTTTTTCAGGGAGAAGTTAGGGATGATTAAGAATTTGCTTCAGTGGTTGAAACAAATAGGTGCAATACTTAAGAGGGAGCTGTAGTACAGATGAGGCAGTGATGGTGACAGTATCATGAGAGATAGTACAGATAGTAGCAGTGCAAAAAATTATGGGTAGTAGACCAAACATCAGTAGTGCAGAGAACCGATATCATGGATCAGGGTAATGCTTCTAGTGGGACGTATTTCTAGAGCACTTTCCTCAATAAGAGGGAGTGTTTATTTTTGGGTAGCATCGGATGTGCTCTAGCTCCGAAATTTTGTGGAGGGGCTAGAACACACATGATCTCCAAGAACCATAAATTGTTTGGATAAATTCCACTCGGAATGCTATTTATTCAAATAATTAATAATATTTTATGAAGCCTAAGTTAAAACTTAGGAAATTAAAATAATTAAAGTGAATTAACTTAAATGTGGGTGAGAAACTTCTAAGTGACGAGGATCGATTTTGTTTTAATCTTAGCCATTGATTAAATATTAGATCACGACCGTTGATTTATCAATAGGAAAAGTATAAATGAATAATTGTGGGTCAGTTGAAGACGAGCCAGAAAAATACTCAGTAACCCGAGGGAAGTCGATTCTTCAGAATTTAGAATTCGATTTCAGAGGGAGAGTTGCAGCGCGAAGGAAGAAGAGGGTTTCAACATCAGTTAGAGCTCAAGGAAGAAGGACGCAGAGCAATAGAGGGGCAACACAAAAGAACAACGCAGAGGGACAACACAGAGAGGCAACATAGCTAGGACGCAGTCCTCACACATTCCCTGCGCAGAGGTGATGCAGTGGAGGCTAGAGAGCCTTGTGGATGTCAGAATTTCTCCGGAGGTTAGGAGAAAATTATCTCAGGTGTTTTCTTTGAAGTCTATCAGTTATTCTGCCAGTCATTCCTTGTAAAGAGATTGTTGCAGAAGATTAATAAATAAACCGTCATCTATTGCACCGGTTTTCCTCCATTGGGTTTTTCTGGGGACAATTGTCCAAAAATAATTGCGTTGACGTGATTGATTCTTGTGCGTATATTTCACTGCTATTTTCTCTATGAAATTATGTGATAACTGCAGTAGAATTTCTTTTTATGTTTACTGAAGGTTTTTTTGTAAATAACTTATTGTGAAGAATAAGTAGGAGAAATAAATCAGTTATTGCAGTAGAATTTAAAATTTAAAATTCTCACACCTACCACCCTGGACCACTCAATCAACACCATGTTCGAATATTCCATCCCTTAGAGCATCTGAAGGAAATTCGCAGCCATGGAGGAATAGGATATGTGCCATGGGCACTCAACCCTCTGGGTTTTGTGCAACCTTTTGGCCCAACAACAAAAATACCGAGAAGAGACCAAGGATAAAGCCACCCATCGAATTGCAGATTTCTCGGTGCTCCTTAGCCACTATTCCACCACCTTGAAGTGGCTCACCTGCATGGACCTACACATTGATTAACCCCCCCCCCCCCCCCCCTCAAAAAAAAATGTTCCATCATCGGTCGGGTCTCCTGCGCACTCCCCTCCTGCTAGCTCTTCACCCCCTCCTCACAAAGCTCCCCTGCCTCCTGTCGCGCCCAATGTTCCATTGTCTTCCCCACCCAGGCCTAGCACTTATGGATGTTACATTCTATAGGAGATCCCAGATGAGGGTGACTCATGGCACTTACAAAGTGTAAGGTGGCTCCCTCTTGGCCTCTATTTTGCTTCACAACAATTTTCGTCACATGTTGGCTTCCTAATTAGACTTAGGTTGATTTTTCCTTCTCCTTTTAATCAATGGATTTTGGAATACATTTTTGCTTCGAAAATATCCAACTCAGTAACATAGTTTCTACTTGGCCAAAGAGTTCCAATTTGGAGATTGAGGACCTTTGTGCTATGCCTCATTATGAAACTATCACTCTATATTAGTCCACTATCCAAGCACTGCGAGACCTTGCCCTCCCATGCAGTTTTTATGGTTTTATCTTTTTGAAAAACAATGTAAACAATGTTAACTCTAATTTCCCCTTCGAGGGGTAAAGAACTCTTATCTCATCTCTTTGGTTTCCTTGCTTCGATGCAGAGAAGACTCTCATGAGCGTACATATTGTATATCTAGCCTAGTTAATATAGTTTAGACATGCTTACTTAAAAAAGAAACCATTAAACTTATTCAAATTATAGTAATAATTAAAATATAATTAAATTTAAAAGAAGGTTTGCACAACCTAGAGTGGGGCTTCCATGTTGCGGCAGCTGGGGTTCATCCCTAGCCGACTAGCTCTCTTCCCTCACTCTCAAAATTTTGCAAATGGCGGACTACTATTCCACTGCAGTATTGATTTTGCCCTCTCTATTCGTCAAGGACTTTGGTATTTACTCAGATTTTCCAGCATCCATGGCAGTGGGATACTAGAACTCATCTTCATTTTCACCCTTTATTGCGAACTTCTATTTCGCCTTGGCTTCCTCGGTTGTTGGAAACAAGAACGTGTTTATGTATAAGGGATTCAATCTGCCCTTATCCATGGAAAAATGATCGATTTTTCCCTCTGATCTAGAAAAATTTGCAGCGAAGTGCGTTGCCTCTTCTTTGAATCCATCCTCTACTACCATGGTGGCAGGCTTGAATTCACCATATGCTTCAAAAGAATCCTTAGTCTAGGTGGGCACAAATATGTCTACATGTCTCCCATCTTTTTATGATGTAGTGGAATTTTAATCTAGCACCTATCTCCCACGGTTGTTAGTTTATGAAGCTTTATTGATAAAAGTTATATTGGTGGTTGAAGCTCTTTGAGAGGAAAAAATCTTCTCGAAGGTTGGTATGATATGAAAATATAATGGTCTATGGCGATACTTAGTAGATCTACACTCATGTATTTCTGAACACTGTAAACCCCTACTTTTATAAGACTTGAATATATATCCATTAGAAAGAGGGTTTTTTGTAACAGTCTTCGATAAAGCTGAAGAGCGAGAGTTGATCTCTGATTCTGGTTTGTGGCTTTGGGGTGGTGCAGGGCTATCTATGCAACCGTGGAACCCCTCTTTTGACTCCCTTTCAACTTCAATCTCTACTTCTCTAGTTTTGGTAAGGCTCCCTAGTCTCCCTTTGCATTTGTGGAATATTTTATCATTGAAAGAAATAGGAAATGTTTTAGGAAGATTTTATCGTCGAAGCGATGATACAAAACAACACTTGAAACTCACATATGTTAGCATTTGTATGAAGATGGACTTTAACAAAGAATTTCCTATAGAAATTAGGTTTACAGGCCCATGTTATATATGGTGAAAAAGTTGGGTATGAAAATATTTCTTTTCATTGTAGAGCTTGTTATGAAATAGGGCTTTCCCTAAAAAATTATCCCAAAGCTGGGAAGAGCAAAGCTAGGAAAAATAGTCGCAAACCAAGATGGTGGGAAGGTGCCAAGTAAAAATATTACACCGTCTTTAAGGATCAACTCCCCTCATATCTCATTAACGAGGCAAATCAACAAGAGGACAAAAAGTCAATAGAATCAAAGATAGGTCCCCACCAAAGTCATGGAATCTGTACAACAAGCCAAATGAAGGTGGGTAGAAGAGAGGAGGCTTATGGAAATCTTGAGAATATTGGATCCCCAACTACCTCCTGAGAATAATTTTGAAAAAAAGACTCCTAGGGTTGATCTTCCAAAGTGTTCAAGGACAAGATGGAGAATTTTGGTGACTCCATTGTCTCTTCAGATAACAACCCTAAGAATAATGTCTTTATCATTGAAAACAGGATTGAATAAGTAACTTCTTAGGTTGACGAGGAAAACGAGGAACAACCATTAATAAGTTAAAGGACAAAGTTGTTGATAGATACCATCTAAAGAAAGGTGATGCAATAGAGTCATTAGATAACATGGGATGGATCAAATTTGGAGAAAAGGCAAAAAATATCTCGCCAAGGATAATGAGAAGCGAGTCAAAGTTAAAATGACAAATAGTTAATAATGGGATGCAAATGTATTTGGATATTAGGTGTCTTTTAGAAAAGCTTTGGTTTGAATGGGAATTTTTTTTATGTATTGTGAGTTCTCGATTAAGGGTTTGGATTGATCCTTCATGCTCAATCTCAAATCCTCAAGGAATTTGGCAACTCTTATTTTAGAAGAATTGTAACAGTTATGGGTCGGTTCCAGATTCTTTTAATATAAACTAAAATACTTGAATGGGAATTTTTTTTTATGTATTGTGAGTTCTCGATTAAGGATTTGGATTGATCCTTCATGCTCAATCTCAAATCCTCAAGGAATTTGGCAACTCTTATTTTAGAAGAATTGTAACAGTTATGGGCCGGTTCCAGATTCTTTTAATATAAACTAGAATACTTGAATCTGTTTAATATATATATATATATATATATATATATATATATATATATAATATATATATATATATATATATATATACAACCAAATCATAATAAATATTTCCATCTTAATTTTTCCAAGGGAAAAATCACAATTTTATTCAACCCAAGAATAATGAACAAAATTACATCCGCAGATGCTAATAGCATTTGGTCATGCCTTCCTATCAACTAATGCAAAAATAAAAGAAAAAACTAATTACATATTTTTGTTGGGACTAAGTATGGTAAAAGTCACTTAGCTTCCCCTTTTTGCTTTATTTTTTCCCATTTTTCTCCAAACTCCTTGGCTGGGAGCGACATTTAATATTGCCAATTGATTGTCATCTGCGTTCAAGGGCACTTCTTCGCCTGAGTCTGAGCTCTCAGATACATGGGATATTTTTATGCCCCCTAATTCCTTTTCGGTGGGTGTTTCCTCTTTTTGTTGCTCTGATATTATAATCTATGTTGATACAGTACCCTTCTGGCTTGGAACCATTGTTCATGAATGATCCTCTACTTCTCCATTTTCTTGGTCGTCGGGTTATGTATGTTCTTCATAATTTGGGTTATGCTCCATGTGTTCTTATGCTTCATATTTAGAAGTGTTCAGAAATTGCCAACCCGTTGGCTTATACGTTTGCCTCTTTTTTATTTTTTGGGGCCTTTTTTGCTAGTGGGAGGGTGTTTTGCAGGTGTCCTGATGGAAAACAGGTTCGACACTTGAATGTTGTATTCTCATAATATAAAATTTGTGTCCACTAAAGTTTTTCATATTTTAAAATAATATGATCAGGCAGACCTTTGCTAAGGTCTATCTCCACACATATTCTGGAAAATGTGAAGATACCTTTTGTTGTTATGTCCATGTCCATTTATTTATTTTTAATTTAACCAATGTATTTTTGATATCCTCTAGGACCTGATATGCCAAAAGGGAAGAGGGAGGTTTGGTAAAATCACCCATACCGGCATCGTTGTTACCACCATATTTGTAGCATCAAATTATGGGAACCGTGGGGTAATGAAAAGCCCAGCTCGGCCCCAAAACCATGGCCCATAATTTATAACTCTTTCCATATTTTGTTGTGTGTCAAATTGGATAATTAAGGACAATTCAGAGCATAGGTAAAGATCACAATTTTGTGTCCAGGTAGAAAACACCCACTGATATAGTTATTTTGGTCTCGACCAAACACTATTAAACCTGCATACCAATGCCTTAGTTTGGAGATCAACAAAATGAAATTTTACCTCTAGGGTTTTTACACCCATAGTTGGTACCTTATCCACTTGCTCGACTATGTAGGGTCGTGACAGATTTTGGATTTGATTTGTTGGAGTGATAGTCTTCCCTTTCACTGCATCCATGAATGAGACCTGACCATTAGGGTTTCTAGAGTTTGTATTGGGGTTTCTAAAGCTTGTATCTCCACCCGTACCCGCAAATTTAATATTACGGTATAATCCATTGCCACACCATAATATTTCATCTATAGTGAATCTGGAGCACTTTTCCTTCACATAACAAAACTTCTAGTATTGTTGGTATTCCTATGTCACTTTGAATGCTTTTCTTCAGATGTTTCACTAGATCTTAGCCCCATATCAAAGATACGTGTTCCCATTAGTTTTTTTGAAGAAAAAATGGAATTTTCCTTTTTCTACCTGTCTTTTGTCCAGATCTGGAGATAAAAGGCAAAGAGGAGACCAATGGAACGATGGATTTGAAGGTAAAAATTGAGATTTGTCTAAATATGAGGATATAATGCGAGGAATAAAACCATTGGAGGACAAATCCCCAATGTGAATAAGATATGTTAAGGATTGTGCATTATTAGAAGGCGCTCCATGTGTTTTTCGATCCTTTGAAGAATCCATAACAACCAAATGAGAGTCCCCATGACAAAAGAAACACAAAAACACTCTTTCAATTGAGATCTTGCGGAGAGAGCGGCTAATGTGTGTGTGTGTGTGTGTGTGCGCGCGCGTGTATATGTATATGTATATATATGCGTATATTTATATGTGTATATGTATATGTATATATATGCGTATATTTATATGTGTATATGTATATGTATATATATGTGTATATATATGTATGTGTGTGTGTGTGTGTGTGTGTGTGTGTGTGTGTGTGTGTGTGTGTGTGTGTGTGTGTGTTACCATGTTAATTTTAGATAACCATGGTATGTTCTATGCTTAATGTAGTTTACTTCAATCTTTCTTATAGGCCCAAATCAAATTAGCTATCACATAAACATGAAAGTAAATTTTGATAGAACATAATAATAGATCGACAGAAGACAAGCCAATATAATAAACCGGAATTGTAATGTAGGTTCACAAGCCCAATAGATGTGTCACACACCCTCTTTGAATGATATAAATTGGAGAGACTTAATGCTCATTTGTTCATCATCTCATATTTTTTTATTACAATTTATTAAAAAATGTATGGATAGTTATTTTATTTTATATATAATTTATAATTATTATATTTATTTAAATGATATCATTTAAGAGTCAGAAGGAAAATATAAAAAAGTAATAAATCTTAATTTCAAAAACTAAAAGTAAATTTTTTAATCTTGACTAGTATAAAGAGGAAAATATGTATTACTAAAATAAGAACAAATTCTTATGAGTTTTATAGTAAAATTGGGTGTTGTCAGTTCCCAAAATATTACAAGATACCTTTGTAACATTGAGGTGGTTGAAGATGAAAAGCACTTTCTCTTACTTATCCAACTTATTCAAAAGATAGATTTAAATTTTCACTTATATATATATATACACATTGAGTTACTTGTACGCGATTGTTGATCAGGTACCCGATGTTGTTCATAGAAGGGATAGACACAATCAATACATGTATACAATGGATATATACTGACATATCAAATTCCTCCTTAGCAAAGTCTTGACATACAACAATGATTCCAAGAATGATGTTATTTTGTCTCCGAATCAAGTGCAATGTTTCCTGATGGTGATGGATTGTAGGTTCACATGAATTGAACAACAACTGGGACCTCCTCCTAATCATCGTTGCTATCCTAGAAGTAACAAGGAGTCCATACATGTCAAAGCCACAAACTTAGAAAAATAGATATGTATGTGTAACTACATTTGTACTTTTCATTTTCCTTTATGTTATCTCGTCTTAGCACCAGGTTGAAGAAAGGTTGCAATGGCCATCTAGACCATTCATATATTTTGTATTTTGTAGTAAAAAACACTCTTCTACCTTTGAAGTTTTGTGAATTGTTGACCGATGAAGTATTTACACTTCACCAACAAACCCTTGAATCTCACTAAGCGTGTGAGATAATGGGACTAGAACTGATGCTTTACACTCTTAATACTGTGATTTTGTTTAGAGAATTTATTTACAACAAAAAAGAGAATAAAAACTCAGTATACAACTTCCTAGGAGAGTAGAAAATGCAATAGTTATAAAATGTAACAACAAATAAATAAAAGCATGAACAATATGAATAATATATAACAACAAATAAAAGAGGGATATGGATTGTAATAAATTGAAATAAAGGTAATTTTATGAGCATATTTAAAGAAACACTTCATTAGCAATAAGGTTATGCAAGCATATAACAAACTGCTATATAAAACTCATTAACATTAAAATAAATTCAAGCATAAATTGTTCATGAAATATAAATTAAATTTGAGAAAGGCATGCACCATAAAATATGGTTGAAAATCACTTATTTTTATTGATAAAAGAGACTACAACTTGGAGTTTGACTACTTCATGTGAGAACTATTATCCAAAACTTAATTCACAAGTGTTGATGACATAAAAGACTTGTACAAAGACACTTAGATGATGAAAACAAGACAAGACAACATTAAAAATACTTCTGGGGCCATTCCAATATGATTAAATCAACAAAAGCTCTCTGTACAAAATTTAGCTTTTAGCACAAGCATTGAATGTCAGAGTTTCTACAAGCATAAATAATTGCGGGAAATGAAAGACAACCTGAGAAAACCACAAAAGAAAGGGATGAATCTACTCTCCTTCTTGTCACTTCTTAGAAAAATTCAGCTACCACCAAACAATTCAACCTCTTGTACTCATAGAAATAATAAATTAAAGAAAAATAATGACAACTTTGAGATATGGTTCATACCTCTCCTCACAAATTTTCCCATCTCTTCCTTCATAATCTTCTTCCATGTTTGTATTCTCATTGAAAAATCAGAGAGACTAATTGTTTTGGAGGTTAGTTTCTCATTAGTTTAATTCACTTTAAATATATTTTATTACATTTAGGAAGAAGAGTTATAAAGGAGTTTTCAAATTATTATTATTATTATTATTTTTGGTGGGTGCCCCCCCACCCCACGTACATCT
Organism: Pinus albicaulis; assembly: GCA_034641835.2. Classification (NCBI taxonomy): domain Eukaryota; kingdom Viridiplantae; phylum Streptophyta; class Pinopsida; order Pinales; family Pinaceae; genus Pinus; species Pinus albicaulis. Next base: position 1,773,725,053 of record CM076578.1, on the reverse strand, counting down.
CATGAATTAAAAACCACCCTTATGACACCCGACATGAAAATGTGTAACCGTAATAATATCAAATAATAATATGTAATAAATAAAGTGCCCCATCATTCACATCACATAATTTGAAATAAATTCTTTGTGCCTCCCAATATTATGTATACATGTCGTAAACAACAACATATGTATAATAAAACAACATCCACTGTATGTGACATTATCATCAAGACACCTTGTGCTGCCACACATAAACATGCATATCTATAACAATAGAAGAATTAACATGTAAATATACTATATCAACCATGATATATTTACTTGTAACTGCAAAAAAAGTATGTCATCGAATATATACATGCCCAAAAATGAAGTGTTGTTATAATACAAACTACGTTGACAATCTGTTGTAGAATATACCAAAAATGGAAGTTTATGTGAACGGAAAGTATGTTGCAACTATAAAACATATATTGAAAATAGAAAATTTTATGGAGTCTAAATAATAAAGTAAATGTGTGTCTCACATAAGCGAAGGATGCTCAGGATCTTGTTGACAGTGCTCGACCTGCCAACATTCAGGGGATCTCCCCGATATAAAGTCCCAAATAGACCTCACATTGTTTGAAGTAGGATTACCAGCAGTTGGGTGTTAATCATCTGCCTTGGTTTGCAAAACACATAGAGTGGTGCACGATGCCTTTGGCGAGAACAAGTGTGTGGCCCTGCAGAGAGTCAAGTGCTATGCATGACGGTTCCAACACACGAAAGAGAAAAGGAAAGTGCACCCCTTGGAATCCTGTAATAGTACGCAACTTAGAAGAGACACACAACCAAAATTACATCACACAAACTAACAAGTGGAACAATCCACAATTTAAGGTGACAATTTAACACATCAACATGCATTCAACAACAATCGTACAAATGCAAACGAAATAGTTCATAAGCATATGCATAAGTTAAATAACATATATCGCAAATACAACAAGAGTAGTCCTACTATATTGACAACATATGCATGAAAGCGTGGCAGCTCTAATTTTTATTAAAAGAGATAGTTCCAATCTTGCATACAACATTTGATAAGCCACTTACCAGAATAATGGAACGTGAAGTCTACAAAAATTTCTCCTCCAAAGAAGTATACTCCCTCTATGCTATGGAGAAGCCAAGGCTCACATAAAACTCTCAAGCTCTTCCTAAGCCTAAGCCTAGCCAAAATATTGGATCCAAAAATCCCATTACACGAGTTACGAGGATATATTTATAACAAAGGGGGGTGAATATTGGCATGGTCCATTTGTGACTCTTGGAATCCCCTCATGACCCTTCAACTTATTTACAAAATAACTCATTACATTACATATGACACTTCACATTCCAATAAGGACACTTGGGAATTCAACTTTTACAATAATTACAAATAATATTAAATTTTCCACTCATACCCATATAAGACAAAATAGGGTAGAGACAACTTGACATTCTAACAAGACAAAATACTCTAATGCTTGAGCTTGGGTGAAATCTAGCTCGAGAACTTCTACTTGATGCTTTTCGGTCACATATTGAAGCCAAGATTGGTATTGTGAAATGTTCTCCCCAAACTGCATGATAGTGTGAGGATGGAAGCAGACTCTTACATCCATAAAATCTAGGTACAATGTCTTGGAACCAGTCTGAACTACTTTCTCAATCAGGAGAAACATTATTCTGATATGAACAGGACCACCAATGTAGGTCTGCATGTTTTTTCTATTCAATTCCAAGTCCTCTTGGGTGGCGATATGTTTCAGCTACTCCAAGTACTGATCAATCTCCTTCCTGACTTGACATTTGCGTTTAGCCTTGGTGAGTGTGCCAACATATGGGATATTTTGGGTGTTGATTTGTGGTAGCATCGGATGTGCTCTAAGTCTCAAACTTTGTGGAGAGGCTTAAACACATGCATTACAGATAACCCATAAATTGTTTTGGGAAATTCCACCCAGCAACAATTTTATAAAAAAAAATAATTATTTCTAATAAGGACCCTAAGTCTAACTTAGGAAATTAAAATAATTAATGAGTATTAATGTAAATTGTGGGTGAAACTTCTAGAAAAGGCAGATCAAGTCTAATATAATCTTAGTCGTGGATTGGAAATATAATCTCAGCTATTGAAGTCTCAACAAGAAGACTATAAAGGAAGGCTTGAGGGTCATTTGTAAGATACACCGAAAGGATCTAGAGATTGAATTTTCCGAAGTGATCAGTGCTCAAGACGAAAACCAGATCTAAGTGATTCTTCAACGCAATTGAGGGGTAGAGAAAATTTTGGCAGGAGGATCTTCTCTTGGGCCAAGGATCATCAGCAGAGAGGCAGAGAAAAGAAAAGAGGAGGCTGCACATAGCCTAGAGTGAGTGATGCAAGGCCATGTAGGCCCCACGCAGAGGCAACACAATTTCTCAGCAGAGAGTCTAAGTTTCAGTTGGGGAGATCCAGATTTGAGCCAAGAGGGTTGGATCGATTTTCCAGAAAGGCTAAAAGATCATGAAAAAGGGGTGACGCAGTTCTAGATCTGACTCCACACAGGTCTACGCAACTACTGCGCAAAGGTAACGTAGAGGGAGCTAGGGCTTTGTCAGTTCAGCTACTGGATCAGCTGGAACTTGAAGAGTGATGTATACTCACTATATTTTTCTCTGTAACTAAATTTTTCAGTGAGACATCCATAGCTATATCTAGGATAAATGTTGCGTAATAATTCAATCCTTAGATTTGTTGCACCGGTTTTCCCGCATTGGATTTTTTCGGGGACATTTGTCAAAAAACAACGGTGTCATGTGTGTGTCTTATTTCTCTTGCTTAGATTTCTGTTTTCACATGTAATTTAATTAAGTGAAGGTTGCTTCAGTAACTTCTTTGATAGTTTTAGAAGTAATCTGCAATTAGCTTGTTAAATATAATCTACAAGTAGGAGAAGTAGTTCAGTTTATCGTAGTAGGGATTCCATATCTAGATCTTGGAATTTTCATAGTGGGTTCTCACCATGAAATCCAAGTCCAAACTATTATATAATATCCATACATATGAGGCCTGAATATTTCCAATGAAAGAGACAAGTTGCTTGTTGTTTAGGATTAACATCCAGACTCTTGCTTTCTCCAGCTCTGCCTGTGGCTTCATTTTATTCACTAGGGTAAGCGGTGCCCCCTTGTATTGCATTGTCCAATTATGCACGACGGTGATGGCAGCTTGCACATTCCTAAGGATCTTGACAAACTCTTTGCTTTGTCGTTGCAAGTCATGTAAGAGGACAATTGGCTTATGTATGGTCACGAGCTCCTCATAGAGGTCCCACATAGGGTCTCCAAGTGTGGAAACTTCATCAAGTATCATTACTCTCATCTCATCCAAGTAGACCTGTGAGGAAGGTGCATTATACGTTGCTGTGTGGAGCTGTTCAATCTCTTGTCGGGAATCATGTAGATTTTGTACCAACTATTTATTCTCGGACATCAGATACTAAGTGTTAGATCTTGTTGCACCTACAAAGGCCAAGTTGGCTTCAACAATAACATTTGGATTCTTGTTGATGTCTGCCACTATCACCCTTTCTCTCATAAATTTAGGCGATGCATGATCATTTGGGAAGTGCTTTATTCGTGTTTGTACAATCCTCTTCTGTAGTTCATCATATAACATATTATACACATCCATCAACAAATCATCATCAAGGGGAAATATCTCCCCTTATTTGCTCGGGGTTGGCTATGCAGTTGGAGTTGGTGGAGTCTGAACGATGACCTATGATGTGTTGGGCATCAGGTCCACATCTTGATCCTACAACTCTGGATCCAACTCCATATCCATGACTTCAATAACTCCTCAATATTCTATGCAATCTCTTAATCCTGCATTTGTTCGCTCTTTCCCTCTGTTGCTGGCTGATCCTATTTCTACTCTTCAACCTGTATGGGTTATGTTTCTTTTGTTATGGCACCTTGATTTCCTTCATCTTCCTGATTCATCTCCTCCTCCTATTCTCTTCTCCTTAGCTCCCATTCTTCCCTTAGCTCTTGTTATGCTCTTTGTGCCATCAGCTCTCCTTCCTCCAAGGTTTGCTTCTCTCTCTTCCTCCACTCTGCTCTTTGTAGCCTTTGCCTCCTCTTTTCTTCTGCTTGCAAAGTTGTTTGTGCAATAATGGGATCCACTTTCTTCTTCCATCTTTGTTCCTCCTCTGCACTGTCAAAAACCTTCCTCTTTCCCTTATCTTGTATCAAGTTGTTGTCTCTTCTGGAACTGCTGCCATTTTTGGAGTATCCTGTGAAGTCCTAACTACACTGATCGACTCGTGGGGTCTGGAGGAGTTATAAAAATTCTTCCATGATTCCTCCTCTGACCACTGAAATTCCCCACTGACCCAGTTGTAGTATATTATCGCGTAATGGTCCTTGCAAATTCCCCTCGGATCATACATATTGAAGTATTTTTTACTAAAATCAAACTTTACCCTGATTTTTGCTTTGGTGTCTACAACTTTGAGATTCTTAATCTCGTATAACTCGATCTGCAAAGGAAGCATGGTACATGGCACTTTCTTCTTCCTGTGCAGTGCTACTGACAACCTTATGGCAAGATAGTATGATACTTATTGCATGAAAATTTTGCTTGTGGCATATCTTCGCAAAATATGTGACGACTTTTGCCTACCGAATACTCTAATAAATGTCCCATCCAATAAGGCAAACCAATCTAAAATCTCTGATATTGCCTCCATCGCTCCTAGTGACATGCAAGGTGGGTCCTTCTAAAATATAAGCCTGTATAGCGAGATTGTGAAGTGATTAGTTAGTTTCTCCATAAATCCTCTATGGTTGCAATCCGAAAGCATAATACAATAGATATGCATGGAAATTTCTCTTGGTTTCCATAGATATGCATGTGCACAAATTGCATTCAGTAAGTATGCAAACATATAAAATCGTGCTTGCTCACCCTTGGGAGGATCTCGAGCTTGTGCTACATGAACTCTTAGTTGATGAGCCAAAAGATATGACCAGTTGAATGGCTTCCCCTCGTTCACCACCTAGTTCAATAAGAAAGCCCACCCTCAGGAAAGGTCTTTGTTCTCTGTTCGCCATATATTTTGCAAGCTAAGATGACCAAGAACATGTAGGCCTTCCTGAGTGACTTTGTCTTGTATGTGTAGGTGCGTGTATGTTTAAACTTCGATGGCTCCTTCACCCAACTTCTCAAAATATCCTGGGTGACATAAAATAATGAGTCTATGATATTTACTGGTTCGTGAAGATGATACATTCGCTGAAAATATGCTTCCAAAAATGTAACAAGCTTTTGTCCCTTGGTGTTGCTCAGTGTCATAGTTTTCTCATCAATGTGTGAGACAACCTAGCTGATCAGATCTGCACACAGGAAAGTTGGATACCTGCATGCAACCTTGTATAGTCCTAACTACCAGATGTTGAGATAAACTTGTCAGTCCTCCAAATATTCCCCGAAGTCCTTTGCAAAAGCATCTTTAATCTGTTGCCATGTTAGTGTTGATTCCTTTTCTATAAACAACTAAGTATTTGCATAAACTGGAAAGTTAGCTGCCGTTTGCTCAACTGCTGCCCTGGTACTTCTTTCAGTGGTTTCTTTTGAAGTAGCTCTCTTAGGTGCCATGGTAACAGATATTGCTGGAGAGGTTCTAACAAATTGTTGTACTTGTGGGACAAAAAATACACTTGTGACAAAGAAACATCAGTCTTAAGCAAATCCACTTTCAAGGCATGTTCAAGCAATAAACCGAGTATACGATGGGAAGGATTGCACAATTTTGACTACAAAGAGGGGCTAGTTGCCCATGGGAACTGCACAATCCTAGCAATCAGGGTTGAAGCTTGAGGTCTGAGACTGCGCAATGCGCCATTCAGCCTGGGCAGTGTTATGGGAGAGACTACGCATTGCACAGTCTCAGTGGCCAGGGATGTATATTGAGCCCTAGAACTATGCAATACGCATTTGGGCTAGCTTGTACTACACACTACGCAGTTCCAGAGGTAAAGTTCTTGGCTTGAGCCTTAAGATTGCGTAGTGCCCAACTGGGCAAAGTGAAAAACGACCAAGGGAATGGTAGATATGCCCAAGGAAATGTGAAAAATGAGAAGATCTGAGAGATAGTGTTGTCTTGAGTGCAGATATAACTAAGTGTGAATGAAACAAGACAAGTCGAGTGCAAAAAATGAATAAACAGAAAGAAAATTAAATCGGTGAGGAGAGTCGCCACAACGACTACCATCGGTGAAAAAATGAAGAAACCAATGCGAAAGTTGTGAAAGGAAAACAATAAATTGAAACAACACTTCTATAAGCTAAATAAAGTTGAAACACCAACATTCATGCAAATAAAGAAGAAAAACAACACTCACACAAGAAAAACAACAAAAAGCTACAGAAAAAGTGAAAAAAAAATGATAAACGCGAAACTCACCCATAAAATTGATGATGATAGCACCGAAGGTACCTTGATCTCCTTGGGAATACTAGACCTCTAATATCGAGTGTGCAAATAAGCTCTATGGGCTTCGATTAAATATATTTGAGAAAATTAGGGTTTATGACGTACATGTGTAAAATCAATGAAAGAGCGACACATGGCGAAAGCTTCCAAAAATAACAAGTGTGCCTCCTTTGGGTTACTAAAAATAGATCCCTATTTTTAGGGATGCTATTTTTTTTTTTGAATTTTCTGTTTTTCTGGAGAAACTTGCCATGCACATCACCGGGAAAGATTGCAGAATTCTGGGGAGCTGGGAAACTTTCTGGCTCATTGCACTACTCAGTTTCTAAGCTTAGTGAGAGATTGCGCAGTTTATGGGCTCAATGTCAGGCTACCTTTCATGATTGCGCATTTTCCAAGCTCAAGGCTGATTTCCAATCATGATTGTGCAATGCCAGTCATCAAGGTCAAGCTTTCCCTCATGGATTGCGTAGTTTCTGGAGGCAAGCCCAAAATTGCTACAAGACTAAGAGAGGAGGTTAGCTTGTGACTTAGAAAAATGAGTTAAGTTAAAAGTGATTGAACACAAGCATATATAAAGGACAAGTACCAATAAAAGCATGAATACTTGAAAACAATGCAAGATATGCTCCTGTGAGAAGAAGTTTAGGCTTCAAAAGTTAAGCAAAGGAAATTTTTTTGAGGGTGGTTGTAGTCGCTACAACACCGGCGACACATTGGTAGAACTCCAGCTCCCTAAATGAATCTTGTCTCATGTAAAACCAGTCTCACCCTTCTAGAAGTATTGTTCCATTCATTGATTATGACAACTTCCTCACGTAGTCCAAGTTAAAGACATAGTCCCATCTGTATTCTTCATTGGTGGCACACTAACCAAGCCAAGTCAAACTGAGTTGTTTCGATTAGGGATGAGGAGTATATAAGTGCACATGTAAAAGAAATTGTCAGAGTATTATTTTGATCTCTGGTGTTGTTGCGTTGCCAGCAGGCCTAAAGAGTACCCGACAAAGTCACTTTAGGAACACAAACATTGCTCCACTACCAGCGAGCCTGGTACTACCCCAAGGGAGTTGCTTGCTTCACCTCTGAAGCCTTTATCTTCATTCACCCTTTATTTATATTTTTTGATATTCTTTTTCAAATAAATGTGCATAGTCACTTATTTATTTCATGGGGCGAAAGGGGGATCCCAACTTATTGAGAGCATAAGAGGTTGTTCCTTTAGAGAAGGATGTTTATATACACCTCTAAAATACTTGTTAAGGTTTTAATCCCCTCCTTACTCTACTCGATTAGGTTGACAAGGATTAACCGAAAATATAAAACCGATTAGAGTAGGTGGTACCAGTTAAAATTCAAACATCGTGATTTCACTACGATTTTCTCCAACAAGGAACATATCTTCCATCAAAGTATCATCAACTCAAAGAACACAAGATTTACGCAAAGAGAGGGAATAGACAACAAACCAAGTGTTGATAGTAGCATAATATCCTCTTGGATTTCACCATGCTTGCTTCATAAGCCAAACATAGTCTCATGCAAAAACTGACCTATAGCTAAAAAAAAATAAAAGGAAAGAAGTGGAACGAAAACAAATGAACGTAAGGAAAATCAAAGCAAACAACAATGAAAAGACAAACACTACTCCTAATCCTAACCTAAGAAGATCATAGGAAAAACTCACATGAAGTGATACTTACAATGCTGCCACCAACGCATTGGTTGGCCTATGTAGGAAAGGGAATTCATGTCGAGAAATATATACAAGCATAATAATACACAAGAAATATAGGACAATGCAAACCAAAACGTTCGAACTTTGAATGAGCACACATAAAAGTAAATGTGAAAAGTGCATGAAAGGCATTCTGTGGTTGTATCATGGTGTTGTGACACACTGCGAGTCAAAGAATTACAAACACAAACTTTCAAACAACGAAGGCGATCAAACATAAATAAAGAAGAAAATTTTCATTTTTCCACAGTGCTTTCTACGTATGACTCCTCCAATGACTAAGCAATAGGATCATGTAATACAAATGGAGGATGCGATTATTGAAAAACAGATTGATCTTCAATATGTGCAATTGAGTGATGAGGAACCTAAGAAGATTCAACATTCTTCTGATCGAGAGTGGAAATAATCTCAAGGCTACGAGAACCTGACATAACCATAAGCTCAAGCTGAAGTGCCTCGACAACTTGAGGTAGTTCCAAATCATCGGGAGGTGAATCATCAAATATCGGTGGCTTTGAAAAATCAACAACAGAAGAATTAGGATCGTGACCAACTGAATCAATGAAAAGGTCACGATAGGCATGATCAGGCAGTTCACGATCACAAATAGAGGTATCCTCGTGATCTCATGAATCTTAAAGAGGGGGAGATGAAAAATGAAAATTTCACCCTCTATGCTTTTAGAAATGTAAAATGAGAGATTTGGAAGATCAAGAGTAGAAAAATTTTCCTCTCCACACCTGGATGAAAAAATGACATTCCACATAATCTATGAATGATTGGAAGTGGTAACCTCATCATAAACCAAATTTTCACAAGACTCAACATAAGTGATAGAATCGTGGAAAATGTCAAGATAATGCAGGAGAGGTGCGGAAGGAAGAAATTAATCTTCCATTGCAGATTCTTGTTCAACTATGGGCTCCCACACATACTCGTCATAAATGGTACTACAAGTTGGTTGCTCAACCAAATCCATCCAACACTTGATCCTCATGAACATCGGGAGAAAAATTTGAAACAGGTGAACAAAAAAACTCACAATCCGGAGGATCATAGGGACCAAAGGATGTAGGATGAGGAGATAAAAATCATCATAACTGTTAGACTCACAATCCAAAATTGCGCTGAAATTTTGAGCATGATGGGTGGGAGAAGACAATGGTAGATCGACAAATGAATTCTCAGTCTCTCTCACCTCAACCTACGGAACTAGAGTTGTTTGATGAGAAGGGAATGAAGGGTCACTTGGAACAACAACCTTGTCCATCGCAAATTTAGAAGCTCTAACACCAAGGTATGTTGGGAGTGGTTTGAAAGATTCAAGCTTCTGTGTATTTTCTGAAATGTGAACAAGATATAAAAAATTGTCTACCAAGAAAGGCCAATAAAATTCATCTTTGGGAAATTCGAAACAAAAATGAATAAAATGATCGTGAAAATCCCAGACGGATTCATCAGGTGCTTTTCACAAATTCAGTATTTTTTGACACACATATTTTTAATTGTACATGTCAAACACGAAAAATAGTTGTTGGAAAAGATGTTCGAAAGAGTGTATGGAAGAAGCAGGCAATGTGTTACACCAATTCCGTCAGCGTCCTTCGAACGTGAGAATGAACAACCTACAACCATCATCCTCATAGTGGATGTTGTGTTTTGTGCAGAAATCAAGAAAACGTGATGTGTGCTCAAACAAGGTTGTTTCACCATCGCCATTAAATTTTAGATTAGAAAAGTCATCAATGATTCTCGCAGACACTTTCAAATTTGCATTTTTGGTAAAACATGTCGAGGTTATGATTCAGGGAGAAGTTATTAGATGGGTGTGGAAATTCAAAACAGACTTCAAGGGCTCAGCTTGTCATTTGGCCCTCCTTCTAGCGCCATAAATGTTGATGGTGTTGGACCTGCCAACATTCAAGGGATCTCCCTGGTGTGAAGTACCAACTATACCTCACACCGTTTGGAGTAGGAGTCCCAACATTGGGGTGTTAATGATATTCCTTTGTTTGGAAGATGCATAGAGTGGTGCACGGTGTCTTTGGAGAGAACAAGTGTGTGACCCTGCGAAGAGTCAAGTGCGATGCACGAAGGTTTCAACACACGAAAGAGAAAAGGAAAGTGCGCCCCTTGGAAGCATGTAATAGTATGCAAATTCGAAGAGAAACATGTGAAAAATGACATCACACAAACTAACAAGTGGAATAGTCCACAAGATAAGGTGATGAATTAGCACATCAACACACAGTCAACAAGAATCATAAAAATGAAAACAAAATATTTCATAAGCATATGCATAAGTTGAATAACATAAATTGCAAATAAAACAAGAGTAGTCCTACTATATTCACAACATATGCATAGTTCCAATCATACTATATTAAAAGTGATAATTCCAATCATACATACAACATTAAAAGTGATAGTTCCAATCATACATACAAAATTTTACAAGCCACTTGCCCCAATAGTGGAACGTGAAGTCTACAACGCCTGCTCCTATAAAGAAGTATACTCCCTCTACGCTACAGAGAAGCTAAGGCTCACACAAAACTCCCAAGATCTTCCTAAGCCAAAGCCTAGCCAAACGTTTTTCTCCCAAAAGGCCATTACATGAGTTATGATGATATATTTAAAACAATGGGGGGTGACCCTTGTCATGCCCCATTTGTGACTCTTGGACTCCCCTCATGACTCTTCAACTTCTTTACAAAATAACACTTACTTTACATATGACTCTTCACATTCCAATAAGGACACTTGGAATTTCACTTTTATAATAATTACAAATAAGATTACATTTTCCATTGGTACCCATATAAGACAAAATAGGGTAGAGACAACTTGACAACCTAACAAGAAAAAATACTATGATGCTCGAGTTTGGGTGAAATCTAGCTCAACAACTTCTACTTGATGCTTCTCGGTCACATATTGATGCTAATATTGGTATTGTACGATGGTCTCCTCAAACTGCATGATAGTGTTGCAGAAAATCCACATAGATTCAAGTGATAATTGTAATATGTTAAAACATTATACTTGAATCTACTTTAACAATTGTGGAAACCAATTACAATCGCATAATCACGTGAACAAGAAAGAGAAATATTTTCAATCGCACAACACAAATATTTATCTAGGGAAAGCCTCAGCTAAAACCCTTGCTATCTATATATTTCATAAGCCAACGAATATGAGAACAATACAATGCTTCTCTCATGCTTGAGAGCTCTCTGCACTATCTCTGTCTGTCTCACTGATTTCTAGGCAAGATTGGTTCAATACTTAACCAATTTATTGACCTCATTATTCACTATTTCCTTGTGCAGTTTCCTTGGGAATTAGGGCCCTATTAACAAGCAAATTCCCAAATAATTATTGCGCAATACATCAAGGCTTTCCCTCTGACTCCATGCACCACCTGTACAATTGGATGATTGTATAACTGATAGTACACTTCCCTTTAACTCTAATATCAACTGGGTCTTTCTCAGAACTGAAATACATGAGTTATTTATGAGCGAATTATTAGTTATCTGATTGATCACTACATGTGAATTAAATCTAATTTTGACACTTTTACCTCTCTCTAGTTCCTCCATCAATTAGAACTAGTTAGATCGAGTTAATTAATTACAACTCAAAATAAACTCAACCAGGGCTCCTATAATGTATGAGACACTCTACATGCCTTTGGTTTGACCCTCAACTCAAATTAATTGAATTAAGTAAGTCTTCCTAACTTAGTTAACTCATACAAACTATCATGTGATGTGGAATTATAATTTCATTTTAATTTAATTTGAGGGAAAATTAAATTAAAATCCTTTTTGATGCCATTTTCAATATTTCTTGTTTCCATTTTCAACAAGTGTTAGGTTGGAAGCGAACTCTTGCCTCTATATCATCTAGGTACAATGTCTTAGAACCGTTCTGAACCTATTTCTCAATGAGGAGAAACATTGTTCTGATATGAACAGGACCATTGATGTAGGTCTGCATGTTCTGTTTATTAAGCTACAAGTCCTCTTGGGTGGTGATATGTTTTAGCTGCTCCAAGTACCGATCGATCTCTTTCCTAACTTGACGTTTGTGTTTAGCCTCAGTGAGTGTGCCATCCGATGGGATCTTGTGGGTTCTCAACCATAAAATCCAAACTGTTATATATATGCACATATTAGGCCTGGATATTTCTAATGAAAGAGGCGAGCTACTTGTTGTTCTGGATTAACATCCAGATTATCGCTTTCTCCAACTCTACTTGCAGCTTCATTTTCTTCACCAGGGTAAGTGGTGCCCCCTTGTATCGCATTGTGAAATCATGCATGACGATGATGGTAGCTTGCACATTCCTAAGGACATTGACAAAATATTTACCCTTCTATTTTAATTAATGTAAGCAGAACATTTCCTTATGTACGGTCACGAGCTACTCATAAAGGTCCTGCATAGTGTCTCCAAGTGTGGGTACTTCAGTAAGTATCACTACTCTCATATCATCCAAGTAGACTTGTATGGAAGGTGCATTCTGCACTGCTGCGCAAAGTTTTTCAATATCTTGTTAGGCATCCTATAGATTCTGTACCAATTGTTTATTCTCTCCCATTAGATATTGAGTGTTAGATCTTGTTGCACCTATAAAGTTCAAGTTGGCTTCAAAAATAGCATTTGGATTCTTTCTTGTGTCTGCCACTATCACCCTTTTTCTCATAAATGAAGGTGATGCATGATAATCTAGGAAACAATTTATCCATGCTTGTACAATCCTCTTCTTCATTTCATCATATGATAGATTGTACACATTCATCACCAGATCATCATCAAGAGGAACTATCTCCCCTTCCTCACTTGGGGTTGGATATGTGGCTGGAGGTGGTGGAGTTTGAATGGTAACATGTGGTGCACTAGGAATCAAGTCCACATCTTCATCATACGGCTCTGACTTCCAACTCCATATCCGCGACTTCTATCAAATCCTCAATCTGCTGAGAAAGCTCCCGATCCTACATTTGTTCGCTCTCTCCGTCTAATGCCAGTTGATCCTATTTCTGCTCTTCAACATGTATGGGTGTCATTTCTTCTCTCATGGCACCTTGCCTTCCTTATTATTCTTGCCTTTTCTTCTCCTCCCATTCTCTTCTCCTTAGCTCATGTTCTTCCCTTAGATCTTGTTATGCTCTCTCTGCTCTCAGCCCTACTTCCTCAAAGCTTTTCTTCTCTCTCTTCCTCCGCTCTTCTCTTTGTAGCCTATACCTCCTCTTATCTTCTGCTAATAAATTTGCTTGTGCAATAATGGGATTAGTTTTTTCCTTCCATCTTTATTCCTCCTCTACACTGCAACTTCCTCTTTCCCCTATCTTGTACCAGGTTACTCTCTTTTGTTGTTGTCTCTTCTAGAACTATTGCCATCTGTGTAGTAGCTTGTGAATTCCTAGCTATACTGATCAATTTGCGGGGGTTGGAGGAGTTATAGAAATTCTTCCATGGTTCCTCCTCTGACCAATGAAATGCCCCACTGGCCTAGTTGTAGTAGATTCTTGCACAATGGTCATTGCAAATTACCCTTGGATCATACAAATTGAATTCTTTTGTATCGAACTCAAAATTTACTATGGTTTTGCTTTGGTGTCTCCAAATTTGAGATTCTTTGTAGGTTTTAACCCTGTACAGAAATTATCTGCAAACAAAATCTTAAAACATAAAATAAACAATAACGAGATCATAAAACATAAAAAAATATACACAGGGATTTTCCTCTGGATCCCACAACTGGGACTACCAACTTGACTTTTCATTATATTCCTTTCAATGTTAAAAAACATATATATACATGCCAAAGAATTCATAAACCCCAATCCATTAACCCTGGATTAGAACATAACTATAGTTCCTTGACCAGATCTACAAAATACCATGGGCAGAAAACCATCATGCCCAAAACCATGTGCAAACCCATGCACAAAACTATAGGAAGGTCCACCCACCTAATATAGGGTCCAAAAAATTTTTTGTGGAAAGAAAATAACACACAGCCAAAATTATTAATCTTGTATAACCTGATCTGCAAAGGAAGCACGTGCCATGGCACTTTCTTCTTCCTATGTAGTGCTCTTGACAACCCTGTGGCAAGATGGTATGATATTTATTCCATGAAAAGTTTGTTGGTGGCATATACTGGAACAATATGTGGCGGCTTCTGCCTGTCGAACACTCTAATTAATGTTCCATCTGGTAAGGCAAACCAATATGCAATCTCTGATATTGCCTCCATCGCTCCTTGTGACATGCAAGGTGGGTCCTCCTGAAAGATAAGCCTCTATAGTGGGATGATGAAGTGATCAGTTAGCTTCTCCATAACTCCTTTACGGTTGCAATTTGAAAGCAACTTACAATAGATATGCATGACTATTTCTCTCGGTGTCCACATCCAGTTCATGCCAGGAAATTGATTTTATGCACAAATTGCATCTAGTAAGTATGCAGACATATAAAACTGTGCTTGCTATCCCTTGGGAGGATCTCGGGCTTGTGCTACATGGGCTCTCAATTGACGAGACAAAACATGTGACCAGTTTAACGACTTCCTCTTATTCACCACCTAGTTCAGTAAGATAGCCCATGCCTTAGGAAAGGTCTCTATGCTCAGTTGGCCATATATTATAGAAGCTAATATGACTAAGAGTTGGTAGGCCTTCCTAAGTGACTTTGTCTTGTATGTGTGTGTGGGTGTTTGTCTAAACTTCGATGGCTCCTTGACCCAAATTTTTAAAATATCCTTCATTCTCACATAACTATGGGTGGCATAAAATAATGAGTCCATGACCTTTACTCGCTCAAGAAGATGATACATCCGCTAAAAATATGTTGCCAGAAATGTAGCAAGCTTTTGTATTTTGGTGTTTCTCAATGTCATAGTTTTCTCATTAATGTGTGAGACAACCCAGCTGATCACATCTGCATAATGGAAGGTTGGATACTTGCATAAAATGTTGTATAGTACTGACTACCGAATGCTGAGATAAACCTGTCGGTCCTCTAAACATTCCCCGAAGTCCTTTGCAAAAGTATCTTTAATCTGCTGCTATGTTAATGTTGATTACTTTTCTATAAACAACTGAGTATCCACATATACTGGAAAGTTAACTGGCACTCGCTCAACTTCTTCCCTGGTAGTGCTTTTAGTAGTTTCTTTTGAAGCTACTCTCTTGGGTTCTATGGTAACAAAGATTGTTGGAGAGGTGTTAAAAAACTGTTGTACCTGTGGGACATAAAAGACACTCATGGCAAGCAAACATCAATCTTAATAAAATCCAATTTCAAAGCATGCTCAAGGAACAAATCGGGCATATGATGGGAAGGATTGCGTAATTTTCACTAGCAAGAGGGGTTTCCTTCCTGTGGGAACAATTAACTACGTAGTCCCAATAGTTAGGGTCGAAGCTTGAGGTCTGAGACTGCGTAATGCATAGTTCAGCATGAGAAGTGGTCTGGGAGAGACTATGCATTGCAAAATATCAGTGGCCGGGGATGCATACTGAGCCTTGGAACTGTATAAATCATAGTTGGGCCAACCTATACTATGCACTATGCAATTCCAGAAGCAAATCTCTCGGCATGAGCCTTAAGATTGTGCAGTGCCTAGCTGGGAAAAGTGAAAACCAGCCAAGGGAATGGTAGATCTTCCCAAGGGAAGTGTTAAAAAATGAGCATATTTGAGAGATAGTGTTGGATTGAGTGCATATATGAATAAATTTGAATGAAACAAGACAAATCGAGTGAAGAAACTAAATAAACGGGAAGAAAATCAAATCAATGAGGAGAATCGTCGCAACAACGACCATTGGTGCAAAAATGAAGAAATCGATGCAACACTTGTGAAAGGAAAATAATAACTTGAAACAACACTTCTGAAAGCTAAATAAAGTTGAAATTCCAACATGCATTCGAAGAAACAAGAAAAAAAATACTCACATAAGTCAAACGAAAAAAGCGACAAAAAGTGATAATGCGAAACTCACCCAGGAAAGCGACGACGATCACACCGAAGGTTCCTTGATCTCCTCGAGAATGCTATAGCTCCGAGATCAAGTGTGGAAATGAGATATAGGGGTGTCAATTAAATATATTTGAGAAAATTAGGGTTTATGACGCACATGCCTAAAATCAAGGAAAAACGACATAGTCTAAAGTTTCCAAAATTAGCAAGTGTGTGTCCTTCAGCTTAATAAAAATAGATCCCTGTTTTTTAGGGATATTTTTTTCTTTTTTTTCATCTTTTTTGCTTTTTCAGAGAAAATTTCTATGCATATCATCGGTAAATATTGCACAATTATGGGGAACTGGGCAACTTTCCGGCACAGTGCATTGTGCAGTTTCTGAGCTCAGTGAGGGATTGTGGAGTTTCTGGGCTCATGCCGGGATTCCTTCCATGACTGTGTATTTTCTGAGCTCAAGGCTGATTCCCTGTCATTACTGCACAATTCCACTCATGAAGGTCAAGCTTTCCCTCATGGATTGCACAATTTCTAGAGGCAAGTCCATAACTGCTACAAGACTAAGTTAGGAGGTTAGCTTGTGACTTAGAAAGATGAGTTAAGTGAAAATTGAATGAACCAAAGCATAGATAAAGGATAATTATTAATCAAAGCATGAATACCTGACAACAATGTAGGAAAATATCATATGAGAAGAAGTTTAGGCTCCAAAATTTAAGCGAAGGCAAGAATTTGGAGCGTGGTTGTAGTAGCTACAACAAATCTCTAACATATTTATCTTCTAATTGTTTTCCTTTATTGTCCTCCTTTTTCTCCTGAGCACATATCTATATACACATATCTTCAATGGAAATCTCTCTCCTGTCACCCATCCCAAAAGTGAAGGTGCGAGGATGTGAAGAGGTAGCCTCTAATGAAGAAAGTGCAGGGGTTGTAGGAGGATGAAGCTTGGTTACAACTATTCGAGGAGGAGAATGAAAAGGTTGGTCACGATGTTGAGTCATGGTTTATGAAGCAACATAGGGCACTCGATGAGTGGAGGAAAAATGGGGAATTGTATGATGAGAAATAGATGGCCATCATTCATGTCCATAAGGTTGTGTAATGGGGTTTGGGACTAATTCGTCAAACTAAGGTGGTTGTTGTGGCTCTTGTGGTTGCTAATGTGGAATCTCAACAATATTGGGGTGTGATAATGGCATGTTTTGTGATGGTCGTGGAGTGGGTTGATGGGCTGGAAAGCCTCCTAATTAAAGATGGATAATTTGAGTGAGTTGATTAAACTCCTCATAACTAGCATCAAAGTGGATGGAAAACTGAATTCTTTTGTTGTGATTTTCTCTCCTCAATACTTTTCCATGTCGGCCATGTCCCCTTTTATATTTTGTGGACCCCTACTATGAAAACTCATTGTTTATATCTAGCATCCACAATATCTATATGCAATGCGATCTTCAAATCATAAGATAATGAACAACAAATTACATTTTGATTTATAAGCATATCTACGTGATTGTTAAGGTGCATGCAAGAAGCATTCATGAGGGAAACATTTTATAGGGAGGGGGTGGTGTTACACTGAAATTTGTCACCATGACGTTTTAGTACTCCCTTAGAAGTCTACAACATCAAAGTTCCTAAAATCAAGCCTTGAAATTGAGAGAAAAGCTCATAAAAGTCTTAATTACACTTGTACCACACTTTCTCTTAACATTGCCTACGGTGCCACACCTTTTTGTTCTAAAGCATGCGGAGCTAAATGCACTTTTTCTTCATTAAGGGTGCGGACCCCTGTAAAAGGTAAAATAAAGGCAGAAAGTAACATTTAGAAGCCCAACAGTCAAATCTAGAAGCTTCTAGAAGCAATTATCCGATTGAAGGTTCGCTCCTATCATGTATGTTCATTCCTCCATTATGGGAGCCTACCCCTTGATTTATGGAGCTCAATCCCTTCAAAAGAGCATTATATCCCCTCTTATGTGGAGCTGTAACCTCCTCTCTTTTCCTATAAATTGAAGCCATAGTGCAGCTTCAAAGGGAGTTAGACTTTGAGAATTTTTGAGGAGAAATGTTGTAGAGACTTAGACTCTCTTAATTGATCATTATGTGGGAATTATTACACACCCATGTGCATTTTAGCTGAGAGAGTGCAAAGCTTGTCAGAGTAAAGGAAACGCCTGTTCCTGACCCTAGGAAGGCCTGCACGACATCAAGGCGGACACGGTTGTAAGGCTCTTTCTTCATCAAAGATAATACAAATGAATCCCAATCACCAAAGGGATTGGTTTATCAAGGCCCTTCTTTCGCTGACAAGAAACCCACTAACACAGCAAAAGATCGAGACGTTGCAAGATGCATTAGAACAGGCCATGAAGATAGAGGCCATGGCGGGATACCCACAAGAATTTAATGGGGGGACATTAGCTCAGGACCCTTCCATACTGGGACTACAACATCAAATAGCTAGCTTGATATAAAAACTGAAGGAAATTCAACCCATGCGTCTAGTGAGACTAAATGTATGGTGTACGCATTGTCTAATGGAAGGACATGTGGTAACCAAATGTCCTCGATTGCGGGGCCAGAACGTGGGAACACCAGCAACAGGGGCACCAGGAGCTCCACCAGCGAGAGGGGTGGTGCAAATAAACACCCAAGGATTATATCCGCCACAACACCCATACACAGGGTTCCCTGCGCAACAAAATTCAACGACGACTGAGTATTGCGAGATCTGCAAAAGCATGGGTCACTCACCCTGCCTATGCCCCATATTGAAAAAGTACTCCAATGTCCCGAACAACGTATACTGTGAGTTCTGTGCATCTACCACACATAGTACAAAGCAGTGTAGAGCTCTGGATGCTTTGGCAGAACGATTAGATAGGCCTTCATATAGAGTGAACGAGGCTCCTAGAGGATGAGGAGGAGGCATGAGAGGAGGCCGAGTGGGAAGAATATGACCAGTACGATGCTACAACTGTGACCAAGAGGGGTCATGTGGCTAGGGAATGTCCACTTCCTAGAAGACCCTGGTGCTCTCAGTGCAGGGTTAACACGCACGCAACAGAAGACTTCCTAGAGCTCATTAAAAGATAGGAAGAAAGGGCCAAAAAAAGAGGAACAAATCTAGTAAATGCAGATCCAAGAATAATTGAGGCTCAAGCCATGCAGAACGTACCTATAGTGATGCGGGGAGACAAAAGAATCAAGGAATATGCACAAAAGATGGACCCGATAAAACTGGTAAGACCAGCATCTCCAAAGCCAACATTCAGGCCAGAAAAACAGAAGCAATTCTTTCAAGAGGCAGTGGAAGCATTTTCCCAGCTTGGGGGAAGCAAAGGAATCAAAATGCCGCAACTGAAGGAAGGGTATGAAAACCAAGCCAATTCATGTACTACAATTGAAGAATGGTTCTGTCTATTTCTAAAAATTGTTAACAATGCACCCATGTTGGAACAATTAAAACAGAACCTAGAAAGAGTAGTGCAGAAGACCACGGATCCCGGGGAATCATCTGGCATGACACAAAAAATATACAAAGAGTGAAGAGAAACAAGAGAAGGATAGGCAAAGAATTCTCGGTGAATACTCAGGTCACAGGATTCCAAATTAAGGACACAATGCTTGATCTGGGGTCCGATGTAAATATCTTACCCAGAAAAACGTGGGAAGCATTGGGGAAACCAAGGTTAACATACTCACCAATTCAACTCCGTATGGCGAACCAGTACTGCATTATGCCCATAGGCAGGCTGGAGGAGGTCGAAGTCGATTTTGTGGGAGTAAAGACGTACATGGACTTTGAGGTCATCGAAATTATAGGAGACAAATATCCCTATATAGCATTACTAGGGATCGACTGGGATTTTGAAAACTATGCAGTAATAGATTTAAAGAAGGAACTGATGATCTTTGAGGATGGAGAGGTCAGAGTCACCCAGCCGCTCGACCCGTATCAGGGTCCCCGATACACAGAGTCTGTTGATAACAGAGAAGATGCTCAACTTCTCGACCATCTTTATCAAATGAATGCAGGAAGAAGGGAATATTACATCAACCTGACGATAAGAGGATCGGTGAGCTGGAGGAGCATTAATAGCTCAAAATTGGGCTCAGAGATAGCCTGGGATGACTAGAAGTAAAGGGGATACGAGACCAGCACTAGGAGATATGCCACCATTAGAAGAATCAATTGGATCGGGACTGAGGTAAGAGATTACCCAACTTTATCCGATATGAATGCTGTAAATACTTTCATTATCAAAACAAAAGACAATGTACCAGAGGATCAAAGGGTCCTGCTCATGGACGTGGCCTCGCAATCCACGGCTGCAAGATGGTGGAAAAACCACCGCAACTCACTTTCGTGATGGGACAAATTTGCAGTAGCACTGAAAGCCAAGTTCAAGGGAGAAGAAGGACCCCAATACACTAGAAAATTTCAGGGGGATACAGATCCCAGAAAGCATTTGAAGGAGTGTGAAGAGCAATGGAACACTGTAGGATACCCGCAGGAGCTGTGGGTCCACAAATTTATACACTCCCTGGATAGAATTCCACAAGCCTGGTACCTAAAGGAGGAGACAAAAAGGGGAACTGGCACTTGGCAAGAAGTTACGAAGAAGTTTACACAGTGCTTCTTATTTGAAGGAAATACGGATACATTCACACAAGCGATACAAGCCATTAAAAGGTTACTATTCTTCCCAGAGAATCAGGAGGAGGACAAGCAACCACTCCCGAACCAAAGCATCCGGAAGTCAGTAACATGCAAAAAGATAGACAGTGAGATGGAGGATGATAATCTAGAGGGACTTAGACATATCTACTTTGAAGAAACAGAGAGAGAGAGAGATATTCGGGAGGACTTGAAAACTGAGGGAATTCATTTGCTCCCCCTCAAAACCAGGAAAATGAATATTGGGACCGAAGAGAAACCCAAACTAGCATCAATCAAAGATTACTGGGATGCTGAGACGACCAAGGAAATATTCAGTCTATTACATGAATATGAGGACTCGTTCCCGTCGTCCGTAGCTAACTTGAAAGGAATCAAAGGGGACCTGGGAGAAATGCATATA
Source organism: Pinus albicaulis (assembly GCA_034641835.2). NCBI lineage: Eukaryota > Viridiplantae > Streptophyta > Pinopsida > Pinales > Pinaceae > Pinus > Pinus albicaulis. The sequence continues at coordinate 1,773,703,731 of CM076578.1, read as the reverse complement.
ACACTGAAGCCTGATGCAATTCCAATCAAACACTGACCCTATCAGTTGAATCCAAGGGTAAAGGAAAAGGTTAAAGTGGAAATAGAAAAAATGCTAAAGGTAGGATTGCTATTCCCAGTGGAGGAAGCAGAATGGGTAAGTCCCATAGTTATATAGAGAAAAAAGGATAAGGTGGAAATCCGAGTCTATGTTGACTATAGGAGTTTGAACAATGCATGTATACATGACCCATTCCCCACCCCGTTCAGTGACGAAGTCCTAGACAATGTTGCGGGGAATGAAGAATATTCTTTTACAGATGGATTCTCAGGGTACCATCAGGTAAGGATAGCTAAGGAAGACAAGAAAAATACAACCTTCACCACCGAATGGGGCTCCTTCGCATACCACGTAATGCCATTCGGTTTGAAGAATGTGCCAGTCGTATTTTCGCGCATTGTCATAGCAGCATTCCGCGACTACATTCACAAATTCCTAGAGGTTTATATGGATGAATGGACCATCTACAGCATATTGAAAGACCATGCCATGCTACTGAGAATTATTTTTGATAGGTGTAGACAGCTACAGATCTCATTGAACTTAAAGAAGTGCATCTTTGTGTTGTCGTTTGGAACATTGTTAGGACACGTTGTAGGCAAACAAGAGTCTGCGTGGATCCAGAAAAGGTAGCAGTGATAATCAACATGGAAGCTCCAGAGACTGTGAAACAATTGAGGTCACTGTTAGGCCATACAGGTTATTACAGGTGATTCATCCGTAACTATGCGAAGATAACAACCCCATTGGAGAAGCTGTTGCGGAAATCAGAACAACTCAACTGGATAGAGAGTTGTGCAACGACCCTGGATACCTTGAAGGAAAAATTGGCAAGTGTGCCAATATGGGTTTATCCAAATTGAGACAGGCAATTTCATGTCCACATTGATGCTTCAATAATCACACTCGGAGCGGTTCTAGCCCAACCAGGGGACACTACAGTTGATCACCCAGTGTACTTTACAAGTCGGAAACTATGAACAACAGAACGAAACTACACCATGAAAAAAAGGGAAGCATTAGCAATGGTATACTCCCTCCAAAAGTTCCACCACTACCTATTAGGAGGAATGTTCAAGTTTTTTTTCAGACCATTCGGCGTTGAAGTATCTAGTGAACAAACTGGTCTTGGAAGGAAGGATATGCAGATGGCTCCTACTCTTTCAAGAATTCACCTTTGAGGTGATAGTTAAACCTGGGCGACTGAAGGTGGGACCAGACCACCTGTCAAGGATCGAAACCGAAGAAAACGAAGGATCTCTGGATGATCAGCTTCCAGACGCTGATCTTTTCAGAGTAGAAGCCATCCCAAAATACCTAGACCAGATCGCAACCTACCTAACAACAAGACAGTTCCCAAAGGAATATACCGCAGTACAGAAGAAACACCTAGTAGTCCGAGCCGCAGAATACCAGCTCATCGCAGAACACTTGTACACGATGGGGCTGGACCAAATCTCACGAAGATGTGTCCTGGACCACAAGAGGGAGGCCGTACTATGGGAGTGCCACTCTGGAGTTGCGGGATGACACGTAGGAGCTAAACCGACGGCTAGAAAAATACTACAGGCGAGCTTATGGTGGCTGACGGTACACATCGACAGTAAGGAATTTGTAAAGAAATGTGATGTTTTCCAGAGGACAAGACGTCCGTCACATAGGGACGAGCTTCCACTACACTCAGTAAAAGCACTACAACCATTCAAGAAATGGGCAGTTGATTTTATAGGCTTGATTGCACCCATTGCAAGAAACTCGCAGGCCCAGTATATCATCACTGCAACAGACTATTTGAAAATATGGGCAGAGGCAATGTCAGTGAAGGATTGCACAACCGAAACAACAGTACAATTCATATTTGAAAACATAATCAGCTGATTTGGCTGCCCAAAAATTCTGACAAGTGATCAGGGTACATATTTCATCAATGCCGCCATTAAATCCCTGCTCGAAAGCTTCATGGTACAACATCACAAAAGCAACCCCTACCACCCACAAGCTAATGGCACAGTAGAGGCATTCGACAAAATCATCGAAAAGGGATTAACAAAAGTCTCCAACGCTCAACGAGATGACTGGGATGAACATATACTAGCAACTCTGTGGGCATACTGAATGACTGTCAAGAGGCTCAATAACCAAATTTTGTTCTAGCTTGTGTACGAGAGAGAGGCCGTAGTACCAGAAGAGTTTGCCATACCCAACCTTCTAATCGCAACCTCACTCCAGCTATCAGAAGAAGACTCCCTGAAGGACATATTACAGGAATTGCAAGCGCTGGAAGAAGACAGGTGTTTAGCAGAATTCCACCAAACTATCCAAAAAGAAAGACAAAAAGTGTGGCATGACCGCCATATCAAACACAAAACTTTCAAGGTTGGTGGAAAAGTTTTACTATATGACAACAAGTACCAAAATTTTCCAGGAAAACTGCAAATACATTGGCTAGGACCGTACCACATAATCGAAAGCAAAGAGTCTGGAGCAGTGCGCTTAGCACAACTAGATGGACAGATACTGCCAGGATGGGTGAATGGCGCACGCCTGAAACCCTACCACGAGTAAGTTCCACATTTCATTTCAAATAAACTCTCTCACAATCGAGAGAAGTCAATAGGGTAGATTAGGCTAGAATAGATGGAGTCAATAATTCTCTTGCACCCAAGAAGAGCTTAGATAAGATTCTAAATAAAGACATTTTGTAGCAGAAGAAAAATTCAGCCTTGCGTTGCGGAGACCGTAGTGCAACTGATTGTGGTCAGGGGGGGATCAGGTCCAACGTGTCAGCCACGTCAGAAGGAAAAGCATGTCAAACATCATTCCATTATCATTGCTCATAGTGCCCATGTCAGTCCGTAGGATTACTGAGATTTGAAAAATAATTTCCATAATTATCATCACCCATACTGCAATAAATTTTCCATAATAAGCCATAAACATCACCCATCATGTCTACCCAAACCCAAAAACCACAGTCAGCTTTGTCAGAACCCATCTCAGCCCGGTAAATAATCGCACAATTATAGCCGCGGGGAAAGGCAGGGAAAATTAATTAGTTATGGGGTCTTATCAACCTCATGCATGCCGGTTACTTACATAACCTGCATGACGGAAAGCGCGAGAATGCCGGAGAAGTCCGAGTTAGAATAAGAAACAACAAGGGCAGCAAGGGAAACATCACCAGAGAAAGAATAGGGAAGGAGTCCAGAAGCAGGGATTCATAAGGAAAGAGGAGGAATAGCGCTGCAAGTGTATCAAAGAAGATCTAAGATGACCAGGGTAGTGCCAACAGTTGTTGAGCATGAGCTCGATGAGAGGATTCACAAGATGGAATCCATGGTAGGCAAATATGACAGTGCCTCGTTGATTGATACCGACCTCACAGACCCCTTCCAGTTTCCAGCCATGAAGAAACATGTCTACATGGAAAATTATGCAACAGAGGTGGGACAATAAGAACAAAGAGTACTTCCAGAGTTCAGAGGTGTTCAACGATCCACCATACTGAACCTACGAAACCTGCCAGTGTTTGGCACTACGGGAGCTGCAATGCAATGCGCCAAGTTTCTACTAAGCATAATTCACACTGGGTCACTCTGGGTGGGAAGAAAAATCCCAATTCATGTGGAGGACATTCATAGATTGACCGGGTTATCACAGGAAGGGAGAGACGTCTCCACAGCTTTCCAGACGGTGTCCAAGAGAACAAAGAAAGTAGGGGACATGGACTACTACAAGAAGTACGACACCAAGAGAGGGGGGAAAGTAGCTAAAATAGACTTAATCAACAACCCAGTGATCAAATTTGTATGCTACTTGATTGCAAGAAAAAAAATGAGACATTATACAAAAGGGGAATGCACGCTAGACACTATCTGAGTTGCGGAGCATTGTCTCTAGGGGGCACAACTAAACTGGTGCTCGTTTCTGCTTAATGAGTTGTTCGAAGCATGCAAGGACAACTACAGGAGGGCCACAGGATTCATCTACGGTTACCTTGTAATGCTTACTTGTCCATCGCAATCATTCTAGGAATAAGGCAACCACTAGAAGTGAGGCGCCGGACAACCAATAGCAATTAAGTTCACCCCTGGAAAACATCGGGGGACCCCGGCTCGAAGGAGGTGAGCCGAGAGGCGATTCAAATTCTAGTGTAGCCGGATGGTGGATGTCGCGATGAGCCGGCAGGTGAATTCCACGGACCACATTCTGGCCGAGGAGTAGCAATGGAGATCAGAAGCGGAGTCTACATCTACTCATTCGATGGCATGCTGCCAAACCCATTTTTGGGGGAGACATCAGAGGAAGCGATGGCTAGGATGTCATGGCTACAACTGAATCCAATCATTAAGCACCTAAATACCAAGGTACAAAGATTTAACCGGGTGGTCAAAAATTTAACTAGTGATTCTTCTGTGTTTCCTACATTTACATAATTTCAGGCAGCAAATGTTGCATCCTCCTCGATCTCAGTCCCCCTAGTCACCACCCTACCATTGAACTTGTTTAATTCGCCACCAGTAGCAACCAAAACTCTTGTCAGGAAAAGCAAAGCCTCGAAGCCACCCGTAGCCACACCAAAGGCCAAGAAGGTGAGCGTTACAATGTCCAGCCAAGTCGTTGATCTGATAGGGGAAGATCAAACACGACTTATGGACACAGGGGTCCCACTCAGAGAAGAGCCCGTAACAGAGCCCCAGATGACCCAGGAGATACCCCCCATAAACCCCTATTCTTTTCTAAATGTTCGTATATCACCTCCTCGCACTCACCAACCATCAGTCACCACCTCATTCACTTCCAGAGATCACCCATCTCGCACACCCTCCACATCAGCCACCATATCTGACCCAGTCAGGGTGCAAACTAAAACAAACCAATATGACTCAGGTACAGCAGTAGTACCCGAGGTTAGCCAAACCCTAGTTGGACCAGGTTCTTTTTATGAACTTTTAAGTCAAGACGTATCTTTTGCTGAAGACATAACAACTCAAGCCGAAGAGCTAAATCAATTTCAGCAGGAAAGGCTGATACTTTAGCGACTCCAACCCAATATAAGCATGGGTAACCCTAGCGATCCGGTGCCGCAACCAAAACAACCACAGTCACCACAAGAGCACTCAGCAAGATCCATTGCAAGCAGTCAGCCGCTCCAAGAACGACAGTCGAATCAAGATATCTCCGGAGCCGAAAGTGTGTAGACCTGGGGAATGACCCAATTGTATAATTTCATTCAGAAGGTAGCGTAGCAGGCCAAGGAGCTTCATACAAAACTTCAGTAGAGGTTCGAGCAACAACAAGTACAAATTATCGCGCTTACTAAAGAGCGCGACCTGCTAAGAATAGAGAAGAGCCAACTCCAGGGCCAACTGGACATGGTGACCAAGGTCTTCCAGGAACTCTGACCCACGGTGACAGCCCACAATAATCAGATACCAAGTGACATAGCAGAGGAAGATGTAGTCGGACAGTCCATTCATGTCCGTGTGGCCTGTTCGAATCTCAAAAGAGAAAACAGGGCGCTGAGGGCAGCATTGGAGGCTAGGCCCACGCTACCAGACCCAGCCGTCATTTACACAGAGAAGATCGCAGAGCGACAGACAGGTCGCCGAGATGCAGGAAATTCTGAGTACTATAGCAAAGGAAGCATATGACCTACTGAAGGGTCTACACGAATGCTCCACCTCTCTCACCTTGAAGTCACAACCAGTTTCAGAATAGCTACAACAACTATCCAAACATATTCAAGAGGTTACATACCCAGACGAACTCGACCAATTGTATGCTCAAGAGGAGGAGCTCGAAGTCCAGATACAACAGATTGAGAAGCATTCAACCACAGCCAAACAAGCCCTACGAGAGCTTAGGCAGCCGGTGAAGACCACGGCACAAGCGATACATCAAATAGCCGTCGAGGCCAATGTTAAGATCTCTAGCGTCTTCGACGGTCTACCGACCGTCGTAGGAGGAAAAGAGGTCGCTCAGGTCACAACAGAAATGGACATGCTTATGCAAGGATGGCAGTAGGTCATTGACAGCTTCCAAGAGCTGAAAGCTTCCGCACTAACACAGGTCCCAGAGGTGGGGTCCTTGTTTGGGCACGCAGAGGAAAAGGAGCAGACAGAACGGGCCATGGAATCAAGCGGACCAATGGAGATCGAGGCAGCAGGAAACAATTGACTCAAGACGAGTCAATAGGATGTGGTCGGGGCCTTTTGGCACCCTTGTTTTGAAATTAAACAATTTTGTGTTGTGGAGAACAGGTGGCGGAGCGCAACCACAGTAGACAGAGAGATGTCACGGTTGCGAAGAATTAAAGAATAGGTGGCATGGCTATTGCGGAAGCAGGTGCAGATGGGAAAGGGAAGCAGCAGAAGACAATCAGTGGGATTCCCAGCAATCAGGGAAAGTAGCAAACGACTGAGAAGAAAAGAAGGAAGGACTGTCAGTCGCGCTGGCGATGGAACAAATAGGCAGCCAACAAGTGGAAAGAGGAGGTTGGCTCCGTAGGGATTAGGGAGTAGGAGCCGTAGGAGAGCTCTGCTCATTTTGTTATGTTCTCTCTCTCTCTCTCTGTCATTGTTCTATTCTGTATCTTGTAATGCGATTGTAATCAGTCCTGCCAGGCGTGCTCTGAGGAGTGATGTAATAGAAATTTGCTGGTAATGCAACACTTTCTAATATAAGGTTGTTGTTCTAAGTTCTGTCTTGTGTTATGGTTTAGTGGGACACATAGCTATTTTTAATTTTTGGTTATCATTTTTATCTAGTTCATGAATATTGTTATCTATCTTGTCTTTACACTTATTCGAAGTACTTAAGTTATGGATGGTTTGTGCATTTACCACGCTTGATCGGTACCTGATCCAATCCTAGCCTTAGTAAGGTCGTGGCACGCCTCAGGTGAGACTCTCTGTTCATCGGAATAGGGTGGAAATGCCGGCGTTGTACTAGACTACTGCGGTAACCCTTATTGGCCACCTTTCTGAACCTGGGTCTCCCCCTGAAACCTCTTTTCTTGCCAACGATATGTCCTTGACTAGAGTAAATGGTGGGATATAAGATAAAGCTTATAGGGTGGAGATGGAAAAATTACTCATGGTTTAGGTGGAGAAATTTGGAGGCATCCATGCTTGTATATGCCTAGTGATCCCTAGACCGACAATGGTGGGATTACGGTAAAGTCTAATAGTGTATGTTTCTTGTTTTGGCCGAATCCCTTGGTGTGATATACATTAAAACCTAGTTATATAGGTGCTTGCTTCAAGCCTAAAAATCCTTGAATAGTTTTGGTGAGATATGCGGTAAAGCCTAAGAAGCATGGTCAGTTTTGTTGTGAGTCTCACATTCATGCCTTGAATATGGCATAGGGGGGATTGGATAAAAGAAATATTTGGTTCAAACCAATATATGGTTGGGTGGTACGTGTAAGTCCTTGACTTGGTTGGATTTTGTATATGTTAATAAGAGTTGTTTCCCTCTTGTATTTTATGAGTAAACATGCTTGTTATTATGTGATTTTAATGGTTGTTCTATCATTGTTATTTTGTTGGTTATAAACTAGTTATAAGCATGGTTTTATGACAAACTTTAGGTATGGATCTCATCCTGTTTTTATTAGTAAATGAATGTTTAATGAATGTATGACCTAATAGATGATATTGCATCTATTATTATAGGGCATCAAACCTTCTTGAAAATTATCAGATAAGTATGACATTTCATTTTCGTGATGTGTTTGACGAAATGTCTATCATGGTTGGAATTGGTTAGGCCAAGTCCTTGATCAAGTTTTGTGTTAGAAGATTTTTCTTTGTGTCTTTTATTGTTTTGGAAAGATTCATCAAGTTCTAGGCAGTGACCTGGAGTTTAGCCCTGAAAGGATGGCACATATTCTGTGGTCTTTGGCACAAAATTGGCTGAAAAACACTGTAGTCATACCATTACAGTGGTTATGCATGCAAATGGAGGCTTACAATCTAATGGATGCAGGATTGTGCATGTGACTAGGAGTCCAGGACAGTGAAAATGCAAGTTAACTTAGGGTTTGGACACCTGGAAGGGTGGTTTAGCCCTTGGGGGTCCTGTAGCACCCAAGGAAGGTCAGTAAGGTTTTGTTTTGTCGATTCCACTTCCTTAAGTTGATCTAGGAGGTTGAATCATATCACAATAACTCTTTGTCACATATTTACCCTAGTGGACCAGTAAACTTGGGTAAGTGTGGGAGGAGGGTGTTACGGGGTGGTATCATAGTAGGTTTTGTCCTCTTTGGGTGATATTTGATACCATCGAGTGGTATCAGAGTGGGTTTCGTTCTCTTTGGGTGATATATGATGCCACATATTGGTATCAGAGCATGGTTCAACCCTTGGATTGGATGGGCGTAATGTGTTTGTCATACATGCATGTTAATTGTCTAAGTGTTTGTTATGCATGAATTGTGAAGTCATTACATGAATTTTATGTCATCATGATGTTGTTAGTATGTTATGATGCTAACTTGTTGGTTGAGGTAGAACAAGAGAAGCATATTATTAGAGTGAGATTGCAACACTAGACTTCAGGGTAGATTAGGTCGTCATACAAGTTTGTATGTGGGGCATGCACGTATGTTAGTTAATGGCTATTATAAGCATTATTGTTATGTACATTCCTTTCATTTTTTTTTTTTGTGGTTACATGCATATGAGATGCTAGTTGATCAATGTGGTCATATGCACATGCGTCAGATAATCTTGAATGGTAGTAAATTGTTGTTATATGCATTTTGTACACATGATGGTTATGGTTATCACATTTGATATTTGGATGTTATAAGTATCATGCTAATCTGTATTGGCATGTGCAGATGGTTATGGTTATGATATTCAGGTATGAGTCGATATACTTGTGATATTGTGTCATACTAATATATATTGACTATGCAGATGTGTTAGCCTCCCATGAGATACATTGAGGTATGAGTTTGATTATGTCGTCTATTTGGTTTAGCTAATATGGTAGGGTTACAAATTGTTTTTGATTAATTGCATGATGCATGTGTCTATAAGATTGCATGAAGGAATGATCTTGTTTAAGATGGTTGTTCTAACACGATATGTGGTGAGATAACTGATATGTACTTGAGTGCAAGTAGGTGTTAGTTGTAGTATTATGGTTAATGTCTGTGAGTTGATTATGACATGGATGTTAGTCATGGTAAAGGTTGATTTCAAATAAATAGATGTGATGTATTCATCTTAAGTAGCATGTGACTGACATGTGTGAATAGTTGCAGGGAAACATACTTGGTATTAGCATGGCGAGGTAACATTTGATTTATTTATATAACTAACAACTGTGTGATGTGATAGCAGATAATAAAACTCAATTGCAGTAAGGTAAAAGGTAAAAGGAAGGAATTGGGTGAGAATTCCTTTGGCTATGTTTGGAAACCACAATTCCAAATGAATGAGTGCTTTGCATGAATAAAAAAAGTATTCTTAACCTTGATTTCATCTAACATTATTTGGATATGTGTTATATTCACGAACATGTATATGACATGTATACAAATTGGTTTCTAGTTATAGCTGGATCTGTCAAAGGAGTTGGAGTTCCTTGAGAGATGGCATGGATGTGTTCAGTTACAAGGCAACGTGTTTGGCACAAAAAGGTAAGGTAACTGGTATGTTGTTATGTTTATTTATGCACTAACATTTGTGTGTTTATGGCAGTATAATGTTGGGAATCGCATGGCAAAAGAGACTGCCATGAAATCTTGAAGAAGGATCGGGTTAAGCTTTCCCTTGTAAGTATTGGGAACCCATGGGGATTGAGTCATGGTGTTTTTTGCTAGTCTTGTGCTTTTGGTATTTTGTGATTTTTTGTGCTTGATTGCAACTCTGTTTATGTCTGGTGTATGGCCATACCACTTTGTTTGTGGTTTCGTATTATTATTGGTTTTCATGGTTTTCTTCTTGTTTGTTTCATGTTCTTTCCTTTTATGTTTTGAGGGTCGTGGGAATTGGTTGGGGAAAGAGGAAATTTAATGGAGATTGGGAAGAGATGAAGGAAACCCAGTAGGTAATGTACGACCTGAATGAATCTCAGTGCATGAGTAAGGGCAGTTGAAGGCAATAGTATGATAGTCGGTCGGATTGGTTGGGTCCATTGGGATAATGGATGGTGGCAAGACATTCGCGAGGAAGGTATCCAGGAAAGTTAAAGTAAATGTATTTGAGGTGTCAGATGCCTTGGATATGATGGGAACTGTTGTTCCCCATGTTGTGCATGGATAAAGGGAGTTCTCTTAACCTTAACCTTATGATATTTGGTATTGATGTGGTGATTATGATTATGTTTATGTCTATATATGTATGTATGTACGTATGCTGTTGTATGAAAAGGTTTCTAGGGATCATGATTGTTTTATGCTGATATTATATGTATATATGTATGTATGAATGTCATTGTATGACAGGGTCGTCAGGGATCATGATTGTTTTATGCTGATGTTTATATGTATATATGTATGTATGTATGTTATTGTTTGATAGGTTCGCCAAGGAATTTTTCTTGTGGGGAAATGATTGCTTATGAGGTGAATGGCATGAAGAGGTCCCTTGTTGATGAGGAATCAAGTGGGAAGAGTAGCTCTGCAAATATATGAGGTTAATATCTTGTGTATATTAATTGATATTATGTGATTATACTATGTCTATGTTTATGTTATGGATAAGCTATGCCGAGGGATACAACAGTGGAATGAAAGAAGTGTGATATGTCACATGTTGGACAAGTGTGGATAGCAGAAAGACACTAGAAGCAAGGTTGCTTGGCAGAGTCAATGCGGTCTCTAGATGTGCAATACTACTGTTGTATATATGTTTTACGTGTTGTATATGTAGTACATGTTGAACATATGGTGTTGTGTGCTTGTTGCATATGCGATGTTGTGTACATATGGCATGGTGTGCATGTTGTACATATGGTGCTATGTACATGTGGTGTTATGTGCATGATTGTACATGTGGTGATGTGTGCATATGGTGTTGTGTACATGTCTGCATGTGGTGTTGTGTACATGTGGTGCTATGTACATGTTGTGCATATGGTGTTAACCCTAGACCACTTACTTCATGAATGTTTAGGAGGTACTGCTATAAACTACTTCTATTTTCGGAATGGCGTGTTGTGTACATGTGGTGTTGTGTACGCGTTGTGCAGGTGGTGCTGTGTACATGTGGTGTTGTGTACATGCTGCAAGTGGTGTTGTGTAAATGTGGTACTATGTACATGTTTTACATGTGGTATTGTGTGCATGTTGTACATGCTGTCTTGTGCACATGTGGTATTGTGTGCATGTCGTATATGTTGTTTTGTGTACGTGTGGTATTGTGTATGTTCATTGTGTAGTCATTATATCATGACATGTGTATTCGTTGTGTTGTATTCTGTGTACATATATGTATTGTGTTGTGTTGTACATTGGGTGTAGGTGTATGCATTTTTTTGAGTGTTATACACTAGGTGTAGGTGTATGTGTTGTGTTGTATATCGAGTGTAAGTGTATGTATTTTGTGGTGTTGTGCGCCACGTGTGGGTGTATGTATTGTGTTGTACGCCGGGTGTAGTTGTATGTATTATGTGGTGTTGTACACCATATGTGGTTGTATGCGTTTGATGTACACTGTCTATATGTGTACGTGATTGAAGATAAGCGAAGGCACTGGGTGCTTGCCAGGTGTGGCAACCGATATGGTGTGTGTACAAGAAGTACAAAGAACAAAGGTAGAAGCAAAGAACCAATTAAAGGATAAGTATCATTATTTTATTTCAGTTTTATTATGCATGTGAACTATGATTCCGATTTATGATGGTTACATGTGATCTATGACTTGATTTATGATGGTTACATGTGATCTATGAATTTGATTTATGATTATTACATGTGATTGATTTTTGATTATGATGGTTTCGTTTTGAGCTAACCGTATGTGATATGTTTATACATGATGATTTGGTCAAAGATCTAGTTTGACTTGTTGTGACAGGGCGTAAACAAGATTTCAAGTGTACCTTGTTGATGAGCTACCAATGAGGTATGATTTGAATTTATTTCAATTTGTTTTGAATCTAATGGAAATTATGTGCTTGGTACAAGAAAGCACGAAAATTCCTGGTTGGGTGGTTGGAAATGACTACAAGAATTAGGAGCAATAGCAAAATGGAATTGGAACAAGCAATAGTATGTTAGTAAATCACTTTAGGAGCAGGGCCATTGTGGGACATTAGTACCCAATAGTGTCCATTGATTTCCATGGGCATGCTATGATCGATATGTCTTGGTTTTTGGACCTTCTGATGCGAGGAAGCCTTTCCAAGGGATGGATTGCCCATGAAAGGGGATTTCAGGGAACTTGGAAAGTGTGTGACTGCACGGAAGGGGGTTGACCAGATTTCCAAAGGGACTTTGTAGCAGAGAAGGGAAGGTCAGAAATGGATTTTTTTTGGCCACTAGCATTGCTAGATGGAATCATATGTGCATTAGGAGTGTGCCCTGGAACAATGAGTCAATAACTATTCATTGAGGGAACAAGTAGTGCAAGGATTGTTGTTTTATAGGTGTCATAAAACAACGAAGATGATGTTCCTCCAAGGGGGAGGGTTCTGTAACATCACTGGTTAAAAATCCATGTAATAAAGTTAATAAAGGAAAAATAAGACCAAGGTCATATGACACGTAATCCAAGATGAATGTTGGGAAAAACATCGTATTTAGTGTTCATTTGATTTATTATGGCCAAGGGAAAATGACAAAGGCAGTAAAAAAGAAACATGAATTAATTGGCATTTTATTTATGAAAATAAAGGAAATTAGGAGAAAATGAAGGTCAAAGGTAAAAGGTTGCATGTGAGGAGGAAAATGAAGGAAAATAATGGAAAATTGAAGAAAATAGAGGCCTCATTAATAAAAAGGCTTATGAGGACCAGTTCACAACTTTTGTTGGTTTACCTTTTGTCAGTTTTAGCTTGGAGCTCTCTCTATTCTCTCTCCCACATTCTATTGCACACTTAGAGAATTCTTGGAGCACTATATCATTGTTGGAAGGAAGGCAAAGGAAGGACAAGAAAGAAAAAGGGAAGCAAATATCAAGCAAGGAATACCTAGATCAAGAGGCTACAACAAGATTACTTGCAAGTATTGAGTTGCATGTATGATTTCCTTGCTAGTTTTGGCATGCATGGTACATCCATGTGTGTATTTGGTCCTCTTGTTCTCATTGGCATGGGTTTTTCTAGGTGTGACAATGGTTTTGAGCCTTGCCTTTCCATTTCCAGATAGCCATTATGTGATGGGGTTTCTCTTACTTGGTTGAGATGGATTGCCAAATGGTTTTGAAACTAAGTGGGTTGGTCTTAGGAAAAATCACAAGGCCTAGGAATCGCTAGACCGGTAAAGGTGGGATTGTGGTAAAGCCTAGATGTGTATACCCTCGTTGGGCCTAGGAATCCTTGAATGATAAATGGAGGGATATATGGTAAGCCTAGAGGGTGGAGACAAATAAATTCCTCATAGTTTAGGTGGAGAAATCCAAAGGCATCCTTGCTTGTATAGGCCTACTGATCCCTAGATTGGTGATGGTGGGATTGTGGTAAATCTTGGTAGTGTATGTTTCTTGTTTGGGCCTAGGAATCCCTTGGCGGGATATACAATAAATCCTGGTTTTATAGGTGCTTGCTTCGGGCCTAGAAATCCTTGACCGGTTTTGGTGGGATATGTAGTAAAGCCTGAGAAGCATGGTCAACTTTGATGTGAGTCCCACATTCATGCTTGGAATATGGCATGGGGGTGATTGGCTAAAAGAAAGATTTGGTTCATCTGAATCTATGGTCGGGTGGTACGTGGAAGTCCCTGACTTGGTTTGATTTTGGATATGTTAATAAAAGTTGTTTTCCTCTTGTATTTTATGAGTAAATGTGCTTGTTATTATGTGATTTTAATGGTTTTTCTATCATTTTTATTCTGTTATATGCTGGTTATAAGCATGTTTTTTGTGATAAACTTTAGTTACTTCTCTCATCCTATTTTGATTAGTAAATGAATGGTTAATGAATGTATGACCTAATAAATGATATTGCAGCTATTATGAGAGGGCATTAGATCTCCTTGAAGATTCTAAGATAAGCATGAGATCCCTATGTTCAGATGTGTATTTATGACCTTTACATTTCACGTTCATGACGTGTTTGACGAAATGTATGTCATGGTTAAGCTTGGTTAGGCCAATTCCTTGATCAATTTTTGTGTTAGAAACTTTGTATTTGTGTTATTTATTGTTTTAGAAAGTTTAATCAAGTTATGGGCAGTGACAAGGAGTCTAGCCCTAAAAAGGTGGTACAAATTCTGCGGTCTTAGGCACAAAATTGGCTGAAAATGACTACAGTCACACCCTTGTAGTGTTTATGCATGCGACTGGAGGCCTACAATCGCATGGATGCAAGCTTGTGCATGCGACTAGGAGTCCAGATAAGTGAAAATACAAGTTAACTCAATGTTTTGACACTTGGAAGGGTGGTTTAGCCATTTAGGGTCCTGTAGCACATGAGGAAGGCTAGTAAGGTTTTGTTTTGTCGATTCCACTTCCTTAAGGTGATATAGGGGGTTGAATCATATCACAATGTCTCTGTCACATATTTACCCCATTGGACCAATAAAATTGGGTAAGTGTGGGAGGAGGGCGTTACACCAATCTATGTATATGTGAGGGAATGATAATAGATATATGAGTAAGGAGTTGTTCGATGAGATTCATGGAGTTTTTGAGTCTCCAGCTATTGCGGTTTTTAGAGAGGAGGAAACATAGAGGAGCTTAGTAATCAATGAAATAACAAGAAGAGAGTCACGTTTGCAGATTAGGTGAGAAAAATTAGGGGTGGAGGCAATTATCAACCTTATTTCAAGAGCTTTGATACATTATTACTATTGTGGCCAATGCAACCAAAATACAGGTGAATAATATCTCATATTTCTAAGTGACTTGTAGCCTACAGGATCATAGTTTCCCTTGGAAGTGCCATCAAAGTTTATTTTGATAAAATTAAGAGGAGAAGACCAGTGTGAGGGGGAGGAGGGAGTAAATGAGGTGGGGGAGGGGGGGAGGGAGATGGGAGCTGGGAAAGAGAAGAGGGAATTTTGAGAACAAAAAGAATATGCACCTCAAATTCCTTGAATTTCTAGTTTGAGGTTGACTAATTGGAGATAAGGATGACTTCTTTGAGAATAAGAATATAAGTGTTCCAAAAAGAGAGTTTGGAGTCTTGAGAGTTGTGGAAGATACATTGATTATGTTCTTTCTAGAGAATCTAGAGGAAAAATATAGGTTTAAGATTCCAAGCTCTATTCAGAATGAGATTTTAGAATGGGGAAATAGGCCAATTATTGATCAAGTTCAGGGGGTAAGTATCTAGTTAGAAAGGTTGTCTAAAGAGATTGAAGAGCCAGTTCCAAAGATCATGCGCCAGAGGAATGGAGTGGAAAAGATGTTCATGGTTTTCTTAGTTGGCTCAACATAATAAACATAGTGAGGAACCAACATAACCCCTAGAGAGAAGCTTATCCTAGTTTAATGTTTTTCTATGGAGGAGAAACCAGAGAAAATATGTTATCTTTGACCAAAGCTTCTAACCCCAGAATTTATACCATAGATGTCGATTCGAAGTGTGACTGTGATTGGCCACAAGGAAGTAAGCATATTAGATGGTGAAAGAGCCCTATGGCTGATATCTCAGAGAAGTTTGTCTATATCTTTAGAAAAGTGGATTTGTCGATGTATAAAAGTTTCCTTGAAATTTTCAAGAGCTTGGGCTGATAAGGGGATGTCCCATGAGTAGGGAGATTTCCATCGAAAATAATTGGTCTTTGGGGAGACATTTTTATAGTAATAAGACTTAATAATTTTCTCCTAAGGATGAATAACATATTTTATATCGTGAGGATGTCATTAGGTAAAAAAATTTGGAAATTGATGTCAAGAATCATCCCAAAAGCGAGCATTTTTTCCATCCTTGAATTCCCAAAACTAGTGTTCTTGTACTAAATTTTTTCCTTTACAAGCTAGATTCCAGATAGTTGAGCCCGTTCCAAAGATAGTTGTGTGTATGAATTTTTCATTGAGAATGTGGTTTATGTATTTAATTTTGAAAGAGGTTAGACCAAATTTTGGTAAATGGGGAATTAAGAGCTATAGGGGAACCTTGATAGGCAGTGGGAAAAGTGACTTTCTTGAAGCCCAAGATATTAGTGAGACGACGTTGAAAAAAAGGGGACTATTGAAGAAGAAGATATCATAATTTTGTGTAACTATGTCCATGCATGTGGCAGCTATTAAATCATCCATGACTTTTCGAAAGGTTAAAGATTCTCAAATAGTTGGAACACCCATGAACACTGTGTTATCCACAAATTTTTGGTGCAAAGCTTTCTCATAAGAGTTTGAGAAGCATAGACCCTTGATGGCACCAATAGTAATAGCTTGTTTTAGGGCCCATCCCAATTCTTTGACTAGAATAATGAATTTAAATGGGTAAGAGGACTGCCTTGATGAAGTCTTATAGAAGGGTTGAAGGCCTTAGAGTGAGACCCATTAATTAATATAGAGAAGAATGCAAAGGAGATAAGGGAAAGGATCTAGGTGATCTGATGCAATGTCCCTTTTCTGAATGGTCACCGACCCAATAGCCTATTTAGTTCTTGTACGTTATACGGGAAGAAGGGGGATCAACTAATATGATTTTTTGATGGTCATTCAACTGAAAAGAGCAACTTGTAGAAGTGACAATTTATAATTAAGGGTGTTATTAAGCGACTTCGGGGAAAATAATAATTTTTTTATAAAGTCACTTTATTAAAAAGGGGAAAAAAAGGAGACCAATGGTAATAACCCATGGTATTTTGATAACCCCATGACAATAAAAGGGAGATTGGAGCTCACTCTTGGGCATGAATTGGTATTGTTTTTTATAATTGATTTTAGAGCTCTTGGATCTTGAATGTAAGGGTGAGAACTCGAGTAAGGATTGGTCTTTAGTTGTGAGACATCCACCCTAAATACTTCTAAGATTAGTTTCAGGGGTGAAAATATCCACCTTATCCTATTAATATTGGTTTTGGTGGTGAATATATCCACCCTAGTTGGTTAGGAGGAGGGATTATCCAAATTCGTCACAAGTTCCAACTAAAGTAGTTTATTTGCAGGTGACCGTGGAAGCTAAAGGAGACACACTTCATTATTTTAGCAACATTCATTTTATTGAAGATTAAATTCTTAAGGTGTGGAGTGGAAAAATTAAAGGGGTTCATCCCTTTTTTGTGTGGGATCGAATTCGATCTAGAGTCAAGTTATTTTGGTAACATTTTTGGGGATTCTACTATAGGGGAAAACTTATTCTATTGTGGTCTAAACTCACTGAGGTTTTATTTCCTTGGTGGAATTTAAGGTCATTTTTCTTAGTGGGGGCAAGTTCCCTTGAGAGACGGGTTTTGATTGAAGCTAAGGACGAATAAAATTGGGGCTAAATTTGTTTATGATAGGTCAAGCACCATTAGGAAGTTGAATCCTCTTGTTGCAATGAAATATTATTTAGGGCCATATTTATTAAATCATTTTGGGTAGCATCTCTTGCAAATCCCTTGCATAGATCAAAATCCTAAATCACACAAACTGCATTTTGTGGAAGTTGAGAAAGTTCCTTGGGGAATACATTTTGTAGCTAAAATTTGGAGGGTTATAGCTTCCACGAGTATTAGGTTGGATTTATTGTACGAAAATGAATCAAGTCGTGAGGGTTTGATAATTTTCTGGAGGTTGAAATATGCATGCCAACCATGCAAAATGATTGAGGATGAATTTCCTTGTTCATGTTGCAAATTTTTGCACAGATCCAATGCTAGAGGGATATCAAATTGTAAGAAGGGTCAAATCCCCTTGATAATATTAGTGGTGAGTTGTTCTATGACAGATGTTATCACTCAGAAAAAATGAAACATTAATTGACATGGCCATAGAGTTCATTTTTCACAAGTTGGTATAGGAAAATTTAAAATTTTCATCTTTAAACCTATCCTAAGGTTCAAACCCACCTCCATATAGGTCACATCATGTCTCATTAGTCATCATTAGGTGTCAAATTCCATCTCCTAAGTGTTTAAATCTGAAAAGGACACTTTAGCCAGTCTTTCCTCTTTCCGTAGCGTTTTACACTGTAAAATAATAGTTTTCGCTACGAATCTGCCTAATAGTTTCGTAGCGAAACTGTCGGAAAATGAACTAGCCACGCTACGAAAATAGTTTTTTCTGTCTATCTTGTCAAATCCGGTGAAAGGTGTCAGTTCATGATTAGAGGATATAGGGGGAATGTCATTCGAGTCAGTTAGGGTTATTTCAAAGGTACAAGGTCATGCCTGAGGTCATCATTACCATTTTTAGCATGCATGAGTCATGATTAGGGCATGAGTTGTCATCGAAACCATAAAAAATTACCCAATTGAGTCTTTTTGTCATTCTCTGTTTTATCCTTGCATGTTATTGAGTTGCTGGAGAGCTGCTTCACCAAACCAAGCTGGTTGCTGATATTTTCAAAAGTTACAGGTGTCACTAATCAAGCGAGGCTGAGAAGATATAAATTCACCATGGCTGCAAGAAAGAAGACTAACAAAGGTGGTCATTGCCTCAGATATGAACCCATGGACATGAATTTGGTAAATAAAGACCCAAATTTCTTGGAGATATTCAGAAGAACAGGTTGTTTGCAGTTCTACCAAAGGCTGCAGGGTTGCCATTTGCAGGTTTCTAAGGAGTTTGCTATCAGTTTCAATGGGACAATTTAAAAGGTGGGAATGTTAAACCTCACAGTAACACCAGAGACCATTGTAGCAGCAATAAGAATACATAGGGGAGGGGAACAATGGTTCAAAGGAATTAAGTTCATCTCACAAATGGAATCCCAAGGAGCTACATGAAAGACAATTTCTCAAAGCTGCTTTTAATTATTCAGAAGTACTTCACCTGTGAAGGGAGGTTTCACATGGTCTATTCCTAACACCTTAGGCTTCTACTGCATTTTGTGGGTAAGAGGTCTCTTGAATTTCCTTTTTACTTATACAGAAGTCTAGCTAAAATTTCAGATAAGGTCCAAGTTAAAAAAGAAGGAAATGAAACTTCTCTCTTTCATCATGGTTTGATCAAGTTGTTGGTGTTAGAGGAGTTAAAAATATTAGGCAGAGATTGGGCATCCTTTCTATTCATCAGTGGTTTTTAAATAGATGCTGTCACTCCTAAAAGAGTTCCCAAACCTAGAGATGTTTCATCACCTACAGTAGCAGAGCAAGTTGAGCCAACGAGCATGGAGACAAAGCCTTTGCAGAAGGTTGATACGCCCAAAGCTACACCTGCAAAACAGAAGCCAATAGTGAGCAAACATGGCAGCAAGAGGGTTACAAGGAGCCAAACAATGGTAAGGGTAACTTAGAAGACATATTTCATGCCATTGATATTGAAGAAACTCCCATAGTCCAAGCTGAAGATACAGATGAGGGAGGAAGGAAGCTTAAGAAAGGAAAAACAGATAAGAAGTTAGAATTTGCAGGTGATGATGCTGGATTCATGTTTTAAGCTAGAAAACCAATGACAAGACATGATAGAAAGGTCATGGAAAGTAGCAAAGAGATTCAGAAGGCCAGTGAAACTGCTCAGCCACCACCAAGCATCATAGACCTCTCCTCACCTGCAAAAGAAGATTTGGTCATCAAACAAAAGAAGGGAAAAGAGAAAATCACTGAAAAGACAGAATTTGAAGCCCTTAAGGAACAATTGAAAGATGCAAGTGAAGAGTTATCAGTCTTGAGGAAAGAGGCAAAGAAGCATAGAGCTGAAAGAGTGCAGTTTGAACAAATGAGAAAGATTTGGGAGGATCAAGTCACAAGTGTCTAAAAGAGCTTGGACAACACAGAAAAATTGATAAAGTGGAATCAACCACTAAGAAGAGAGGTAAAGCACATTAAAAAGTTAAACCTACACTTACAGTCCAAGAATAGGACATTGAAAGACCAAGTCAAAGACCTTCAAGAACAATTGGAACTGATTCATGAAGAGCTGGAAAGAAAGGTTTAAAGATGACTGTGGTTGAGAAGCCCATAGCTCAACTGATCATAAATGAGGAGGAAACACCTTAGGAGCCATAAGTTGAGATTAAATATGCTTCATGGCATTCATTACATGCAGAAAATCAATATTTTGCAGCAGGAGGTCATTTTGTGAAGACAATTTTGAAATGTGAAATTTCTGCACTTTTACACAATTTCGTAGTGTTTCCTAGGCCTAAAGAAAAACCTGTAGCAGCCTTTTTGCCTCTAAAGTCACTTTTTGCAGTTTTCAAGGACGGAGATTGATGATGGTGATGTTTCATGACTGATTGACACCATGGAAGAGCAAAGGAGCGAATTTATTGGGTGCAAAAGCCACTTTTTCAACGCTAGAAAAACTCGCTACGAAATTGTTTTGTATTCGTAGCGAGCTATTGTTAAAGGTTTTGGAACATCTTAATCATAGTTTTCGACAACTGGACTCCTCCAACGTGTCAAGGGAGCTTATCATAAAATAATTATGACTCGAAGGAAGTGCTATCAAGATAGGTCATCAGCCAAAGCAGAATTGATGATAAGGGTCATGCTTACCTAAAAAGTAGGGTTATGCTCCATAGATCTAGGAGGGTTGTTTAATATGTAAAGTGATGATGAAATATCATGTGTCTTTTGAGCATGTGATGCTTATGTTGTAACCATAATATAACTGTTTCAAAGATAAGGTAGAGTTATGTAATAAATAGGAGTTAGAGTCCTATTAAGAGATATATTTTTTAAGGTGTAACTGTCAGTTTTATGTTAGAAGTCATGTTTTTCAGTTATGTGATGTGTCATAATATAATTTGATGGTCTAGCCACCAGGCAGATCATCCTTATTGTAAAGAGGGTCTATTTAAAGACAAAGCATCGAATTAGTCAGGGGTTGGATATTTTTTGCACTAAATTGTTGCTTTTATGTATTTGACTTATATCAGTAATACAGAGTGACTTTTCTTCTTGACAAACCTGAGATTCTCATGGTGTTTTTAATGTCTTATTGATCTATATCTTTATGTTTTTACCACTTGCAGTAGATTTCATCTCTATTACTCAGGATTCATAATCTATGATCTGACTTCCTTTAGTGATAAAATGACTGTGTTGCCCTATGTTTTATGTGTGAGTTTCCTCTGTTAAAGACCCCATATCTGCCTTAGATTCCATGTCAAGAAACTTTTCCACTAAAAATATTGATTGTTGACTCCATAAGCCCAATGGAAGCAAGCCTGCATTCTTTTCAACCTGCAAACATAAAAAACAAGTTACATTTCCAATAGAGTTAGCCATCTACTACCATCATTATTAAATATCATAAAACCCCCTTTAGAGAGCCCTCTCAGACTGAAGAGGCTAAGCTTAAGTAAAAAGCTAGTTTGAAACAATTACACTGAGTTGTTTGATAATAAGCCAATCATGTACAATTTTGTGATAACAACAGATACCCTAGTGAAGTCAAGTTACTTGTGGGAGGCAAGCTCTATGTGAGGGTTAAGTCAAAAGGGTATCAACATTTAGAAGTTGCATTCAACCTGTAGCCACATAGAATTTTGGAGGTCGAACTATGGAAGTGTGCTAAAAGGAGGTTGAATTGTCTAAGGAAGGTTGAATCTCAACATTTTGGAGGCCACTTCAACGAGGTCCAAGTAAGAAATAATTAGCATGTAATTTGTTGTTCACAGTTAATAAATATTGGCCAAGTCATTTGGACTTTTCTTGTGCTATGTATAAATGAGGGTTTAAAATTTATTGACACTCTAAATGTCTAGAATAATGTTTTTACCATAGCACTCCTTTGTTTGCATACACCATGTTTGACGAAATGTTTTCATGCCAGATATTTGCGAAAAATGTATGAAAGATAATTTTTAAGAGTTATTGACTCATATTAGTAAGGGACATTACAATGTTCCTAAGAATTGTTGGCATGTACCAGTAAGGGGCATTACATCTAGACCTCCGAGAAACCAAATGCTTTGAGAATTTGTGAAATGTAAGACTAGCTTAATTTATCAAAAGCCTTAGATCAATTGAGCTTGATGAACATACATGCTTTTTTTGAATGATGAAGGGAATGAACCAACTCTT
Source organism: Pinus albicaulis (assembly GCA_034641835.2). Lineage (NCBI taxonomy): Eukaryota > Viridiplantae > Streptophyta > Pinopsida > Pinales > Pinaceae > Pinus > Pinus albicaulis. The sequence continues at coordinate 1,773,681,443 of CM076578.1, read as the reverse complement.
GTGCCACTAATATACTATCCAAAGTTTGTTTCCCTTCAACATAGTTTTTCTTCTCTTGAGAGATGAGTTATGGAAGAAGGGGTTTCAAACAATTGGCAATGAATTAAAGATATAATTTTGTAGATAGTGTTGCAAAGGGAAATAGGATGAAAACCAATAAGGTCCTTTGAATTAGATTTTTTTTGGCGCAAGGGTAAGAAAAGTGGCATTGAGAGTTGGTAGGATAGGTTTTGTTAATCGTGGTTCCTCCATAACTCTCCAGAAATCCTCTTTTATGAATGACCAACATGCCTGATAGAAATAAGAGGTAAATCCATCAATCCTTGTTGCATTTCTTTTGGGCATTCCAAATATGGTTGCTTCTACTTCACTTATGGTAGTAGGATGAAGTAGAGTCTCATTTTATTGGAATGATTAATGCAAGGATGCAGCGAGTGATTTTGCTAATGGATTTGGCTTTGGAGGGGGAATACTTTGATAAGAGATGTCAATAATAGGAAAAAAGCGTAGATTTGGAAATATCATTGGCTTTAAGGGCTTAACATGGGCCAAAGTTTCTAGGGAGGAGATTCTATTGTTGCTTCTATGATTAATCATAGATTGATGAGAAATATAGAAATTTATTCACCTTATTTGAGCCTTCTGATGCATGATTTTTTACACCAGATAATCTCCTCTTGTTTTTTTCTGATTTTTTAGATGAGTGATGAGGGTTTCTTTCTGTGCTGAAAGGTCTTCTGATCTATCATTTCTGATTATTTCTTGTTGTATTTCTTGCATGTGTTCTTCAAGAGTGCATTGAGCTTCAAAGATGTTCCCAAATTCTTCCTTATTCTAGATTTTGATGTAGCTTTTGAGATGATTGATATTTTTTTTATGAAAATGATCCATGGGAGAACTTGGATCCGAAGGAGCTTCTATCCACTATGTTTTGGCCTTGTGCAGTAAGAAGGGTCCAAGAGCCAAAAGCTCTCAAAATGAAAAGGTTAATTCATAGGCTCGATTTTGATGTCGATAATTAGATAGATGGGCCAATGATCAAGGCCTCTATAGGGAATGGTGTAGACTTCTATAAAGAGATCATTTTCCATGATATTTTAAGAAATAAGGAAGCAACATAGTCTGGAAGAAACCTGGGGTTTTCCTTTACATTGGTTGTTCCAAGTGAAAGTCTCATTGATGGTATTTAGATCCACTAGTTTCAGGACATGCATGGCCTCTTTGAAGTGATCGACCTCCTAATTTAGCCTTCGAAGACCTTCCTTTTTCTCAGAGAGGGATTTTATCATATTAAAGTCTCCCACAATTATCCATGTGAGATATTTGTGAAATAAAGACTTATATTACCTCTTTCATGCTTTAAAGAGGTAATACAAATATTTACTTCACACAAAAAATGATTAAAAAATAGGAAAATATTTTGAAGGTTAAATGTTCCAAAATTTAAGGTAATAAATTTTTACCTATCATTGATATTTATTGTTTTGTTTTGTTTTGTTGTCAAGTTTTCTATGATCCTCCAGGCTTGACATGTGGCTTGAGAAACTGGGACCCAGGGGCATTTAATTCATCAAAGTCACTGGGGGATCGCACCCAGCTTGGGCTACACCAGCCCTAAGCTAACTGGATTTTTTAGCATGTCTCGACCCCCTTGCACAGGGCACGACCATCCCCCGTGAGGTTTGATCCTAGGTCGCCTTGCTAACAAGGCCCATCCTCAACCGGTTGTGCTAGTGGGACTTGACCATTGAGAATTATTGTTGAATCTATATATATATATATATATATAATTTAAATATATTATAATTGAAATTTTTTAATCTAAATTATATTAAAAACTTTAAGAAATTGTTAAAATCATTTGTTGAAATTGAAAAATCAAAATATAATAAATATTTTGAAAAATATAATTTTATTTATAATTTTAAAAAAGGCATAGTCTAACTTATCGATGAAATGACTTTTTCACTGGAATTCGACGATACAATTTCAAGCAAGATAGTGATTTTTTGTTGTTTAAAATACCTTTTCGAATGCATAAATGGATTTAGCACCTGAAAAAACCCAGGGGAACTTGAATTCTACAGATCAAACAACTAGAACTAAAGTTTTTACAAATATCTACTGGATTTTAGTTAAAATTAACCAAGATAAATGCCCTGAAAAAGGCCATTTTGTCTATTATTTAGACTACGCCTTTTGAAAATAAATTTTAAATAATAAAAAATTACAATTTAATAAAAAACTATGCAATTATATTTTAAAAAATATCCCAATTATATAACATTTATATTTCTTTATTTGTAAGTATTCTCTTAATAAAATAGCTAGTGCAGCAATATAAATTAAATAACTAATAAACTTCGATAGGCATCAAAACACCCATCTCATGACACATCTCACATTACATTTTAAAAAAATCATAAAAGTTAACTAAATTATAATTTTATCTTAAATTATTATTATTATTATTAATTATACCAAGAAATAATATATGAGTTTAACACATACATTAAAAAAACATGGTCTCAGTGGACGTTAACCATCATCATCATCATCATCATCATCATTAAAAAAACATGTGACAAGATTTTTAACTATGGAGATTCACCCTCACTTTACCATGGAAATTTTTAACCTATAAACATGTTATGTTACAACATCATGTGCCAATACCACGAATTACTAATACCACAAGCTCAAAAAACCATGCTAATATTTATATGACATTTTTTTAATTAATCAATTTAATTAAAAGACCCGAAAATACATGATTACTTTTGAGATAAATCTCAAGCCTTGATCCATGACTACTACTAAGAATATTATAGAATATTTAATGGAGGTTATATCTCTACCATCCACCTATTAACTATTGATAATAAAATTTAAGTTATGTTAAATTTACCGAGAATCCGACAGGGATTGGTTGGAATAACAAGTTTAAGTTGTGAACTCTCCACAATCCTAGTGCCCCTAGAGTTTTTTAGGGCGTTGAATCCATATATGCAGCCAAAAATTATTTTTAAACAACAAAAATCAAGATTCGACCAAATAAAATTTTGTCACATTTCAACTAAAAATTCCAAATGTAAAATGGTTAGACAACACCATTTCAAAATAGACACATGTAATGATATCTAGATAAAAATATATAAAACTATAATAATTTTTTTTATACATCCTTTCATATGTTATGGTTGAATCTAAGCTTCAAGTTTCTTTCGCTAATAAAAAACACCATATATCCATCTTAAATCTAGATCTATCACACATAGAGAGGGATCAAATCTTTCAAGATGGGAACCTCTTTTTGAGTGCGAAACTTGAGGAAACATTTGCACCTAAAGAGATTTGATCCCTCTGTATGTTTGATAGATTTCAAGTTATGGATATATGGTTGTTCTTAATACTATTATTATCCCTGATGCCAACATATATTATGCATTGGGTATTAGGCTGACCTCCTATTAATTCAATCAAACATGTTAAATATTTTTTAATTTAACAAAGTGTAACTTTAAAAATTATTTTTTCTACTTTTTGGATTTTTTTTTATTGACATTTATCTATGATGCTATTGATTGTGAATTTCGAGATGTTATTGACCAATGCCTCATAATGTGTAATTTTTGTCGTGTGTAACATGATGTGTAGTTGATTCTTTGTACCTATGCTCCTTCTCGTCGTCATATCACCATTATTGTTTGTTTAATAGTTTTCCTTTTTGGGTTTAAGCTCTCGACAATAGGTAGGTACTTTCACTTTGCTCGATGATAAAGAAATCATTTGGAATAGGAAAATGCATGTATACATGGGATAGTATGAATGTATGCCTATTTTTAGTATATGTTCATTATCTTTTATACTTGATTCTTGAAACTTGTATGACATGCAGTCATAATCATTTTTGCCTCCTTATACTCGATCGATCAATCAGTAGGGGAGAGGGGTCAGTTGTTGGACACGTCGGCACTGTTGGGCCCTCACGCCACCTGGACTGCCACACACCCTATACGAAAGCTGGTCATATACTGTGGGCACGTGTCTGGCATATGTTCCACCTTTTCTGCTGGTTTACAACTGCTCCGATCGGTGGTATCCCACTCATTACTGGAGGCTTGTCGAAGAAGGCTCATTTTTCACTCCGGGGCTGGTCTGTGTGCATATTCCTATCTGGTTGTTGCACTTTGTTGCTTCGATGCTTGACGCATCCAGCTTTGCCCTTCACACATTTAGTCTTGGGTTATGGAGCGTCTGTGGTCCTGGACGTTTGAGCGCTTGTGGTCCTGGTTTGGTCTTGGGGTTTGAAGTTAGTGGTTATACCTTGGTTCTGTGGTGGTTATACCTCGATACCTCGACTTTGATGTGGTTATACCTCAGCTTTGTGGTGGTTATACCTCGGCTCTGTGGTGGTTATGCCTCGGCTCGATGGCAGATATGGTGGGTTCGGCTCTGCATGGTTATACTTACGTTCAGCCTGGAGGATATAGTGGGTTCGACTCTGCGTCATTTTATCTGCATTCGGTTCTATGGTGGTTATACCTCAGCAGACTTGGTGGAAAACAATGGTTATTTTCGTGCTCGAAATTGTGTTTTCAGGTCAGTGTGCTGCGTTTTTTAGTGTGGGTTTTAATTTTTTTTAATGTTTGTGTTGCCTCTTCTATGAGTAGTTGTATTTTGATGGGTTTTTGCATTGTTTGTAGGTCAATGCAGTTGGAAAGGAGGAAGGTGAGGGGAGCATCTGTAAGGTAGGACTCTGTCCTGCCAGTCATATGCATGTGTTTTTTAACACATTTATCTTGAAGGATATGTTTCTCTGTTGAGCTTTTTTACTGTGTTTTTCAACACTTGGGTTTTATGTAAATTGATTGGTTTTTTAACACATTTAAATTGAAGGATATGTTTCTATGTTGAGTTTGTTTCCTGTGTTTTTAAACACTTAGGTTTCGTATATATTGACTGGTTTTTTAACACATTTAGGGTATGGTTTTGTGTAAATTGATTGGTTTTTAACAAATTTAGGGTAGGGTTTTGTGTAAATTGACTAGTTGTGTAGATTAATTGGTTTTGTGTAAATTTATTGGTTTAGGGTAGGGTTTTTGTGTAAATTAAAAGGAATAAGATAGTTCCACCTCTATGCGAGTAATAGAAGCATGATTGGTTTTTTAACACATTTAGGGTTTATGGTTTTGTGTAAATTGATTGGTTCTTTTTGTGTGAAACCTATGAAACAATTGGTTAACGTGTGATATTTTGATGTTGAAATATTTTTAACATTTAGGGTTTATGGTTTTGTGTAAATTGAATAGTTCTTTTTGTGTAAAATCTGCGAAACAATTGGTTAAATTGTGATATTTTGATGTTGAAATATTTTTAACATTTAGGGTTTAGGGTTTTGTGCAAATTGACTAGTTCTTTTTGTGTAAAATCTACGAAACAATTGCTTAAATTGTGATATTTTGACATTGAAATATTTTTAACATTTAGGGTTTAAGGCTTTGTGTAAATTGACTGGTTCTTTTTGTGTAAATCTGTGAAACAATTAGTTAAATTGTGATATTTTCATGTTGAAATATTTTTAACCACCACAGAGCCGAGGTATAACCACCACATAGCCGAAGTATGTTAATAATGTTTTATATTTTGTACATGTTTTCAATTAATTTGATATTTTAAATAAAAATTAAATTGACATTTTAAATAGTAAAAAAAATTAAAGAAGATCGACATTTTCTAAAATTAAAGATTTTATACTGCACATTACAGTCCAGTGCATCACATATAATCCTCAGACTGGTAGGGCAAAGCAAGAACTGCCCTAGGTAATATATCTAGTCTGTATAATAGCTGTAGAGTATAGTCTTTTAGCTGTATGACCTGAGCGAATGAAGTTTCATTTTCATTAGTGCTGAAGATTGGTACTGAAACTTGGAGTGATTGTTGTGTATGGTGTTAACATATATACATATAAGATAGTTGTAGTTCATTCATTTATCTGTATTTAGGTCAAGTCATCATGAATATTTTTTATTGCTGTAGTTAACTCTTACTTTTCATTGGCTTTATTTCTTATAACTATGACCGCTATAGTCTTTAAGCTGTATGAACTGCCTTAGGTAATAGTTCTAGTTTGTATAGTAGCTATAGAGTATAGTCTTGTAGCTCTATGACCTGAGCGAATGAAGTTGTATTTTCATTAGTGCTGAAGATTGGTACTGAAACTTGGAGTGCTTGTTGTGTATGGTGTTAACATCTATACATATAATATATTTTTAGTTCATTCATTTATCTGGATTCGATTCCAGTCATCATGAATAGTTTTTATTGTTGTAGTTAAACTCTTAGTTTTCATTTGCTTTATTTCTTATAAATATGATTGCTATAGTATTTTAGATTTATGAATTGCCTTAGGTAATAGATCTAGTCTGTATAGTAGCTGTTAGAAGTCAATAGGAAAATAGATAGAATGGTTTTGAAACCAATTTTTAGGTCGCTAAGCAAGGGATGAATGGAAGAAGGACGAAGAAGTGTGGACACTCATTCAAAAGTTGCAGAAAGATCCTAGTACATCTAATACATTTAGTTGGAAAAATGATTCCTTATGGTACAAACATCACTTATATATTTGCAACAATTCCCAACTAAAACAAAAGATTCTTTTGGAATTGCACACTTCTCCTTTAGGAGGAAACTCGGGATTTTTAAAAACTTACCACAGGGTGAAGAAAGAATTTTTTTGGGATGGTATTAAATATGATATTCAAAAGTTTGTGGCAGAATGTTTGGTTTGCTAGCAAAATAAAGTTGAGACAATTAAGACATCAGGTATTCTACAACCTTTATCCATTCCAAGTGAACGTTGGGAGGAGATTTCAATTGATTTTTATCACAGGTTTACCTAAGTTCGAAGGAAAGAGTGTCATCATGGTGGTAGTTGATAGAATTACCAAGTATGCACACTTTTGTGCATTATCTCATCCATTTAAAGCAAGTACAGTTGCTACTGCATTTATGGAAACAATTCAAAAGCTACATGGAAACCCGAAGAATATAGTAAGTGACAGAGATCCCATTTTTTACAAGAAATTTTTTGACGGAATTATTTTCTTGTTTGGGTACTCAACTAGCTCATAGCTCATCTTATCGTCCTCAATTCGATGGTCAAACTGAGATAGTTAATAAATGTTTGGAAGGATAACTTCGTTGTTTGGTATCTGATAAGCAAGCACAATGGGTTAAGTGGTTACCTCTCGCTGAATGGTGGTATAACACTTCCTTCGATACTGCAACAAAAATGACCCCATTTATGGCACTTTATGGATATCATCCACCGTCCATCATATATTCTTTAAGGGAAAATTCTAGGGTTCAAGCAGTGGAAGATTACATTGAGCATCAACAAGAAGTTCTCCAAATCTTAAAGGATAACCTAAAATTAGCACAAAATCAAACGAAACAATAGGCAGATCAACATCGCAGTGAGAGAAGTTTGATGTAGGAGACTTGATATTTTTATGGCTACAACCATACAAAAAAATGTCCCTCAAGCAAGCTAAGAAGGATAATAAATTATAGCCAAAGTACTATGGTCCTTACAAGGTGTTGCAAAATATTGGTACTATGGCATACAAATTGGAGCGTCCTGCTTCTTCGTGAGTGCATCCAGTTTTCTATGTTTCATGCTTAAAGAAGGTTATAGGGGACAAATGTACAGTTCAAACAATATTGCCAGATCTTGATGAGGAAGGAAAAACCATATTGGAACCTGAAGCAGTCACGGAAACAAGAAATCGACAGCTACGAAATCAATCAATTTCAGTGTATCTCATCAAATGGAGGAACTTAACCACTGAATATTCTACATGGGAGGATGAGAATTTTATACATAAGCACCCGGAGCTACTCAAGCGTTGAGGACAACACTTTTTTGAAGGAGAGGAGCATTTTAGGTCCCTATATTACTAGTATAGACCCTTATTGTTGTTGGTGTAACCCCCTTATTATTATTGTTGTACCCCTGTAACCCCCATATTGTTATTATTGTGCCCTTACATTATTATTTTTAGGTCGGCTAGGATTGCATTGTGGCCCCATGGACTCCCATATATAGAAAGGAGGTTTTTTAATTTGTATCATCCAAGAATTGTTCATTTATGTAATGTATTGTGTTAGGGTCCCATGATTTGGCTGATTGGCAAGCCAAGTGACAGGGTAACATCAAACCAATCTCTGGAGCCCAAGGACCTAACCTTCCTGGACTCAGAGAGGGCTCTCTCTATTTGTGTAAGGGATATCTATGTGTTTTTCTTCTTGTGTTTCTGATTTTAGGCTAGTTATGAAGTAGGTTTTTGGTTTTGCTTTTAGGTTTGTGAGGGAGGAACTGATCAAAGAATAAGATAGATAAAAATATTGTCAGATCAACTGGGCTATGGCGTCGAAAAGGTCAAGACAGCTTCAGATGGTGATACAAGGTATGTTGAAGGGCCGTTTTGATCAAGGTAAAATGTATCTTTGGGTAAAATGGAGTGGGATGGACACTAAATTTGTGAAGAACAAAGGATTTCAAACATAAATATTTCAATAGCTGACATAAACATGGTAGGGCTAACCATTAATAATGAGAAATGTAACTGTAAACTGATAAATGCATAGAAATAAACATTCAAACAATACATAGAGATATATGACTCTCTAACTTTAGGAAATTGCTATCAAACTTTGGGGAAAGACAATCAAGACAAACAAATAACTCAAATCACTATAAGGAAACGCCTAAGCATAGTATTTCAAGATATTGGGCACTTTGAAGTGAGATTGCATAGTTTTAGGCAAAGGGCAAGATCAGTACAAGACCTCCTTGGTTCAACTAAGACAATCAAACAATGAAAGAAAGGTTTCAGAGGTGGAGTTATGACTAGCCATGAGTAAATAGGGCATACTGTGAATCATACTTAGCATGCATAAAACCATAAATGAAACAAGAAAACAATTTCTTCAGTTATCAAAGAGCAATCAAGGATTCTTTGATATGACTAAGAAGGAGGAAAACATAGAAGCTATAAAGAAACAAGAAATCTGAGGTACCTCCAAGGCCAAGTCTCAAATCTATTCTCTACTGTCTTATAGCAAGAAAGAACATGAAATATGAATGAAAAATAAGAAGTATAACAGAGAGGGACACTATACCATTTTACCAAGTCAAGGAATCCAACAACAATCCTCTTTCATCATCCAAAAACATTCAAGAAACTATCCAATGCATGAGACAAGTATTTCTTCCAAGCTTGTATAACCATATATTGCTCTATATCATCAAGTTCAGCCTTATTTACAATGAAGTCTCTTGGAATATATAGGCCAAGATGAGGGAAAACCTCCTAGTGCAACTTGCAATCTCATTGGCCCATCAAAAATATCTAATTTTGTTCTTGAGGCTTTGCAAAGCCCATGGCACAAAATATCTATAGAAATATCCTAAAAATGCTAAAAAAGGAAAATATATTGACTTTTCCTAACTAACTATGGCCAAAAATAGCTAAACGCACATTAGGAAAAGCCACTTCAGAAAAGTGCATTTTTCACAAAAACACTTAAGAAATATATCAACAGAAAATCCTCTGTCTTGCAGGAAACTTTTGGAGGCTTTCTCGATGTCAAAACGAGGCCCGTAACGGCTCGTTGGAAAGCTCTGAATGTCTATTTTCTGAAAGTGTTTTTTTTTCTCCAAACTGATCAATGGAAGTCTGTCAAAAAACTAATTTGTGTGTAAAAACCGAGAAAATAGACTTTGCTAATAAACGGGGTAGAGTGTGGAAAAAGTGACTGTTTTTCGCCATTTTGGGGGACCAAATCATCTTCAATTGATCTAAAAATCACTGAGTAGATGCCCCTAAAATTATGGCATCCAATGATACGATTTTCATCCTTTGAGGATTTCTCAAACAGAAATGGCGATGCCCATGATTTTTAACAAAAAGCCCAAAAATGACAAAAAACCAAAACTTGTTGAATTTCACCCAATTTTGGCGGGCATTACCCTCAAGGGTTTTCAGAAGCATGCTGAGAAGCTGAGGCCAAAATTTGGAGTCTTGATATGTATTTTTTCAGTTTTGGTGCCAGGCACCTCTTTTGAGCCTCCTTGAGCTTTTCTTGTGTGGCCTCCAATTTCCGTCGGGCGAACTGATTGAGCTTCTTATAGTGCCCGGTCATCCTTCTTTGAAGGTCCAAATCTCTATTGGCCTTTTCCAATTTCTTCTCCAAGTGGTCATTCACCCTTTCAAGCCAAGCTTCCCGATTGTTTTCTATCTCTTGGGTGAATAAAGTAGTGAAAGGAAAAGATTGGAAAAGGGCAGCCTCTTCCTCCTTTTGTTTCTCTAAGGCTCTTCTGAGTCCCATGGTACTTGGCCTCTTTCTTCTTGGCTGATCTTCATATTCACTATCATTGGACTCTCCCATGAGTTATTCAAACTTAATTTGCACCTTGGAGGCCTCTTTTTGATATTTGATGGCCCATGTCTCATATACCGCCATGTGGACACTCATCTGTTTGTTTTGTGTTTGCAAAAAGTGAATGAGGTTTTTAGACCTCTCTAGATCTACCCTCAAATCATGAATTTGTTCTTCTCTATTGATCAAGTGAGACTCTAGGATTCAGGCCTCATTGTCGCTATCATCACTGTTGATCTGAATTATGTCAAAGTCCCTCTCCTTCTCATGGATGCTTTCTTCTTTCTTCTTTCCCTTGCTTTGGGTGGCCTTCTTGGTCTTCCTCCTCTTGGGCAATTTGACAATGGATTGCTTGGGCAACTTCCCCTTGCTTTGGAGGGCTCTAGTAACATTTGGAGTTATAGTTTGAGGCACTCTCTTTCTTGATGTTCGGGGCTTTGTCACCTTTGGAGAAGAAAGCATGGCCCCTTCCTAGGAGAGGCAGCTAGCACATGCTCTATTTTCTCTTTGCCCTTGCTACTCCCCTCATCATCCTTGCCACTGTTTTGACCTTTTTCATGAATGTTATGACTGTCACCTTGCATGTCTTTTTGAAGGCTTCCCTCTTCACTCTTGTCGCTGCTTTCTTCAAGACTTTTAGGCTCTGTCTCCTCAATGTTTTGGGCTTCATCTTCATCATGTTTGCTACTTTGAGGGCTACCAATATCCTCATCAAATTGTTCCATTTCCTCATCATTTCCCTCCTCACTGTTTGGCACTTTTTCATGATGCTGCTCTTCTTCATCATGCTGCTCTTCTTGATCAATCATGGGAGATTTTAGCTTCTTAGGAATTGGCTTACTTGAAGAAGGCGAAAGATGCTGAGTGGAAGGTGAAGGAGATGCATGGGATGAAGAAACAGTGGCAAAATCGGGATGTGAAATGAAAGTGTCCCAAGAGATTCCCTTCTTCTCAAGTTGATGAAGAATGACAATCTGGATGAGGGAATGATGGAAAAGGCAAGCTAGCTGCTGAGAGGGAGGTATCTTTTTAACAGTGGAGGCCATATTTTCAATACTTCTATGGAGGAAAAATGGGAGGTTTAACAATTGGGCCCTTGTGAAGTGCATGAGTAACTGAACATGGTAAGCATAGACCTAGGAAAACCTTCCATCGCATGTGAAATATTTCATGATTATCTTCATGAGGGGAGCATAGCTAGTCAACATATATGAAAAAGGAAAGATGGATGGGCATGCATGCCGATGCTTTGGATTAAAAAAGGGTTTGTACTGTTCTGAGTCTAGGTAATTCTGCTTGAACCATTTTTCTCCGACATAAGGGATTTTGGTAGCTCTGGAAATGGATCTAGGAGAAAACTTGAAATCTAAGCCTGCCAGCTGAAAATGTTGCCCTTGCAATCTCAAAGCACATAGATGTGTCAAGGGGAGATAAATTTTTACCTCCTGAACCCTTTGACAAAAATATAGACATCCAACTTCATGAAAGTGAAACAAAACTGAAGGATGGTCATTTACTTCTTCAGTTGAAACAGGTTCAAACCTCCTGTGAGGGCCACTTCTGCTGTCTTTCCTGAGAGGCATTTTGTTTTAGATATTCTTTGCTGGTTGACTAAGACAAGCTATCTCAAATGGTCTTTGAAATGGTTTCTCAACACCACACCTTTTCCTCCTTATAAGTCACTGTGCCTCTTTGATGCCAATCAAACAAGTACTTGTCAAATGAAAAAAAAAATCAATTCATCATTGTGCTTGGGAAAAGATTTTGAAAAAGATGTGTTTGTGTTTCCTTGTTGAACAAGGATCTCCTTTTTTTTGACAAAAACACCTTTCCCTCCAAACAATGCTCTTTTTCTATTCACTGCTCTTCACAAAGCAAACAAGACACCTTTCAACTGACTTGAAAACCTTTCAACATAGACACTACCTTTTTTTGAATTATGGGGGCTGTACAAAGATTACTATTTCACAAAACAGAGAGGACCTCTTAAAATGACCAGTCCTTCACCTTCTAACCCTTTTTCCTTCTGAGTTTTAGCAGACAAGGCTTGTTCTCTGTTTAACACTGTTAGAACATCTTTTCCAGCAAACTTGAGACCTTTACAACCTCATGTTTATCTGTCTAGAAACTGTGGGCTATCACTGTTTTTTTAAAGGCAGTTAGGGCTCTCTTTAAAACTGATGGAAACAACTTCCCCTATCACTGTACTAATTCTTGACAACCACAACAAACAAAACTCTTTGATTTTGATCGAAGGCCCTAACTTTTAATCACTTCTTTTCTCTTGTGCTTTTTAGATGATAAAATGCCCCTAAAACTAGTGTTTAGACACCTTCCAAATTGATTTGAGACCCCCAAACACAAGAAAGATTTCTCCAGTTTTGACAAAAACTCTGTCTCTTTACCACTGTCTATCTCATTGTTTTTAGATGATGAAGTGGTTTCAAAATCACTATTTCTTCTCAGGGAGAAACACAGCAAAACACCCCCTTCAAACTTCGAATTTTACCAAGAGGAAAAGGAGAATACCTTGAACAATGCTTATGGGTTGTGGTTGATTGATGAAGCAGCCTTTAGAAGTGTTTTTGAACGCCAATGGAGGAGCAACGTGTTTGAAACAGAGGGCGCCGCGGAAATGGATGATAGTCGGGTCGGCTTCGGGAAGTTGGTGAACGAGCGCACATGGGCGCCGCACTGTGGTTTAAAACCTATGTATGTGCGCTCATAGGCGCGCCGCACAAGCTTCTGAGCCCTGCAACCTTTGAAAGATGCCCAAAATCACTCTGTTTCTTCAACGAGCGGGAAAGGAGAGTGTGCTTTGGTTTTTTGAATTTTCAAATGGGCCTTTCAAATGGTCTTTTTTTCTTTTTAGAAGTGAAATGAGCTCAAATGCCTTGGTAGTTATTTTGTAAGGGTTTGGATGGCTTTTGAAAAGGCTTTTGTCATATAAAAACATAAAGCACTGTCTTTATTATTTTATCACTTTTAAAACATTATAAGGACCCATATTCGATCAAGATTTATAACAAAATGCTGTGGCCAACCTTTTTTTTAAGACACTAAAGACATGACCCTTTTTTGAAGTAAAGAAACTTCCTTAAAAGCCAAAATCCCTTTCACTGTTTCTTCATTAAGGCAATAACCTTGTCACTGTTTGTCCATATCTGTCCTTTAAAGGAAACATTTCTCAAAGCCATATCAAGGATTGTAGATGCATCCTTTGCCATATCTCCTGGAAGGAGATGATTTACAATTCTAGGACTTACTTTGACAATTCAACTCTCTGGGTGTTTGATGATGATTATGCCCATTGTGAAGTTGATCAAAAGCTGTTAGACGCCCTTTGACATTTTCCTTTGACTGTGGATGAAGAACCTCATTTGCACTCACCCAGATTTTACCTATATATTTTTATCGAAGAGAAGGATTTTAAAGACCTTCAATGCAATCATATACAACAACAGAGTTCATTTTCATGTAAAGTAAAAGGTCTTGTCTGATGACTGTGGTATGGATTGATTCTTTGAATGTTGTCTTGAATTTGAGACATTTTTTCATACCCTTCCTGTCATTGATGAGCTTGTTCCAAGTTTTGTTCATTTTAGCTTCAGATTGCCTTTGAAGAAGACATTTATGGATATGAAAAACAAAGCTTCTTGAACCATCATAGTACCACTGCTTTTCATCTGTTTAACACCATTTTTCTACTCATAAGCCTTCAATTTACTTTCTACTGATTTCAAATCTGTCTTTCAATCAATGAACCCATGCAAGCATCCCTTGAAACACTACTTCTGTATCAGTAATCTCATCCATTGGAGAAAATGGTGTAAACAAGTTTTCAAGCCATTTGAAGCATTGTTATCCTTGTGCTCTTTGAATGAGGCCATACCTCTGCTCTTGACCCTCTGATTTTTAAACGAAGGAGGCCTTTATCATATTTCCAAACCCTCTGCTGGTTAAATGAAGGAGGTTTACAACAAGTGACCTAACCATCTACTTTTAAATGAAGGAGGTTAACACAGTCACCCAACCATCTGCTTATGTTTGGAGGATGTTAACACAGTAATGCCATTTCATCTCTTTTTCAAACCGTGTCATCTTTCCATGTAATGCATATCTCTTTTTTTACTGTGGTTGCAAAGGTTTATTGAATTTGCTCTTCTGACTAGTAATCTCATCCCAGGCTCAAAACAACATGAGAAGCAGCTGTCTTCTCATGTTTAGTTTAATAATGTCTTCTGGAATACTGGTACATTTCTACTTTTCGAAATAGACACTGAAACACTGTAAATCCACCTAATATCAGTTTGGATTTTGACACATGCACTGCTGAGACATCAAGACCTTTTAGTGGCGTGACCTATGGGTGTATCAAGCTTTGTTTTGCAGATTAAGAGCCAATTCAGGGTTGGCTGGTATTGACTAAAATATTTTGGCTCAGGATGATTTTTCCAAGGAAGGATTTCCCACAGCGCCACTACCTAACTTAGGGGAGATCTTTGACATATTTTGAGTATTGTCTTTGGTATGACTAGATCTTAAGATGACATATGACCAGAGGTAGGGTGGCTGACTTTTCACCAACAGTTGGTTAATGAATTACCTGGGGATGAAGGTAGAAGACAACATATGACTTTAGCTTATGACAGCTCATGGATAGGATCATATGACTAAGACTAGATAGGACTTTGACAACTAGGTTTTTCTCATCATGGCTGATTGAAAAAGGTAGGAGGACAAATTTTTTTTAGGGGTGTTTACTAGTTGAAAGATTCGACAAATTGGAGATTAGCTTCTAGAAAACTTGGCTTTAAAAACTAGTCATCATCAACAGGTGAAAAATACTGATGACTAACAGTGGCTCCATTCGGGGCGGGCAGCTTCTTTTCAGGAGGTGTCCAGAATTTCAGATCTCTGTCCTTTGAAGACTAATGCCTTTATCCATTGGCACAAATTTCTTTCTTCCTTGATGCTATTTCTGAAAATTGACAGCATGATTAGCTTCAAAGTCATTTCTACCTATCCCGCTACTTTTCCTAACATTTTTTCTTCTTTTGGGTGCATTTGGAATAACAACCCTTTGACATAATGTTTTTTGAAAAATGACACTATCTAATTCTACACTTATATCCGCCAGGAGTTCAAATTAAGCTGATGAACTCCTTTGTTTCTCTACCTATGCTGGATCGACTATCAAGGTTAAGCTGTTTGACATGATTTTATTATCTAATCTAAAACACGAAATTGAAAAATGACTAAATCAGGATTAGACAGTCTGATTTGTCATGTACTTGTGGCATGAAAGACTTGCTGCACACAAATATTATTTTGCATAAAATGAAATATAGAAAATCAGGGCTAGGATACATAGTTTGTTTTTCATCCCTGCTTTCCTCTTTGGTTCTGTTTTGAGCATGTGGAACCAGTATCTTTTCCTACTCTATCTTCATTGACAATTCAAGCTTACACAATATTGACTATCTCTCCTCTTACTAACTTATCAACAAATAAATTTAAAACATGCTCAATTACGATTAGGATAGATAACTGAACAAGACATTTTGAGCACTAGTAGCGGCATTTAGACTTGCACGATTTTAGAATGACTATTTTTTGAACATGGGGCTTTCTTTCTATTTTTCAAACTGCCCTCTTTTTCTACTTGTCTATTGTTTTTGAATTTTTTGTTTATTTATTTATTTTTCAAACAATGGTATATACAATGATTGAAAATGTTTTAACTCAGAAATCCTGGAAATGGTGAAACTTGAGCATCTTATCTTCATAAGGATCTCCTACCACACTTGGTCCACTCAGCTCTTGAAAAGAAAAATTTGGAAAATTTTCTCTTTCAAGCATAACATAAGGATTCATGCATGAATCTATAAACAACCCCGTATCTTCCTGCTGTACCTCTTTATACCTTTGATCTCCACTTCTTCTTTTGCTGTACATCTTTTTCAAATAATGCAGATATTCTTTGTCATTCTTGAAGTATATGATGACATCATCAAGGTACTTCAGAATGCAGAAATTTAGAACTGGAAACATAGCTTTTAGGAGCATGTTTTTGGTGTCTGGTGGTTTTGCAATTCTGGGTTTGAAGATGGAACTACTTCCAGCATGCTTGAAAAATTCTTTGAGCTGTTCGCTTTGCAAAGGAATTATTTGGCAATTTATTGAAACATCATCTTGTAAAGACACATGATTAAAAGCAATTATCATCGATATATCATGGTCTTGGACAGGAAGGATATAATTTCTGTCACAAGGGTGTGTATTTGTGTTTCTAAAATCAAAACAGATCCTATGTCCAACTGTCTTGTTTTTGATTATTATTGTTTGGTCAAGATTTTTGTATTTTCTTTTGTCGAAGTTGTTTCTTGGAGTGATGGCAGTGTCATAGTGCTTCTCACTGTTTTCTCTACATGTAGCAATATCTTGAACAATCTTTCAAATTCTAGCAGTTCTAAGTCTTTGGTGAAGTGGCAGAATGCTGGCTAGTTCAAACAACTCAGGTATATTTGGACTGCAGTCATCATATCTTTTCCTAAGGAGTTTATCATACACTTTTTCTGGATTTTTAGCTGTAGTGGCTACAATCAAGGTTTCATTTGAAGAGGTAGAGTTATGAGATGGTAAATACTCAAGGTATGGTAAGAAAATTAAGCTTCCCTGCCCTTGATTTCCAAAGAGGTTTGTGATATTCAAGTCTTCTAATGCCTTTGTTCTCAAAAAGTCTCTTGATGTTACTGCCGATGTTTGCCTATGGTTTGAGCAATTTTCTTGATGGTATATAATATTTTGTGCTTCTTGCTCTATTTCTGTTTCAAGAGGAACGAACTCTCTTTCCTCAAGACATAACTGCTCATGATCATGATAATTTTGAGTGTCCAGTTCATCATAGAGAACTTGGGGTAGTTGATGTGGTGGTTCTGAGTTTGTTTCAAATTCTCCTAACTGTTCTTCAATGTCTTCATCAGTGTGTAAAATGAAAGAATTCAGATCAGAATGTAAGGAGTACATCGGGATGTTATCTGGCCTTTCTTGGCTGCTGACCATATATTTCATGTGTGATTCCCGATAGAGTATTCTAGTTTGGTTAAACACAGGAATAGTGGCATAGGACATATCAAGCTGAATATTTCCCTGAAGCTTGGCTCCCCAAGTTCTGGATATAAGCATTCCGTACTTGGGAGGGATGTCTTCTACCACTATGTCCATGATTAGGTGTTTTGCAAGTATTTGGGCCAAACTGAAACAAAGATCTTTGATTAAGCCTAGACACTTGACTCTACTTGAATCAAATGAATATAAGTCTTTATAAGGTTTTGTTATCTCTAGGCCTAATCTTTCCATCACAACCTTTGGCATGAGATTATGCGAGGCCCCAGAGTCTAGCATGGCATTGTGTAGGATTTGGTCATGTATATTCAGACTGATGTAAAAGGGAAGAGTGGTTCCTTCTTGGAATTTCCCTTTTATTTTTGGACCAAACAATACTTTAGGGGTGTCATCAACTAGATTTAGGGTGTTTGCATCATTTCCTATATTCAGGACCTTTAGCACTTGGGATTTGTAAGAGCTTTGGGCGATAAGTTTAGTGAGAGGCATGGTGATCTTTATTTTGGCGATTTCTCCTTCAAAACTAAAGGGTGCTTGTAGTTTAGATAGGTTTGCTTTTGTTTTTTCAGCCATGACTTTCTCTATGTTCTTAATTTGCTGACTTTGGTTCGGGATTTTGTTCAAAATAACCATCTCGGGAATCTTGGAAGAGGTACTAGGAAGATCTGGGCCAAGGCTTGTCTGAATAACTTTATCTTTGTTTTGGTCAGTTTTCTTGACCATGATTTTGTTGCTATCCATTGCTCTTTTAAGGATGGTATCAGGGGTTTTAGCAATGTCTGAGCTACCTTTCTTGGAGTTGTCTTGGTTTTTTCTACTTCTAAGATCATACTGCCCGTGAGCTTCTATTATGGCATTATGAAAATCTATAGCAAGATCTTCGGGATCTTCATAGTTGGTTTCATTTTGATTCGGAGAGAAGAAATCTTGTTCTTCTTCTGTGAGGTAAACCTCACTCTCGTTATCAGAACCTATTAGGTTCAAATGAATTTCATCAATGGGTTCTGTATCCCTCTCTTCCTCATCAACATAGTTTTCATT
Source organism: Pinus albicaulis (assembly GCA_034641835.2). NCBI lineage: Eukaryota > Viridiplantae > Streptophyta > Pinopsida > Pinales > Pinaceae > Pinus > Pinus albicaulis. Next base: position 1,773,662,825 of record CM076578.1, on the reverse strand, counting down.
GAAGGGTGGCCTGATTTGTTGGTCAGTTTCCCTTGGTTTGTTTTGAGGCTGTTCTCTTCTAAAGTTTTGGTTTTGATTCCCGTTTGGAGGGTTTGGCTAGTTGTCCCTAAGAGGTGTCTTTTCACTTATCTTTTCCCACATTTTCACCATGGATCTAACCAAGTCATCTATTCTAGGATCTACGGAAGGGACTGAAGGGGCGACCTCATCCCTGTATGTGACTTTCCTTTCTGATTTGGTCCTAGCTCTCTTTTCTTCTAAGTTGGCTTCTACACTTATGGCCACTTTTTGCATTTCCTCTAAGGTTGGGGGGTCCTTGTCTCTTAGTTGATAATTCATGTCTGGGTCGAAGCCTTCGGGAAACTTTGCTAAAGCTGAGCCAAGTGGAGGTTTGAAATGAGGCAGGAGGGTGTTATAAACATTGTTGAACCTAGTGCAGTATTCTGGACACTTTCCGCATTTTCCCTTTTTTGGTTGTTATACTCAGACATGATTTGAATGGGGTTCTTTCTGATTTCCCACTTATTTATGAAGGTTTGGTAGAGTTCTGGGAGATCGTGTATGCTGTTTGGAGTTAAGCTCTTAAACCCTTTTTTGGGTTCTCTGCCCAGGCTTTGGGCGAACATCCTCATTCTTATGGTCTCGTCTTCTATTTCCATGTATTCAAAGGCATCGCTAATTCTATCTACATGTTGTTGGGCGGTAGTAGCCTCAACTCCGGTAAAGTGTGGGATTTTGGATTGGTAGTCATTTTTTAAAGGAGGCAAAGGGTGTGGCAACACCAAGGGTGCATACCAAGCTGCCATGGTGGGAGCTAATGGATGATTTACAATATGAGGGCTTGTAGGATGAGCTGAGGTGATTTGAACAGTGGTGGTTTGGATGGGTGTGGTAGATGTACTTGGGCTAGTGAACTAATTTTGAGCAGATCTAGGGTGGTAGGAGCCAAAGTGATGGAGAAGCTTAAAGCCGAGAGGTGTAGTAGGTGAGGCTTCTCTACTAGGACTCTGTTGCAAATCTGGGGGCTCAAGATCGTCAAAATTTACTTTACTTTGTGACTTGCTTCTAAAAAGGGTTTTTGCTGATTTTAAGTCAAATGGGGAATCCTGTAAGGATGTGAGATGTTCAAGTACTGATGTTGCTTTACGGATGGACCTATCGGTAGCTAAGTTGCCAGTTTCAGAAGCTTGGCATAGAATCTTCTCTGGGTTATCTACTATGATAGGGGGATTTGCGTCCGGATGAGATCTGGTATAGATTCTTTGTGAAGCCAGATTTCGAATCCAGAGTTTAGAGAGGATGGTACTTGCGATTGCTTTGGATGGATGGCCTCTCTAGGGGTTTTTCTAATGTGAAGAATGGTAAAAAAAAAATGAAGGCTAGTGGAGTCGCCAGGTGGATTTCTTTGAGATCTATGGTCCACCACCAATACTATCAAAGATGCTTTGAGGTGAAGACTTGCAAGGAAGAGTGATCACTTAGTTTCAACAGTATGCTAGACTGTTTGGACAAGCTGATGGTTCTATTTGCAAGTTTATTTCTGTTTATCTCCTATGTTTAGGTGAAGTTTTCTGAATCGCTAAGTTATACTTAATTTGTCACTGATCACAGAGTTTGCACCATGAATTTTAAGTTTTTTGGAAAGGATGAGTCAACAAAAAGGTATGTTTTATGAATTTTTGGGTTTTATGGAGTTTTTAGGCCTACTGGAGGTTAATGGAGTCGCCAGGTAGATTTTGGTTGTTTTTATAGAGATGTACCTATGGTCCACCACCAATAACTAGGAATAGCCAATCTGGGGATGTTTTTTGGGGTTTTCTAAGTTTTTATGTGTAGCCTATGAGGTTTGGAAGAGTTTCCTATAACTGAATCATCATTTTTCTAAGATGGTGAAAGAGCTAGCTTCTACTCTTCAGACAACACTTAAGTTTTTCTAAGTTTGATTGGAAATTTGAGAGTTACTAAGGAGTACTTAGATTGTCACTAACTCGGAAGGTCCCACCGTGATCGCCATTATGTTAGTGAGCGGTGGGATAAGTCCATAAGATAGTATTCTCAAAGGTCTCTGAAGATTTAGGGAATCTAAGTTTGTTTATCACTTAGAGTCCCATAGTGATCGCCATTATGTTAGAGTCCCGTGATTTGGCTGATTGGCAAGCCAAGTGACAGGGTAACATCAAACCAATCTTTGGAGCCCAAGGACCTAGCCTTCCTGGACTCAGAGAGGGCTCTCTCTATTTGTGTAAGGGATATATATGTGTTTTGCTTCTTGTGTTTCTGATTTTAGGCTAGTTTTGAAGTAGGTTTTTGGTTTTGATTTTAGGTTTGTGAGGGAGGAACTGATTAAAGACTAAGATAGATAAAAAGATTGTCAGATCAACTGGGCTATGGGGTCGAAAAGGTCAATAAAGCTTCAGATGGCGATACAAGGTATGTTGAAGGGCCGATTTGATCAAGGTAAAATGGATCTTTGGGTAAAATGGAGTGGGATGGACACTAAATTTGTGAAGAACAAAGGATTTCAAACATAAATAGTTCAATAGTTGACATAAACATGATAGGGTTAACCATTAATCATGAGAAATGTAACTATAAACCGATAAATGCATAGAAATAAACATTCAAGCAATACATAGAGATATATGACTCTCTAACTTTAGAAAATTGCTATCAGACTTTGGGAAAAGACAATTAAGACAAACAAATAACTCAAATCACTATGAGGAAATGCATAAGCATAGTATTTCAAGCTATTGGGCACTTTGAAGTGAGATTGCATAGTTTTAGGCAAAGGGAAAGATCAATATAAGGCCTCCTTGGTTCAACTAAGACAATCAAACAATGAAAGAAAGGTTTCAGAGGTGGAGCTATGACTAGCCATGAGTAAGCAGGGCATACCATGAATCATACTTAGCATGCATAAAACCATAAATGAAACAATAAAACAATTTCTTCAGTTATCAAAGAGCAATCAAGGATTCTTTGATATGACTAAGAAGTAGGAGAACATAGAAGCTATAAAGAAACAGGAAATATGAGGTACCTCCAAGGGCATGTCTCAAATCTATTCTCTACTATCTTATAGCAAGAAAAAACATGAAATATGAATGAAAACTAAGAAGCATAATAGAGAGGGACACTATACCATTTTACCAAGTCAAATAATCCAACAACAGTCCTCTTTCATCATCCAAAAACATTCAAGAAACTATCCAATGCATGAGACAAGTATTTATTCCAAGCTTGTATAACCATATATTGCTCTATATCATCAAGTTCAACCTTATTTACAATGAAGTCTCTTGGAATATATAGGCCAAGATGAGGGAAAACCTCCTAGTGCAACTTGCAATTTCATTGGCCCATAAAAAATATTTGATTTTGTCCTTGAGGCTTTGCAAAGCCCAAGGCACAAAATATCTATAGAAATATCCTAAAAATGCTAAAAAAAGAAAATATATTTACTTTTCCTAACTAACCATGGCCAAAAATAGCTAAACGCACATTAGGAAAAGCCACTTCAGAAAAGTGCATTTTTCACAAAAATACTTAAGAAATATATCAGTAGAATATCCTCCATCTTGTGGGCAAATTTTGGAGGCCTTCCCGATGTCGAAACGAGGCCCTTGACGGCTCGTTGGAAATCTATAAATGTCTGTTTTTTGAATTTTTTTTGTTTTCTCCAAATTGATCAACGAAAGTTAGTCAAAAACTGACCTGTGTATAAAAACCTAGAAAATAGAATTTGCTGATAAACGGGGTAGAGTGTGGAAAAAGTGACTGTTTTTTGCCATTTTGGTTGACCAAATCATCTTCAATTGATCTAAAAATCACTTAGTAGAGGCCCATGAAATTATGGCATCCGATGATACCATTTTAATCCTTTGAGGATGTCTCAAACAAAAATGGCGATGCCCATGATTTTTAACAAAAAGCCCAAAAATGACAAAAAACCAAAACTTGTTGAATTTCACCCAATTTTGTGAGCATGACCCTCAAGGGTTTTCAGAAGCATGCTGAGAAGCTGAGGCCAAAATTTGGAGTCTTGATATGTCTTTCTTCAATTTTGGTGCCGGGCGCCTCTTTTGAGCCTCCTTGAGCTTTTCTTGCGTGGCCTTCAATTTCCGTCGGGCGAACTGATTGAGCTTCTTATAGTGCCTGGTCATCCTTCTTTGAAGGTCCAAATCTCTATTGGCCTTTTCCAATTTCTTCTCCAAGTGGTCATTCACCCTTTCAACCCATGCTTCCCAATTGTTTTCTATCTCTTGGGTGAATAAAGTAGTGACAGGAAAAGATTGGAAAAGGGCAGCCTCTTCCTCCTTTTGTTTCTCTAAGGCTCTTCTGAGTCCCATGGTCCTTGGCCTCTTTCTTCTTGGCTGATATTTATCTTTGCTATCATTGAACTCACCCATGAGTTCTTCCAACTTAATTTGCGCCTTGGAAGCCTCTTTTTGATATTTGATGGCCTGTGTCTCATATAGCGCCATGTGGACACTCATCTGTTTGTTTTGTGTTTGCAAAAAGTGAATGAGGTTTTTAGACCTCTCTAGATCTGCCCTCAAATCATGAATTTGTTCTTCTCTATTGATTAAGAGAGACTCTAGGATTCAGGCCTCATTATCGCTATCATCACTGTTGATCTGAATTATGTCAAAGTCCCTCTCCTTCTTATGGTTGCTTTCTTTTTTCTCCTTTCCCTTGCTTTGGGTGGCCTTCTTGGTCTTCCTCCTCTTGGGTAATTCGACAATGGATTGCTTGGGCAACTTCCCCTTACTTTGGAGGGCTCTAGTAACATTTGGAGTTATAGTTTGAGGCACTCTCTTTCTTGATGTTTGGGGCTTTGTCAACTTTGGAGAAGAAAGCATGGCCCCTTGCCTAGGAGAGGCAACTAGCACATGCTCTATTTGCTCTTTGCCCTTGCTACTCCCCTCATCATCCTTGCCACTGTTTTGACCTTCTTCATGAATGCTATGACTGTCACCTTACATGTCTTTTTGAAGGCTACCCTCTTCACTCTTGTCCCTGCTTTCTTCAGGACTTTTAGGCTATGTCTCCTCAATGTTTTGGGCTTCATCTTCATCATGTCTGCTGCTGTGAGGGCTACCAATATCCTCATCAAACTGTTCCATTTCCTCATCATTTCCCTCTTCACTGTTTTTCTCTTTTTCATGATGCTGCTCTTCCTCATCATGCTGCTCTTCTTGATCAATCATGGGAGATTTTAGCTTCTTAGGAATTGGCTTACTAGAAGAAGGAGAAAGATGCTGAGTGGAAGCTGAAGGAGATGCATGGGATGAAGAAACAGTGGCAAAATAGGGATGTGCAATGAAAGTGTCCCCACATATTCCCTTCTTCTCAAGTTGATGAATAATGACAATCTTGATGAGGGAATGATGGAAAAAGCAAGATGGCTGCTGAGAGGGAGGTCTCTTTTGCATAGTGGAGGCCATCTTTTCAATACTTCTATGGAGGAAAAAGGGGAGGTTTAATAATTGGGCTCTTGTGAAGTGCATGAGCAACCAGACATGGTAAGCATAGACCCAGGAAAACCTTCCCTCACATGTGAAATATTTCATGATTATCTTCATGAGGGGAGCATAGCTAGTCAACATATATGAAAAAGGAAATATGGATGGGCATGCATCCCGATGCTCCAGCTTCAAAAAGTGTTTGTACTGTTCTGAGTCTAGGTAGCTCTGTTTAAACCATTTTTCTCCGACATACTAGATTTTGGTAGCTCTGGAAATGGATCTAGGAGAAAAATTGAAATCTAAGCCTCCCAGCTGAAAATGTTTCCCTTGCAATCTCAAAGCACATAGATGTGTCAAAGGGAGATATCTTTTCACCTCTTGAACCCTTTGAAAAAAATATAGACTTCCAACTTCATGAAAGTTAAACAGAACTAAAGGATGGGCATTTACTTCCTCAGTTGAAACAGGTTCAAACCTCCTATGAGGGCCACTTCTGTTGTCTTTCCTAGGAGGTATTTTGTTTTGGATACTCTTTGCTGGTTGACTAAGACAAGTTGTTTCAAATGGTCTTTGAAATGGTTTCCCAACACCACACCTTGTCCTCCTTATAAGTCACTATTCCTCTTTGATGCCAATCAAACAAGTACTTTTTAAATGACAACCGAAATTAATTTATTACTGTGTTTGGGCAAAGATTTTGAAAAATATGTGTTTGTGTTTCCTTGTTGAAAAGGGATCTCCTTTGTTTTTACAAAAACACCTTTCCCTCCAAACAATGCTCTTTTTCTATTCACTGCTCTTCACAAAGCAAACAAGACACCTTTCAACTGACTCTTCCTTTTTTGAATTCTGGGGGGTTGTTCAAAGCTTACTATTTCACAAAACAAAGAGGACCTATTGAAATGACCAATCATTCACCTTCTAACCCTGTTTCCTTCTGAGTTTTAGCAGACAAGGTTTGTTCTCTGTTTAACACTGTTAGAACATCTTTTCCAGCAAACTTGAGACATTTACAACCTCATGTTTATCTGTCTAGCAACTGTGGGCTATCACTGTTTTTTAAAGGCAGTTAGGGCTCTCTCAAAACTGATAACAACACCCTCCCCTATCACTATATTGATTCTTTACATCCACAACAAACAAAAATCTTTGATTTGGACCAAAGGCCCTAACTTCTAATCACTGTTTCTCCTTGGAAAACACGGCATCAATACCCCTTTAAAATTCGAAATTTACCAAGAGGTAATGGAAAATACCTTGACAAATGCTTATGGACCTTGTTTGATCGATTGAGTACTCTTTAAAAAGTGTTTTTGGATGCCAATGGAGGAGCGGTGCGTTTGAAGTAGAGGGTGCCACGCAATGGATGATAGTTGGGTTGGCTTCGGGCAGTTGGTGAACGAGTGCACAAGCGCGCCACACTGTAGTTTAAACACAATGTATGCATGCTCATAGGCGCACCACGCACTTCTACGGGCATGCTGCAAAGGATTCAAGCGCTGAAAACTTTGAAATTTTTCCCGAAAACCTTGTCTCTCCAGTGAACAGCTAGGGGAGCGTTTGCTTTGTGTTTTGAGAAATGCTCTTGGGCCTTTTAAATGGTCACTTATGCCTTTATATTTGAAATAAAAACTTCAAATGTATTCACATTAAGTTTTGAAGGTTCTATTCCTTTATGAAAAGGCTTTTTGTTTTGTCAAAACATAAATTATTGTCTTTATAATTTCAGCACCTTTAAAACATTATAAAGACCCATATTCGATCAAGATTTATAACAAAAATGCTGTGGATGCTACTTTTGAAGATCTTCATAGATATGACCTTTTCTGAAGTAAAGAAACCAACTTAAAAGAAAATATTTTCCACTATTTATTCGTTAAGGAAATAACCCTGTCACTGTTTGTCCGTTTCTGTCCTTTAAAAGGAACACTGCTCAAAGCCATATCTCCAAGAAGGAGATGATTTACAATTCTAGGACTTACTTTGATAATTCAACTCTCTTGGTGTTTGATGATGATTATGCCCATTGTGAAGTTGATAAAAAATTGTTAGGCGCCCTTTGACATTTTCCTTTGACTGTGGATGAAGAACCTCATTTGCGCTCACCCAGATTTTACCTATATCTGTTTATCAAAGAGAAGGCTTTTAAAGACCTTCAATGCAATCATATACACTGTTGTGTAACCAACTCCAAAAATAGAAGAAAAGAGATATCAACGCCTTAGAAATAAGCCACTTCGAGGGGGAAACCTCCGATACATTACATAAATGAACAATTCTTGGATGATCTAATTTACAAAACCTCCTTTCTATATATAGGAGTCCATGGGGCCATAATGTAATCCTAGTGGGCCACAATGTAATCTTAGCCGACCTAACAATAATAATTTAAGGGCACAATAATAATAAAATGGGGGTTACAAGGGTACAATAATAAAAATAAGGGGTTACACTAACAACAATAAGGGACTATACTAGTAATATAGGGACCTAACATGCCCCTCTCCTTCAAAAAAGTGTTGTCCTCAACACTTGAGTAGCTCTGGGTGCTTCTGTATGAAATTCTCATCCTCCCATGTAGAATCTTCAGTGGGTAAGTTCTTCCATGGTAAATATACAGTATTGATCGGATTCCATAGTTGTGGATTCTGTGTTTGTGACCCTTGAGTTCAATATGATTTTTCCTTCCTCATCTAAACTACTGGTATTAGTAATATTGTTTGGTAGGAAGGTCCTACTAAATAACCTTCTTTAATGTGAAACATGGAGAAATTGGATGTACTGCATGACCGAGCTCAATTTGTATACCCATAATGTATCTTTTTAACTTTTATAAGGACCTAATAACTTTGGTAATTTATTATCCTTCTTTGATTGTGAGAATTTTTTGTATGGATTGTGTGAGCATCTTGATCTCACGACATCAAAAACTTCTCTCAGCATGATGTTGATCACTTGTTACTTTCATTCGATTTTGTACCAAAGTCAGGTTATCCTTTAAGGGTTGGAGAACTTCTTGTTGATGCTCGATGTGATCTTCCACTTCTTGAACCTTCTAATTTTCTCTTAAAGATGATGTGATGGGTGGTGGATGATATCCATAAAGTCTGTCAAGCTGGATATTTTGCTGCGTTATGGAAGAGTGTTATACCACCATTGTTAAGGCCTTCTCCATGACCATTGTTTGTTTGTGGATAAAAAACAACAAAGATATCCTTCCAAACATTTATTTACTATCTCAGTTTGACCATTGGATTGAGGATGATAAGATGAGCTATGAGCTAATTGAGTACCCAAACAAGAAAATAAATCCGTCCAAAAATTTCCAGTAAAAATGGGATTTTTGTCGCTCACAATAACCCTTGGGTTTCCATGTAGCTTTTGAATTGTGTCCATAAATGTAGTAGCAACTGTACTTTCTTTAAATGGATGAGATAATGCACAAAGTGTGCATACTTGGTAAGTCTATCAACTACCACCATGATGACACTCTTTCCTTCGGACTTAGGTAAACCTGATAAATTCATTGAAATCTCCTCCCAACGTTGACTTGGACTGGATAAAGGTTGTAGAAGACCGGGGGTCTTAAAACATTTCCACTTTGTGCTGTGGGAAAGACAAACATTCCGCCACAAAATTTTAGTTATCTGAATTTGGACATTAAAAAAAATTATTTCTTCACTTACTGCAGTAGGATTTTTAAAAATCTGAGGTATCCTCCCTAAAGGAGAAGTGTGCAATTCTAGAAAAGATGTTTATTTTAGTTAGAATTTAATACAAATATATAAGCGATCTTTGTACCATAAGGAATCATTTTTCCAACTAAATGTATCAGATTTACTAGATCTTGCTAAAAATCTTGAATGAGTGTCCACACTTCTTCGTCCTTCTTCCATTCACCTCTTGCTTCGGTTATCCAATCTGGTTGGATAATATAAATGGCACAAATAAATGTTTCCACCTCTTCATTCTTTCTTGAGAGTGCATCTGCAACAACATTTAGCTTCCCTTTTTTGTAGATTATTTCAAAGTCATAACCCAACATCTTTGTGACCCATTTTTGCTGCTCTTCTGAAGATAGTCTTTGTTCCAAAAAGTGTTTAAGACTATCATGATCAGTTTTTACCTTGAAGTGTCTTCCCATTAGGTAAGTTTTCCATTTATTTAGTGCATGCAGTATTGCTAACATTTCCTTCTCATAAATAGGTTTCTGTAAATAATTTCCTTTGATTGGACGACTTTCAAAAGCAATGGGTCTTCCTTCATGCATTAAAACAACACCAATTCCATTTCCTGAGGCATCACATTCCACAATAAAGGTTTTTGTGAAGTCTGGCGTAGCTAAGACCGGTGCTAGGCACATTGCCTCTTTAAGGCGTTCAAAGGCCTTAGTTGCTTCAGGAGTCCATGAAAATGCATCTTTCTTCAATAATGTTGTTAGAGGTGCTGCTATTCTCCCATAATTCTTAACAAACTTGCGATAATACCCTGTTAACCCGAGAAATCCTCATAGCTTCTTTATGGTTGTGGGGACTTTCCATTCCTTAATGGCTTTAATTTTGTTAGGGTCTACTTTAACACCCTCGTGAGATACAATATGACCCAGATATTCCACCTCTTGTACTCCGAAGAAACATTTGGATTTTTTTGCATATAATTGTTTCTCCTGCAATAGTTTGAGCACCCTGTCAACATGTTCAACATGATCCTTCCAAGACCTGCTATAAATTAGTATATCATCAAAAAATACTAGCACAAATTTTCTAAGGAAGGGTTTGAAAATGGAATTCATCAACCCTTGAAATGTAGAAGGTGCATTGGTAGGCCAAAAGGCATGACCAAAAATTCATAATGACCCTCATGAGTTCGAAATGCTGTTTTTGGAATATCTTCAGTCTTCATTCTAATTTGATGATATCCTGAACGAAGATCCAACTTGGTAAAATAATTGCTCCATGCAATTCATCCAATAATTCATAAATCACAAGAATGGAAAATTTATCTTTAATGGTGAGCTTATTGAGCTCCCTATAATCCGGACACATTCGCCATGATCCATCCTTCTTGTGTACCAATACTACGGGAGCAGAGAAAGAACTTTGACTAGGTTGAATTATACCCGCCTCTAACATTTCTGCAATCATACGTTCAATTTCGCTCTTTTGGAAGTAAGGATATATATAAGGTCTGATGTTTGGAGGAACACTTCCTGGAATCAAATGAATAGCATGATCATGATCACAAATAGGTGGGAGTCCTTTGGGAGTTTCAAACACCTTGGAATGATTGTCCAAGACTTGTTGGAGATCTGCTGAAATAGATGATTTTGATGTCGGAACGTCTAGTGAGCATAATTGTGCAATTACGCCTCGTTGTTCTTTCTTTAGAAGCTTTGTCATGACATTAGAGCTTATTATCCTTCCCGGCTTCCCTTCAATACCCCGTAATTTAACTTCCTTTCCTTCTGAAAAAAATTTCAAGAAAAGTTCTTGAAAATTAAAAGCTACTGTTCCCAGAGATTGTAACCATTGTACTCCTAATACAACATCAGCACCTCCCATAGGAATGGAAAGCATTGGACTAGTCAACACATATTCCCCCATGGTTAGCTTGATATTATGGCATTTTCCAGAGCAATTTATAGTTCCTCCATTTGCAACCATCACTTGACATTCTGGTGCTGGGTATAGGAAACAATTTAATTCCTTGGCTACCTTACAATGAATAAAATTATAGGTGCTACCTGAATCAATCAACACTATTACCTTTTTCTTCTTGATTTGTCCTTCTATCTTGAGAGTTTGAGGAGTGGTAATTCTGCCAGTGCATTACACGATATGGTTAGATTCATTTCTTCCTCTTCTAGGGTTGGTTCCTGGTGTATATCCTCTTCTTGTTCATTTTCTTCTTCCTCTTCACAATATATGTAAAATAATTTCTTCTCAGCACACTTATGACCTTTAGTGTATTTTCTATCACAACTGTAGAAAAGCCCTTTTTCTCTTTTTTCTTCCAATTGTTGTGGTGTCAACCTTGTAGGTTGTGGAAATCTAGGCGTAGCAACACTTCCTTCTTTATAGAATTGAGTGGTAGGCTTCCTTGTCGCCATAATTTTACATTTAACTTTTCTTGCCAACCTGAATGCCTTCTCCAATGAATCAGGTTCCAAAACGCGAACTTCATGTTGGATGTTATCCTTTAAAGTGCCTAGGAAGAGATCAATCATGTGTCCCTCTGGAATATCAGTTACCCTTATATTCAATTTTTGGAAGTCCTCAATGTGCTGCCCTACTAAACCCTTTTGTTTGAGATTTATCAATTGGCTAAAGAAGGTGTTGCTCTTTGTATCCTCATAATGTGCTATCATTTCTTCCGTAAAAATTGACCAAGTGACAATTTTTTTACGGGAGAAAAGCCATCGATACTATAAAAATGTATTTTGTTCTAAATGTAAAGTTGCAATGCGTACCTTTTGTGTGTTTTGCACATTATGGAGATCAAAATATTGCTCCATCTGTAGTATCCATGTTACAGGATCCTTCCCATCAAACCTCCTCATATCCATTTTTGGAATATGGTGGTTCTTCCTGCAAAAATTAGAGTTTATAAAATTGTGATTAACATTTATTTTGTTCTCATCATGAGGTTCTTCTACTATCTTTTCACCATTAGGAAACATTTCTTGTATCAACTTGGTCAAACCTTCGATGTTTGCTTTTAGATCATTCTTCATGTTTTTCATGTTGTTTTCCATGTTTTATTTCATGTCATCCATCTTAGCTTCCATGCCAGCTTCCATGCCATCCATCTTAGCTTCCACGCCTTTCTTCAAAACTTCCATTTCATTTTTTGTTGCTCTTTGCGAGAGTGAAATTTGTTGCACTTGCTCTTGTAATTTTGATAGATCATGTTGCAATTCTTCATCTTCATGAGTCATAGTAGACCCTTTTGAAGGCTTAATGGGTGTTGAATTATTTTTACGGGGCATCTTTTAGAACCCAATACTGATATCTATTCTACAATATGCCCTTGGAATCAATTCAAATTGATTCTTCAAACAAGACTTATGCAATTCGGAAAAAAATACACACCTTTTTCTTGCTTTTGAGGAACTCGATATTGAAATTGGATTATCTCTGTGATTGTAGCACTTCAATATCTGAATTTCGGTACCGGCGTAGCCCTATAAATTATATTTCGAATGCCACAGGTCTGACCTGATTTGGATTCTCCAAGACAAATTTGTGTCCAATCTCCCACAATGACCTAATTATGGACTGGTTCAGTAGATCGAACTTGTACGACTTTCCACGTGTCACTGTTTCATCCTTTGTCTCTAAAATTGATAGCCAAGAAACTAAATTCCGTGTGCTTGCGACCAATTTTTATGAAACTCCAATCCGATGCCCAGAGAGAGAGTTATTGAACTTTTCCCACGATCACCTCTTTGAGATGACATTCAGGAGCCTGAAAAATCATTACCTTCCACAGATCATATCTCCAAAAATATTGCGAACCAAGCTGTGAAATTTTTTGACGAATTTCCTCAGGATTTCAGCTTCGCACCATACAAATTTCAGATTCTGAACTTTTGTAGAAAAAAAATTATAGCGAAAATGCCACGATGACCTGTTTGGAGCAGCAAAACCCTAGAATCCAAAGCTTTGATACCAAATGTTGTGTAACCAACTCCAAAAATAGAATAAAAGAGATATCAACGCCTTAGAAATAAGACACTTCGAGGGGCAAACCTCCAATAGATTACATAAATGAAAAATTCTTGGATGATCCAATTTACAAAACCTCCTTTCTATATATAGGAGTCCATGGGGCCATAATGTAATCCTAGTGGGCCACAATGTAATCTTAGCCGACCTAAAAATAATAATTTAAGGGCACAATAATAATAAAATGGGGGTTACAAGGGTACAATAATAACAATAAGGGGGTTACACTAACAACAATAAGGGACTATACTAGTAATATAGGGACCTAACATACACCAGCAGAGCTTGTTTTTATGTAAAGTAAAAGGTCTTGTCTGATGACTGTTGTATGGCTTGATTCTTTGAATGTTGTCTTGAATTTGAGACATTTTGTCATACTCTTCCTATCATTGATGAGCTTGTTCCAAGTTTTGTTCATTTTAGCTTCATATTTCCTTTGAAGAAGACCTTTATGGATATGAAAAACAAAGCTTCTTGAACATCATAGTATCATTGCTTATCATCTATTTAACACCATTTTTCTACTCATAAACCTTCAATTACTTTCTACTGATTTCAACTCTATCTTTCAAACAGTGAACCCATGTAAGCACCCTTTGAAACACTAATGCTGTATCAGTGGTCTCATCCATTGGAGAAAATGGTGTAAACAAGTTTTTAGGCCATTTGAGGCATTGTTAGCCTTGTGCTCTTTCAATCAGGCCATACCTTTGTTCCTGACCATCTGCTTTTTTAAATGAAGGAGGCATTTATCCTATTTCTTAACCATCTACTCATGTTTGGAGGAGGTTAAAAACAAGTGAAATTTCATCCCTTTCTCAAACTGTGTCATATTTCCTTATAATTCCTCTCTCTTCTTGGTGTATCACAATAAGTAATAAAGTGAAAATTTTACAGTATGCTATGAGAGACATGTTCTGAGATATGAATCCTGCTGTTAGAATACCCTTGTGAATCTTTAGAAACCAGGATCAACATGACTTGTATCTTTAGAGTATTTGATTTCTAGTCATTATTTACTAACCTTTCTTGACTGTGTTTGCAGAGGCTTATTGAATTTTCTCTCTAAATAGCATTCTTATCCCAACCTCGAGACAACATGAGAAGCATATGTCTTCTCATGTTTAGCTTGAAAATGTCTTTTGGAATACTTGTATATCTCTTCTTTTGAAAAAGACACTGAAACACTGTAGATCAACCGAAAGTCAGTTTGGCTTTTGAAACATGCACTGCTGAGACATCAAGACCTTTTAGTGGCACAACTTATGGGTGTATCAAGCTTTGTTTTACAGATTAAGAGCCAATTAAGGGTTGAATGGTATTGACTAAAATATTTTGGCTCAGGATGCTTTTGCCAAGGAAGGATTTACTACAGCACCACTACCTAACTTAGGGGAGATCTTTGACATATTTTGAGTATTCTCTTTGGTATGACCAGATCTCAAGATGACATATGACCAGAGGTAGGGTGGTTGACTTTTTACCAAAATTTGGTTAGTTAATGACCCAGGGATGAAGGTAAATGACAACAGATGACTTTAGCTTATGAAAGCTCATGGATAGGATTATAGGACTGAAACTAGATAGGACTTGACAACTGGGTTTTTTCTCATCATAGGTTGACTGAGACAGGTAGCAGGACAAAAATGCTTAGGGGTGTTTTCTAGCTAATAGATTTGACAAATTGGAGATAAACTTCTAGAAAACTTGGCCTTAAAAACTAGTCATCATCAACAGGTGAAAAATACTGATGACTAACAGAAGGAATCCTAAACAGGAATTCCCCTAGAAACTCTTGCTAAACAACAAAGAATGCACAATGTCTGAATAGACAATGAAATCAATAATCCAATTCATGAGAAACAATGGTTGCCTTGCCCTCCTTTTAAACTAGTGAAAGCCCCTCTCCATGGGTCCCACTCCTCTTAAGGTTTCCTCCACCAAATAACCCTCTTCCCATTCATACTGCGTCGTTTCTCTAAGTGTTCTCCACCTCTTATCCCAGTGCTGTTGACTTGGTCAAACTTGACCTTGTCCACTTGCAAATGACCCTGTTAACACATGAGGGTGTGAAAACCAGCTCCAAAGATGATACCCATTCATAATATGAGGGATTTTATTGAGATTATCATTATGCATGGGCCTTCTTACCCATTTATTCTCCTCCTAGGTGAAATTAGCAAAAAATAATATTCCAAATTATTGTAGGAAAATTTTGGAATATTACAGTCCTCCCCTCCCAAATGTTGCTTGTCCTCAAGCAACTGCAAGGATAGAACTAGAAAGCCTCCTCTCAAGGCATGGAGTCTATGATGTGTTGAGGAATATATTCTCATGTGGATCCTCCATCCCCCAAGCAATCAAACATGCAAAATGAGTTACCTCCCAACATGGCAACTCCTGAAAGTCTTCTTCCACCTCTAGCTCCGGAAATGTAGGTGGGCTGAAAATCTGATCTTGGTAGACAAAATAGCCTACCCCACATTGTCCTCCTCT
Organism: Pinus albicaulis; assembly: GCA_034641835.2. Lineage (NCBI taxonomy): Eukaryota > Viridiplantae > Streptophyta > Pinopsida > Pinales > Pinaceae > Pinus > Pinus albicaulis. The sequence goes on along the minus strand of CM076578.1, from coordinate 1,773,647,131 downwards.
CCACTTAGGATAAGTGTAGAGTGTATGTTGATCCTGGGATGCAATGATATTTCCCTCAAATGGAAAGATGGAGATTAGACCTCCAAGGATCTCTCCTCCAACGTTATGGAATATGTTGGCCCAAATCACCTCATATGTGATGAGTTGGAAGTCATCATCATATGGCTTCACATTCCTCATATGTATCACCTCATAAGGAAACAAATGTGCTGCTGTAGTGGCCATACCATCTCCCATGCTCCCTCTAGAAGATGTAGTGCAAAGTGTGTGGGAGTTCTCTCCCTCCAAGGACACATTCACCCAATGTGTCTCTCCTCCAATCATGCACCCAAGAAAAAATTTAGCAATATCAACCAAGGGAACCATAGGGAGAATCATGCTGGCTACCATGCAAAGTAAGGGATAAGGACAATGGTCCCTCAAATGTAGCCAGTGAAGTTTGAATCTCAACTGCCATAGAAAATGAAATGATGGGTGGCTTAACCACCATTTTCTTGCTACCCCAATCTCCTGGAGAGAGTGAATGATGTCATGTGCAATGTGAGTATGCTCTCTGTTAGTGTCGGTATCTTAATCCCTCTGTTAGTGATCAAATTTCTCTTGTTGCATTTCATATTAGGTGTCTCATTCAGTCAGCTGCATTCCATTAGGAGCATGGATTATTTGACGGTAGTGGCTTGTCACTCATGTCCCTCATGTCCTTTACCTACTGGCCTATTTCTGTTCATTAAAATCATTTGCAGTCACTTTTGGTCTCATAGTTTGCAAAGAGTCATTTTTAGCGTTGTAGTGTCATTAGGTCTAGGGTTTCATTAATAATCTCTTCAGAATCCCCAATAATGATCAGTAGGCACATGAGGATTTTGAAATAAGGTTTCAGTGCTAAAAAAAAAATCATCATCATATACTTAATAATGTATTTTTCCTCAAAACTTTGTTTTGTAGAAAAATAGAGTTTTTCATATTTATGTATAAATGTAATGTAATTTTAAGTTTTCTCAGTTGTAATAATACTATCACTGGCAACCCTAGTCGCCTTTTTCAAAGCTCCAGCCATCCATTCCATGCAATAGCAAATAGAAGGACATCATTCAGTCAAAAAGCCAAATGAAGCAAAACAGAGTTTAAAAAAAAAAAGTGTCATAGTATGAAACATTGCAAAGTGTTTTTTTTTAATATCAAGAATTAAAATCCTTGGTATATAAATCATTTTTCTATTACAAGAGTTCATTTTTATCCCAAGAGGAACCAAGGATAAATGGTGAAGAGAAAAGAAACAATTTGAAGGAGAATTTGTGCAAGGTTCAGTGGCGCGACGCGTTGACTGGGTGTCGCGAAGCATTCAATCGGTTCCCACTGTGTAAAATTGCTCTTGCGTGACGCACTGAAGCTACGTGACGCAGTGAATTTGTGCAATGCATAGGTCCGGAAAGCAAATTTATTACCATTCCTTTCAAACTCCAAATCTTCTCGGTCCCTCTTTGTTCAAGTAAGTCAAGAAACCTCTCCATTGCCAATGAAAACGTGTTTGGTCATATTTATGAGGATTTAAATACAAAAAATAAAACCCTATTTGTTTGTGCAAGGATTGTTTCCTTAAGGTTTCAAAATTGGTTTTGTGCCTATCATTCCCACTTCCCCACCTTGTTATTCCCTGATATCCCTAAAGCACTTATTCCCTATCCCATTCCCATTACCCCACATCTCGATTATAAATTTCCCAAATCCCAATGTTATTCCAAAAAACCTAGTGACTGTCCCTAAACTCTTCAATTGACAGATTTCACTTGGAAATATCCCATCATCTCCCCTACCCTATCCCTCCATAGTCCCTCACTTGTTATCACATATTTGGCAACAAAACCAAAGACATCAAATTTCTCATATACATCCAAGACAACATAGACTTTGAAAATCATGGAGACCGATACATCTTATGACCGAGACAGTGACTCCACAACTGAATTGCATGCACCTAGAAGACCTCATAAGAGTGGCAGACATGTGAGGGAGGAGCCTACTTCATTGGCTGAATGGCAAGCTTGTCCTCTTGCTATGGCATGTTTTCAACAACAGTCTTGTTATCAATTTTGTGAAATGGTTGCTAGGGTCCACCACCATCAAGAGCTGGCCCATTTGTTTGTGTTGCATTTACATGATGGTCAAGTCACTCTTGCAGGTGTGACATTCAATTTAACACCTGAAACTATCTCTCAAGCAACCAGAATACCAAATGTTGGAGAACAATGGAACAAAAGACAGCAGTTTGACAGGGTACACTATGAGCCATATATCAAGCCTAGTTTTGTGAGACAACTCAACAGAGTTTTTCCCTTCCGGTTCCTAAAGGATTCATATGCTCCTCTGATGAAACTTATTATCAAATATTTCAGTTGTGAAGGCCGATTTTCACGTCTTTATGCCTATCATATCAGGTTGCTGATGCATTTCACCAGGGTGAGGATGATGAACCTCCCTTATTTCATGTGTCGGAATATTGAGAAGATGACCACTCTCGTGTAAAGGAAAAATCCTGAGCAGCAGTATAACAGTATCTATCACTTTGCACTCATCAAAATTGTGGTTATGCATCAGCTCCGCTTGCAGGGTATTTCATTGGAGGATTTCATTTCTAATGATTTCTTCACATCTTCTCAGGTACCTTCGGAGGTTGTTCATGAGGCAGGTGAACCTTCATATCAGGATGAAGGTCACGAGACACAGACCACTAGTGTGCCGGTGTTTGTCACTTATCAGAGAGGCACTAGAGGGTTATTTGCAGCAGCCAGTCGAGTATTATCTCCACCTGGGGTGGAAAGGGTCTCGCTTTCGTCATCAAAAGCATAGGTACAGGTACAGGACAAGGGTAAAGGGTCCATGTAGGATGAGGGGCCTTCAAGAGGTCATGATACAGATTTCATACTCATTGATGATGAGTTGGGCTCTCCTAGCTCAAAGCTGAGAGAGGTTGTTCAGGAGCAGAAGGCGGAAATAAACGCTTTGTCCGTCAAGTTGCAAAGATCCCAATGGATAATCAACTACTTTGAGTAGTGAAAAAAATAGTTGGAAGATCAGAAAACTATCATGGAGTTGAAAAATATACGTGAGAACCGACAAGCTGGCCAAAGGAGCCAAATCGAGATGACATCCATTGAGCAAGAGATTGAGGCTGATCGCGAAAATTGGCTTGAAAGGGTCAATATTCACTTGGAGAAGCTGTTGGAGAAGGAAAAAAAGGAAAATAACATGTTGAGGCACATGAATAATCATTATTGGGCAAGAAATCATGTTTGCAAGGCACGAATCAAGATCATGAAGGCTAAGTTGAAGAGGGCATTAAGGCGTCGGAAAAGGCAAGATAGACTTCAGATTTTGGCCAAAGCTTCTTTGGCCTAGCATAGTGCATGATGGAGGACACTCAGCCCAAATTTCAAGAAATTTGGGACACATTTTGCAAATTTTGATATTTTTTGGCTTAAACACAGATTTTTCAGCTCAACGCGTCGCGCCACTTGGCGCGCGCTTATGATTGGGAGTTCCTCTTGGGTAAAAATTTATATTTTTGGATTTTTCATGAAAATATATGCATGCCTACATATGGAAAAGAGATTTTTACAATTTTTGGGCTTCCAAAAGGGTCAAAAACACCCTAAAAATGACCTTTCTGCCCCTTTTTGGACACATAGGAAGAAGTGTTGGGAAAACTCATTTTTGGATGGGAAAATGGAAACCAAATTCAGAAATTACACTTGTGTTAGAAATTAGACAGGAAGAGATTTCCAACAAGCTATCCTGCACTCAATTTGGACACCAGGAAGGCCTTCAAAATCGGCTCCAAACTAGCGTGACGCATAGAGAATTCAGGCACGACGCATTGGGGATTTTGGCTCATTTTTCACTCAGTAACTCTGTTTTTTGCCTAGTTTTGGCTAGTTTGACTTTATTACTTCCAAATGTAAAAATATTTATGTAATTTGATGGGTCTTTGTGTAATTTTGTCAAATTTTTACTAATGAAAGTAGATTCATTCATCGAAAGGTGAATTGCAACTGAATGAATCAGTTTCCTATCTTATAGAGGCAAGTTGTTCCACTGCCTATTTTCCAATTCTTAGTTTAGATCTTGTTGAAACAGATCCTAAAATAGTGATCTCGACCCCTAGATGCATGGGGATGAGTTATGCTTGTCTATATCTTGTACTTTTTCAGTCATTTTCCTGGTTGGACACTTGGGATTGCTTTGAGCATCATTGTACATTCTTTTGGCAAAGGAATAGACCAGGGTTTGCAGTAATCCTTGGGATTCATGTGGCTCTTTGTTTTGATGATGTGTTTCTCTTTGTTAATGTAAGTTTACTAGTGCTTTATGTGTATCATCTTCCCTCTTATTTCTTCTTAACTTAAACAAACAAGGATAAAGGTGGAATTCATTAGATTTGCAGTGCTCTACCTTGAGTTTTGTTTAATTTTCTATGTTTTCAACTGTTTGAAGAGGATTCTTGAAATTAACTTTCCATATTCAAATATTTTTTAGTCATTTTCCTGGTTTGACACTTGGGATTTCTTTGAGCATCATTGTACATTCATCTCTGCAGTTTGGCAAAGGAATAGACCAGGGTTTGCAGCACTCCTTGGGATTCATGTGGCTCTTTGTTTTGATGATGTGTTTCTCTTTGTTAATGTAATTTTACTGGTTCTTTATGTGTATCATCTTCCCTTTTATTTCTTCTTAATTTAAAAAAACAAGGATAAAGGTGGAATTCATTAGATTTGTAGTGCTCTACCTTGAGTTTTGTTTAATTTTCTATGTTTTCAACTGCCTGAAGAGGATTCTTGAAAGTTTCTTTCCCTCTTCAACTCCTCACCGGTCTGAGCTATCCATTTCATTCAAATTTTAAGCATCAAAATAGTTTCCTACCTTGCCCCATTCATATCCCTGCAAAACTGCTTATTTCCCAGACCCAAAACTTGTCCTTCCCTTTGATCCAAAAAACACCCTCAAAATCAAATCAAACTCTTTTACATATATACCTAGCCTAAAATCAGCCTTTATTCAAGTCATATCAAGCCTTAATGATTATTTTTGCTAAGATTGACCAGGAGAGAGCCCTCTCCCGATCTGGTAGGGCTAGCTACTAGATTAAGCGTGGTTTGATGTTACCCTAGACTCTGCCTTCCTTAGCCTAAGGTATATTTAGGCCCTAAGATAGTGGCGACCATAATGGGGAAGCACAAAATGGTTTGCTTGTTGGTTTTATTGTTTTTATAAGCTACAGACAGAGCCTGAAGTTATGCCAGGTAGCCTTCGAAATGCTCTTGCTTTGCATTAGCGAAAGTAGATAAACACTACTTCAGTCAATCTCTGGTCTAGTTTTATAAACGTAACATCTGACTTGTAAATTTCCCCAGTATATATGATGATTCTGGACTTTTGGGTGATGAGTCTATAATTTGATAGGCTGAACAAGTTGATTTTGTCCCTTTGATTTTTGGGAATAATTCAACACACTAGCTTCCAGACAACACACCAGAGCTATTCCAGATCCTGATCCACCTCTTGTGTATGAAAATCCAAATCTTATTTCGAGAATCCTTCGTCAAGAAAGTCCTGTGATTCTTGTGTTCAAATCTCATTCATGTCCCGCTTTCTTTGAGTATCTTGAAGATATTGAGTTTGACGAACAATTTAAATTGTCATTGTTTGAGACCAAGTCTGAAAGTGCTATTGATTCTACTTTCCTAAATCCAGAGTTTGTCAAATATCTTGAAATTGAAAAAGCTAATAGATC